>VDFB02271358.1:1006328391-1006714412 GCA_007258455.2 Sequoia sempervirens | reverse complement strand
TTTGTTGGGTGATTGCATCTACATTTTTTAACATGTTTTTCAATGAATTTGCTAGAAGCATTATTTTTGTGGTTGAAGCATTTGGATCACTCAACCTACTGATAAGATCCTCAAGTTGTTTTCTATTGTTCTCAATTTCACTCCTCAAATTTTCTTGAGTGCCAGGAGGGAATTGAGAGAATGGTGGGGGAGGTTGATTTTGTTGAGGATTTACCTCCTCTTCTTGTTGAGGATTTGCAGGATTTCCTACAAATTTTTTTAAAAATAATCAAATCTAACCTAAAACAAACAAAATCAATTTCAAACTAACAAATTCAAAACAAATAGAAAACAATACTTACCTCCCGCATCTCTTCATCGTCGTGGTGCCATATTTGCAAACAAAATCCAACTGTTCTTGATGAAATTTGTAGAAATCGTTCCTCCTAGAACACGAGCGCAAAAGTGAGGATTTTTGGCCATGGTCAGAGTTGAGAAATAGTAAAGAGCAAATGATACACATTTGAATTTTTTTTTCTTTTAAAATCACATAATGCGCTCGCGTTATAACACGAGCATGTTATGCCTTTCCAAATTTTTTTCCCATTTGGCCACAAAAGTGCGACCAACTTCATGCACCCGCCCTCATATGAGCTAGATCCATATGAATACAATTTTTGTGATGAGGATAATTCTTCATCTACTTTATATGATGATAGTGATGATTAGTATAATGATCTCTCCTCACCTAGTCATAATTCTAATGATGTACAATCTCCCCTAATTCTCCTATCTTAGCCCCACTTTGGTCTACATGGAATTTACAATCTATAGGTGATTGGGTCAAATATCCTTTAGACACCATAAAAAAATTGATAGTAGATCCAAGAACCACCCCTTATTATCATTACCCCCACTTTTGATCTATACCTTTTTGGGAGGTATTAGGGATTATTTAGTGGGATGCAACTATGTAGGAGGATTACAATTCCTTGACCATAATTTGGATTTAGTCCCCCTTCCTAAGGTAAGTTAACTTGTTCATATATATATATATATATATATATATATATATATATATATAAATGAATATGAGTTAGTTGGTAAGTTCAAATCTCACCTCGTCGTTAGGAATTTTTCATAGGTTACTAACAAATATTGAATTTACTTAGACCTTTTCACTTATTGTAAACATGAACTCTACTTGAATCATGATTTATATTATCACTACACATCACATTGAGGTTTATTAGATGGATGTGAAGAGTAACTTTGTTCACAAGGATCTTGATGAAGAGATATAAATGGAGCATCCACATAGTTTTTTACAAGACTCTTCCTTGCTATGAAACTTAGAAATCTATCAATAAGTATAATAATTTATTTGGCATCTTTGTAGTAGGTTAACTCTCGCCTATGATTTATGTCAAATTTTCTTTTCCTATTGTTGTATTTTCCTCACTTCTATCTATATATACTCCACCCATCACTTATTTTTGGTGATTGAAAGTGAGATTGTTTATGTTGTTTGTGTATCTCTTGTATTGTTAGTAAGTAGCTTTGTTTTCATATTTTGATTCTAGGACCATTTGTTAAACAATTCTATTGTTTTTACTTTTGCACTAGGTATTGGATAGTTTCTTGCTTATTTATATGAGATAAGGCTATGAAACAAGAAGTAAGGGAAAATAAAGCCCTAAGAAAATTTTAAAATAAGATGAAATTTTAAAAAATGAGATCTAAAAACCCTAATTTAAAAGGCAACACCCTATAGGATAAATTAGATTCACCAAAAAATATAAATAAAATAAACCTTTTTATATAAATATAGGCTAATTAAATAAATGTAAAAAAAAGAGCATACAATTAACTTATATTTAATTACAACTTGGGTTGTTAAAATGGTAATAAATATTCATAAAATAATTTGGAAAATAGATGCACATGACTTTAGGAAAAATGATGAAAGATTGTTAATGTCAAATAGCAGTTATTTGGAACATATATAAAAATTGATTCTACTATTTTGGAAGATGTCTCAATCTCTATGTAAATCTATAACTTGTATTGGTTCACATTTGATTCCTTTAGGTTCAAACCCAAGCATTATGATCTTAATTTGATGTGCAAGAATGAAACTAGCTACATGGGAAGGAATTGGCAAAATACGTGTATAGGTTTATTTGCTTGAATCAACTTCCTTGTGTCTAAAACTATCAATGTGGTGTTTGTAAATATCTTAGGGGAGATTATTGAGTTGCTAGGGTCAATTTCTCCTTGGTCAACCCCTTGGATATACCAACTTTATGGTTTTGAGTGAATATTGGAAGATAACATGTGTATTTGTGTAGATGGACTATGTGCAAATGGTATAAATCTTGTAATAAGAATTTATGGATTCAAATTGTGTGTCAATTTTTACATCAACGTTTCATATCATACTCCATGATCCATCATCAGGATGCAATGCAAAAAGAGAAAAGATTTAGTTCCCTCTCATGAAGGGTATCAATTAAAATCATGAAGTTTCCACAATCCATGACAATATTGTAATAATAATTTATGGATTAAAATTGGATGTCAATTTTTACATTAACGTTTCAGATCATACTCCATGATCCATCATCAGGATGCAATGTAGAAAGAGAAAAGAGTCACACAAACACATACCATGATGATTTCTTTATCCCTTTAAAAAATGAAGTGTACTATACTGATTTCTCCTTGTTTGACCATATGAATTAGTTGCACATGAAATATCTTTAAACACCAAAGTATAACAATAAGTCACACAAACACATACCATGTCAACTCATAATACTTAATCAAAAAGGGTGGCTTGAGCTTTTAGAATTAGAATTCAAAAAATTTAATTTTAGATTCAATCCTAAGTGTCTCAAGATCGATCTTGAGTGGCACAAGATTTAATTTGGACTATGAGGTGAAAGTCTCAAGACAAAGAGCAAAAGTATGGAAGTGGGTGCAAATATAGGTACACTACTAAGAACTAAATAACAAGTGTATATGTATAAGTACATGTGAAAGCAAATAAAAATATATAAGAATAAAACAAGAACCAAGCATAATACAAGAATATACCGCTTATTAATAAATAATTGCATTAAGACATCCATCAAAATGACCTCAATATTAACAAAAATATGCTAATTTCACTACTACAATACCTAATAAAAAAATTATGACCAATCATAATATTAAATACTCTTTGTTCTAACCTATATAATAGATTAAAAAATAGCTACAACAATTATTGACCTAATAATTGAAGGTGTTTTCTTATCCTATCAATTTTAAAAAGAAAAATAAGATAAACAAATTGAACAATATTCAATAATTGAGAAAATGGAGGAACTCATTATCAAATTGTATAACAAAGGCCAACCTTAATAAATCTTCTATTTATTCTATTCTATTCTATTCTTAAATACCAATAAGACTAAAACATAAAATATAGTAAAATGATGTCTACTCATACAACAGTAAAGGCAAAATAATATTATAATTATAAATAATTGTTTCCCAAATGAAAATACAAACAAATCTGACAAAATCCAACCAGAAAGCATAATATTACTATTAATATGATTTAATTGTTTTAAACAATTTAACTTGTTACACGCACAGTTCACCAGCCAAGACATTCCCATAAGACCATTATACTTTGTCCTTCACAATCATTCAATCATAAGAGACAAATTGCCGTTCTGGTCCCAAAACAACAAAAATTAAGGAGGAAATTTAAACCGTACGTTTTGAGTTTAATAATAGAATAGAAAGGAAAGTTTTTAACATTTATAAGGTTTAAGATATAATTTAACGCATGATAGATTTAATTATTTTGTTTTTTTAATTGTTGATTATTTTTATTTATTTTGATTTTATATTTTTTTAATTCAAAAAAATATATATTATAAAAAAAATTAAAATATGAACATATTTAATTTAAATATATTCTTTAATGAATAAGTATTTTTATTGCCGTCAATAATTCACTGTGGGAAAATTCACCCTCATGACAAATTCATCTCAAGGAAAATTCACCACCAGCAATTTAGTGCTATGGAAAATTAATCGTAAACTTTTAATGTAATGAATTTTCCGTGACGGTGAATTGGTGGTGGTGAATTTATCATGGCTGTGAATTTTCCGTGAATTGTTTTCGGAGGGTGAATTGCTGGCCATTTTCCTTGAGCCACTTTTATTATTAATTAAAAGATAATGTTACACATATTCACATAAAAATGTGAGTGGGAAAAATCACATCTCTAAAATCTAAATGAGCAAGAACTTATAAGACGAATACAAACAAACCAGTAAGACTAGAACAAGAGTTGTAGTTGGAGGAGAAAGGGGGGTTATCCGACTTGTCCCATACATCAGTGGATTCCATAGTGATATCAGGGACTTAAGTAAGAATAGTAATAGGAGGAGGGGACTCTCATCATCTGACTTGTTCCATACATCAGTGGGATCTAGAGGGACATCCGAAGCTCTAGAACAAGAACAGTTATTGAAGGAGAAGGGGAATCCTGATCATCCAACTTGTTCCATATATCAACAAAATAAAAAATGACACCAAAGAACAACTTTACTTTTTAAAATATAATATTTTCCTAACCTAATTACTCTGTACAAAAAACTTACAAAATAATTATCAAAGGGTGCTACAAATCACAGTTACAACCTCTGCATCTGTATCTGTTCAAACCATTATTGGCTTTCCTGTAACTGCTTTTTGACTTCAATCCATAAAAATTAGAAACAATACCTGTAGGTAGTTGAATGTTTGGATTCTTAAATGAAATGCCTTGTCTGATTAAAGTAAGTCAAGCCGGCCATGGCTTGACGTGTTAAACAGGGATGATATTGTTTTTATCTTATTCTGATTTTATAATGGAGTGTTTGACTTACAGAAGGAAGAAACCAGGACAGTTTCGTAGTGGACTCCATGATCACCCACTTTGAAAAGGTAAGCATTGAAAGATGGGGGAACTTTTAGCTTTAAACAATCAGAGATCAACACTTAAAAAGAAAATAAAATCACCTACGCCTAATCTTAGTTTGAATGATTTCTTGTCATGTTATATATGTGTAAAATGGGCCACCATACAGACTAAAAAGCCCGAATGTCAGGTCATATAGACTGTGACAATACAGTGGACCTCATTAAAAGTGGCTTCCTTTTTATTATTACACACAGATGGCAGTTGAATGTGGGTCATCCCTGTCCATGGTTTCCTTCCATTCATCTGTATATTCAGATGCAAAGGATAGATTCATAAAAGTTGCATGACAATTAAACATAGTTTTGAAAATCTCTAAAAATAAGTTCAACTAAAATTTACCAAAAAAAAAATCTTTTTGAAAATATTCAAATATAACTTTGTTCTAAACAAATTTTATTCTATATGTATACATCATCTAAGATAAGAGTCGGCACACCTTCACAAAATAACAATGCCTATGTTAAATGCGTTAACGTCAAAGTGGTTTCCTGTTGTTCACTTCCTTTCTTCAATATATACTCTTTCGAATACCTTCATTGTTGATTTAACTTCCTCTATAAGTTGTATTGACCTTAGATTCATTGGGTAGCACAAAAGATATATTTTAGATAACATGTATTTTTTGACATTGGAAGCAATCTGGCCATTCTTCATAATCAATTTCATCCATCCTTTGTATTTTGGACCAAAATCATTATCATTTTATCTTGTAACCATGAAAAGGAGCTTTCCAACACTTCAAACAAGATAAAAAATGAAATCAACATGTACAACTTACGTTGTTTTTTGTTTGTGCGAAGGTATTTTGGCACTTTTAAAAAAAATTATAACTTAAGTTCCACTAGTGCACTAGGGACAATTTTTTTCCAAAATGAAGTCTTTGGTGCACTTTATTCACCACAAGTAACTTACCTCTCTTCTTTTAATTTCTCTTGCACTTTGGTCTTTTGTTTAAATCAATGCACTAGTGAAGCATTTTTTGAACTTTGAGTTTCATCCATATATATTTTTTAAATTGATTACACCATTGTGTTCAACTTGAGAAAACTAATCATTCCCATAAAATTTCATTGAATTCTAATGAACTTGTAAATTTGATTTAAAAGTTGTTGTGTAGAAAAATGTACACCTTTACATTTTCACTTTATGTTTGGGTCCCTTAATTTAATTAGACTTAATTAAGCCTCTAATTGCCTCAATTATGCATTTAAAGTCCTAATTAATCCTGTTTTCTGAAAGGGAAACTTGTATTAAACAATTGCAAATATTAATTAAATTGCCTTGGAAGTTGAGTGTCTTGGATTTAGGTCCTAGGACCCATTCGCCCAAGGGAAAATGGGTCCTCCTTAAGTTGAGGATCTCAAGTTTTAATATGTTTTTTGCGGCATTTTTATGATTCAAACTCAAATTGCAATTGTCGGACTTTGACATGTTTAATTTTTGAGAAATTAGAAAATTACCTATAGATACAAGGTCTTTTTATCAATTCAATATCTAGAACCAAGAAGCGACATTAAGGAAAATTTCACAAGAGAAAAAATTAATGTCAAAAGTGTTCAAGAGCATATTTTTCAGCCATCTACAACAACATTCAAGATCTCAAGCATCATGTGAAAGTTATTTGCATCTATGCATATTTTTGGAGCTAACATTGTGACGTAGGTTTCAAGCATTCAAGTCAAATTTCAAGCATCAAGATCAACATCCAATCAAGCCATTTCATACAAGATCAAGGCCTTGGAGAGATGTGTTAGACTTCATTCCTCTAAGGATCTCCATTCAAGGGTTTGGTGAGTTGCAACATAGCATTGTTCATTCATCATTCCTTCCATTCATGTTTCATTTCATTTCAAGGTTTAATTACCAAAATGAGGTTTGACCACGGCAAACCCTCATTCACTGAAAACAAAAAAATTTACCTCTCTTTGTGTGTGTAGATTTATAGGCAAAGATGGATTGAAGATTGACCAAAAGTGCAATTTTGCAAAGTTGTCAAGACGCGGAATCTTATTTGCATAATTTAATTTTGATTTTCTGATAGTGAGATCTAGAGAAATCAATAGTGTAGATCTAGGAGCAGAGGACTGTGAAAATAGATTTTGGATCCCTATAGCAAGACCCATTCACCCTACGGAAAATCTGTCCTAGGAGTACACTTAGCAACAACTTTTGGTGACTGGCACACATCAATTTACCCTTCTTAGATCTACTGGAAGTTTTTTTTTTTTATTGTTTTATGCTTTAAATTGATGATTCAAGTTTCACATTGCATAATTGATTTCATTTACTATTTTTTATTTTTTCTCCCCAAAGTGTTGTTTAGAAAAATTTTACACCATCTTGTCATAAGGAAAACAACAAGATCTCCATTAAGGTTGACTTACCTAAGGGTTGAAAGTCAATCTTACCTTTGGGGATCTCTTTTTCCTAATGAAAGTAGAGAGATAGGTGCATCACTCCATTTTCAAAACCTCTATTTTTCTATGTTTCATTTTGGTGAACCTGACATTGTACATCTTAATTTTTAAAATTAGAGTCCATTCAAACCCTAGATCTAGGATTTGCATTAGTTTTCATTTCATTTAGGGTTGTCAAAATTGCATTAAGTTGCATCTCATTTAAGGTTTTAAATTTTCATTTTGCATTTTTTAAAATTTGAAAAATCCAAAAAATTGCATGCATATTACATTAATTTTGCATAGTACTTGCATATTAGTGTATTTTGAGTCATTTACATTGACAAATTTGGTCAAAATTTCATTTCAAAAATTTTCACTTTGTTCATCATTTTTCATTAATTTCATTTGCATTAGGACACCTAAATCTGAAAAATTCAATCACTGAAACCATAGCCCGCAACCTGAACTGGGAATTCAAACATTAACTCAGACATTCAAACTTTGATTTTTCAGAACCTTGACCTAGGACCCATTTACCCTAGGGTGAAAAGTCCTTGTACAAGTGTTGTTTCAAATTTTTGGGCATTATTGTGTCTCTATTTGCTTCATTTTGTTCTATTGTTAAATTTGTGTTTCAATTTCAAAAAAAAAAAAAAATTGTACTTGCTTGCATTAAGTTCAATTGGTCAAATTGAGTGCATTGTTTGAAATCAAAATTGGCACTAAAAGACATCATTTCAGGTTTTTGCATAGTAGAATCAATAAATTATCTTGTTTCAAATTTGAAAATTGCTATCTCTTTTTGCATACTTGCATTGCACTTCATATTTTTGGGTGATTGTTGCATTTGCTTAGTGCTCTTTCTCCATTTTGGGTGCACTTAGGTTTGGTGAAACTTGTATGAGATTCACAACCTGGTTTCCTATTACCAATACTTTAGTGAGACGTAGTTCGAGACTCATGCCATCCCACCCTACTACATCCGTCATGGATCTTGAGTTTTCCAACTCTTTCACTCATAGTGTTGACACTAGTCAACCCATTATGGACCATAGATTTGGTACCACATTTCAAATTACCACCTTACCCACAACCAATGTGACTGATGTTGAAACAATGGTTCCTAATGTCCCTGAAGAAAACCTAAAAAAATAGATGAAGCCCTAGAAAAATCGCAAAACTTTGTGAGTGATGCATAAATTGTTGGTATTGTGGTTCTTGTCATAGATAAAATGAGGAAAATGCTTGATAATGAACAATGAATAGAATTTGTGTAGCCTAGCTCATATCATTGATACTCATGCCCCTACAATAGCTAGTTGTGTTCAAACTTTGGGGTACACTTAAAGTCAAGGTGGAAATCCAATTCCTCCTACAACTATGGCCTCTATTCTTACATACACTAATCCAACTGTTACAACAACAAGACAACCCACTAGCAATTCCAATACAACCTTAGGTATTTCCACTGGGAATCCCTTTAGCTTTGTGCATTCAAATCTCATATCTCCTAATCCATCTCCCCTCACAAACTTACAATTCACTTGCCCTCCAAATACATATACACCTCCACCTTATTCACCTCCATCTCACAACATAACCAATGATTATGTCCTCAACCAACTCTTGTAAAATGTTTCGTCCCTTCAACAACAAGTTTCCACATTGAACCAAAATCAAAATGACCAACCTTCACAATATGTTAAAAGAAATCCTTTATCCTTGGAGATATTGAGAGCACAAATGCCACAAGGCATAGAGATTCCTATATTTGAGAAATATGGTGGTAAAGGAGACCCTAGCAACCATGTATTGGTATACACAACCTTATGTAGTGATTTCATTTTTGAAGATAAGCTCTTGGCTAAAATTTTCCCTAGGTATTTGAAAAATACAACCTTTGAATGGTTTTTCTCATTATCGAATAACTCAATTAGTTCATTCAACGAGCTTGTTGATGCATTTCTCGACCACTTCCAAGTGCACATTGGTCCTAAGATGACCTTAGTTGACTTAATTAAATGTAAACAAAAGGATGATGAAAAGATCACTGATCTTTATAGCATGATACCAATTACTTTACTCACAAATCAACATTAAGATTCCTAATTCCGAATTTCAAAGAATGTTCATTGAAAATTTGCAAAAAAACATTCAAGACAAGCTTGGGATGATGAAATTTCCCTCTACACATTTGTGCACAAGTCTTCGTGACTATTAGAATTCGGCTAGTCACCCTGAAGCAAAAAGTCCTTCTAACCATCATGAGAAGTTTGAATTTGTGCCCCATAACAATTCCAACCATTCAAGAAACAAAATAAGAGCTTTTTACAACTAAATACACCCCAAACAAGTCAACATGTTAACTCTTAGGTGGCTTCCATAAAAACAATAAATCCATATCAGTTTAGGGAAAGGAGTAGAAAGTTACTCAATACCCTTCATTCCATCATGTTGCAACCTTTGAATAAAAACTTAGTCACCTTACCTTTGGTTAGCGCCATTGATACCACTAAGCCCTTACCTCCAAACTTTAACTCAAATTCCTTTTGCCATTATCACCAACAAAATGGACATGATACAAAACATTGTAAGCATCTTAAACAAATTGTGCAAGACCTCAATGATTCTAATCACATCCAGATTGGTGGTGTTAATGATCAAGGAAACAAGTCCATTGCCCCACCCAACCAAAATTTATAAATTTTTATTAATCCCATGCCAAATCATAACATCTCTTTTGTAAAATCTAATGATGCCAAGAATGATGTGATGAATGTTGACATTACTGATGATAACATGAATGATAATGGTTATGATAATCTAGTCACCTTCATTGATGTTCAACCTTGTAAGGGCCAAACCAACTTTTCTATGAACATTGCTTTCTCACAAAATGACATAATCAAACATGCACCCAATGGTCCTCATTACATCACCAAAAGAATCAATGACAAGCCTACTAGTGGGATAATAATTGATCCCATGTGTGTAGAGAATGTGATCACCGAGGAATTCTTATTTGTGCATGAACTTTAACAAGATTATTATGAACAATTGAAAGCATGGATCAAAACACATAATGTTTTTTCTTTCCCTATGATAGGTTTGATCACTCTTCCTTTAAAAGTGGGACCGAAACAATTGAATGTCTCATTCTGCATCATCCCGTCATTGGACCAATTCTATGTGAAGCTTGGCTATCCATGGCTATGCTCCATGGATGTCATCATGTTGGTAGTGCATAAATTCTTAAAGTTTCCATTTGGAAATGACATCTTTACTGTGCACCATAGTGGCTTTAATCATGTGTCTTCTCGTGAGAATTTCTCATTGGATTTCTTTTGGCAAAAAACCCATGGAACCTATTAAGCCTCATGAGGACTTCTTTTTCAAATATTATCCAAAGTTCAAGGTAAAGTACATAGCAAAATTATCCCTTGGAAACATTCCTCAACCCATGATTGAGCCTCCTATCATTGATGAAACCATGATTGAACCAAAAGCCCTTCCAAGTAACCAAGACCAACCAATGGAAAATCCCCTACATGTTTCTTATAAAAGACCAAGAGATAACCATATAAGTCTCATTGTTCCTCCTAAGATCAAACAAGTTTATAAAGCTAAAGAGAAAGTGGTTGAACAACCTTCCATGGTTCCTTTTGTTCCTCCCTTGTAGGAAGAAAAGAAACCTATGGTTGATAAACCTGCTCCTACACAATCACAACTTGAAAATCGTACAAGAAGAAATAGAAATTCTTAAGAGCATAGGTGTAGATATCATGATATTTCTGGTAAGTTAAAAGAAGAGAATAAAACATAAAATCAAGATCAAATACCAATTGAGACAAATCATAACGATTCTCCACCTTCACCACAATGACAACATGAAACTTTAATGGACATCATCATTAGGCCCCCCGTTATGATTAATTTGGATGATGATGATGAGATTGCTCAAATTGATGAGGAAGTGCATAATGAGCTGAATTTATTATTTTCCTCTTCCATGAGATTAAATGATAAAAACCGTGATGACCCTCCTAACAAGAGTGGCTCACCACGTGTTGAACTTGGTGATGCTCCTAGTAAAACATTTGTCGTTGTCCCTTTGGCTAGTTATTTTCCTTCTACATATGATGAACAAGTTTGGGATGCAAATGACCTACTATAGGTTGACTCGCATGTGTTCCATACTAGTGCTCATCTTACTGTTCTTTTCATGTTCTTTATGATTGCATGTGTGTAATGTGATCCCCCATACAGTGTTTCTCGGCTTGTATTTATATTTTTTTGAGCCTACTTTGGATGACCCTTGTCACTCTGTTGGTGCAAGGATACAAAGGAAGTGAATCTGTTGTGACATTCTTCTATTTGTATCTACATTCTTCTATATTTCATACACCATTATCTTTTCTCTTGTCTTGTGTTTTCCTTTTGGGGATGATGCAAGGCATCGAGACATTTAAGTCTCTTCCATGTTGACCAAAATTATTTTATTTGTTTTTTCTCTCTGTGTCATTCTTCCTTTGTGCTTGTTGTTCCATGAGTCATTTGAGGAATGATGATGATTCCGAGCTTGATTATATCACTACAGCAAAGACATACATTGATTCCAAATCCATGGATCCCTTATGTGTTATCTTAGGATTGCATATGGGGGGAAGCCCTCCTTTCCATGACATAGCTCTATCTTAGAAACATATGTTTACATAGGGTTTTTGAATAAAGCTATCATGAATTGGCATTTATTGTGTTCTACTTTAAAGTAATTTCCCACATCATGATGTTTAGAAATTTATTTAAAGTGGGGGCATATGCATCCTTGCTCATTTTTTTTCTTCAAAGTGTGGTCTTCTTACTTCATGTGATGTGTCTTCTTAGTGGTGACATTGGGTTTGATGTTCCTCAATAGTGCGACCTTTCTTGGCATATGACATTCCTCTTAGTGGTAATGCTATGGCTTGCATTCCCTAAGTTGTGAATATTTTATCCTCGACTAGTCCTCTCTTGGTGACATAAAGCATGATGTTCCCTAAGGTGAGACATTTCATGAACTAAGCAAAACCCCTTTGATTATCTTATCCTATTGTATTTAAAATATTGTCATGGAAACCAAGCATAACACAACTTGCTTACCAGTGGAGCCTTTTTTTTTTTCATGAGTGTATAGCATAATACAACTTGCTAGCCTTGTGGAACCTTATCAAATTTATCAGGAGGTATAACTTTTGGAATGGTTGACGTATGGGAGCCTATAGACCTGGTATGACTTTCCCATCAGCCACCTTTTCGGGCTCACCTAGTGGACAATGGATTCCACTAGCTCATGTGAGTATATTTTGTTTGCATGGTGGACAATGGGTTTCCACTTGTGAACAATTTTTGGACAAACAACTAAGGATTGATCCATACCTATTGGACAAACATTCAAGGCTTGATCCACCCATTTTTCTTTTCTTAATTTTAGCATTGTATGCTCGTGTGTCTTGTCTTGTTGATGTATATCATTCTTATATGCATATTCCTTTGCACTTATGTTGGTTTGACATGGGATCTTGATCCTGGGGGCTTGCACAACCTCCTTGATCTTTTTCATCCTATCTCACTAACATTTGTACACTTGGAGCCCTCTTGTCACTTATTTTTCTACTTAAGTGTGAATTTGAGCATAGGTCTCATCCTCTCACTAAAGTGGGGGCTAAATGTAGTGTAGAAAAATATACACCTTTACATTTTCACTCTATGTTTGGGTCCTTTAATTTAATTGGACTTAATTAAGCCTCTAATTGGACCAATTATGCATTTAAAATCCTAATTAATCCTATTTTTTGAAAGGGAAACTTGTATTAAACAATTGCAAACATTAATTAAATTGCCTTGGAAGTTGAGTGTCCTGGATTTGGGTCCTCCTTAAGTTGAGGATCTCAAATTTTAATATGTTTTTGGCGAGATTTTTATGATTCAAATTCAAATTGTAATTGTCGGCCTTTGATGTTTAATTTTTGGGAATTAGAAATTTACCTATAAATAAAAGGTCTTTTTATCAATTTAATATCTAGAACCAAGAAGCAACATTAAGGCAACTTGAATCACAAGAGAAAAAATTATTGTCAAAAGTGTTCAAGAGCATATTTTTTTAGTACTATACAACAACATTCAATATCTCAAGCATCATGTCAAAGTTATTTGCATCTATGCATGTTTTTGGAGCTAACATTGTGATGTAGGTTTCAAGCATTCAAGTCAAATTTCAAGCATCAAGATCAACATACATTCAAGCCATTTCATCCAATATCAAGGTGTTGGAGAGATGTGTTAGACTTTAGTCCTCTAAGGATCTCCACTCAAGGGTTTGGTGAGTTGCAACATAGCATTTTTCATTCATCATTCCTTCCATTCATGTTTCATTTCATTTCAAGGTTTACTTACCAAAATGGGGTTTGACCAAGGAAAACCCCCATTCACCAAAAACAAACATTTTTCCCTCTCTTTGTGTGTGCAGATTTACAAGTGAAGAAGGATTGAAGATTGATCAAAAGTGTAATTTTGCAAAGTTTTCAAAGTTTTCATCAAAGTTGTCAAGACACAGAATCTTGTAGAATTTAATTATGATTTTTTGATGGTGAGATCCAGAGAAATAAAGAGTGCAGATCCAGGAGCTTAGAACTATGAAAATAGATTTTGGATCCTTGTAGCAAGACCCATTCGCCCTAGGGTGAATCTGTCTTAGGAGGACACTCAATAACAAATTTTGGTGATTGGTACACACAATTTACCCTTTTCAAATCTGCTAGAAGTTTGTTGTTTCTGATTATTTTATGCTTTAAATTGGTGATTCAAATTTCACATTGCATAATTGAGTTCATTTACTATTTTTTTTCTCCCCAAAGTGTTGTTTAGGTAGATTTTACCCCATCTTTTCATAAGGAAAACAACAAAATCTCCATTAAGGTTGACTCACCTAAGGGTTGGAAGTCAATCTTACCTTTGGGGATCTCTTTTTCCTAATGAAGTAGAAAGATAGGTGCATAACTCCATTTTCAAAACCTCCCCTATTTTTCTATGTTTCAAAAGTACACTATGGAGATTTTAGCACTTTTTATAATATTGGACCATTTGTGCCAAAAAGTGCGCTCTATGCATCAAAAGAGAGTCTTTTTTCTTATTCTTTATTTTCTTTCACTACTTTTTACCCTTTGGTCTAGGTGATTTTTTCAAAAATCTAATTTCACTAAAAAACTTATATAAAAGAATCTATCTCATGAAGAAATTTTCACCAATATCTAAAATTTGATTTTTTTATATATTTATGTTGGGAATTTGTATCCCTGTTGCAAAGGACTAATAGATTGGGATAACAAAATTTAATATTATGTATTTTAATAAAATTAAATGGTACTTATATTTGAGATATAGGGAAAAGGGGGAATGAATTCAATCAATGTGGAATAATGAAATGGTCTATGATTCAAACACACCTTTCCCCAATTTCATTAGAAATAAAGAAGATCACAAAGGGATAGGATTGACTTTAAACCTTGGGGTGAGTCAACCCTATTTTAGACATTGGATCTCTCCTTTCTTATGACATAAATGATTGATTTGCAATGTTTTGTAATTATTTAAAGTGCATAAACTAAATTAATTATATAGCCTAACACTTGAAATGCAAAGTTCTATGATAACAAAAACAAAAATGACAATTTACAGGAAGGTTTGAGAAGGGCCTGATAGTGTGCACCTGTGATAAAAAGTGGGTTTTGAGCTCTGATCAAGGACTCATTCACCTAGGGGAAAATGGTTCTTAGTGCAAGGGTCCAAAATCAGTGTTTGCAATCCTCTGATCACGGATCTAAGCTTTTGATTTCTCCAGGTTTGACTGTTGAAAATCTAGAAATAAAATCTGCAAGTGATTTTTCGTAGCTTGAAAACAATGATGAAAAATTATGCAACTTTACAAACTTGCTCCTTTGATCATGTTATACCTATGTCTGAAATTATTGTAATAGCCTCAAGTGGTGAATTGGAGGAATATGTTCCTCGAAATTATGTATCAGAAGATATATCTGAGGGATACTACCCTTTTTGGGATACAGAAGAGAAAAAATCGTAGGGTTATACCCCACGCAGCTATGTATCAGAAAATGAATCTAAGGGATACTCTCCCTTAGACTATCTTAATACTCACTCTATATAAACTTAAGGATATTGAAATCCTTCATCAAATTGAAATAAAAACATGTTTGTTTTGGAAAAACTTGTTTAAAAGTTCTTTGTGATATTCATATATGAAAGATTGTTCTTTAATACTTGTAGAATGATAAGTAAACTTTCTTAGATCTAATTAAATGAAACCTCCAAGTAAACTGATCTTGGAAAAATGGTTAGAACACAAACTAACATCAAGGGAAGTCAGGAAGTAGGACAAGGTACTGAGAATGCGGAAGCTAAGTTGGACCACATCTTGTCTTTAATGGATGAAACAAGAACAAGGATAGGAACCCTCAAACAAGAAGTAAGGGGTAAAGAAAGAGTGGAACAAGAAATCCAAAACAATGATGAGGAAGTACCTCATAATGAAGAGGAAGGGGAGAATTCTCATGATCACACCCATTCTAGAGATCAAGAGGATGAGGAGTCACATTCAAATTTGAAAGGAACTAAAAGGAAGCGATTGGCCAATGAGTTGTCCCAAGACATGAAGAAAATTACTCCTAAGTTTGAGGGTAGTGCTACTGGGGATGCGATTGAAGCTTGGCTTACAGATATGGAAAAGTACTTTGAGATTAGAAATTATTCGAAGTCACTAAAGTGATATGGGGAGCTTACCAGTTGGTAGGTGAAGCATACAACTGGTGGATGAACAAGAAAATGGAGTTGGGACTTAGTTCCTTGAAGCTGACATGGAGCGATTTTGTGGAGATCTTCTAGAAATGGTGGTTACCACAACTCTTCTATGATCAAAAGCTCATTGATTTCCAGAATCTTAAGCAAGGAGATTCTTTAATGAATGAATATTGGAAAAAGTTCATGTGTCTCTTGAGTTATGTACCCATGTACCAAAAGGATGAACAATTCCAGATAAGGAAGTTCATTATGGGATTGAACTCCCAAATAAGTGGTGAAGTAGACATACATGGTCCAACAACCATGGACTTGGTGTATGAAAAATTGATTAAGCAAGAGCGGAAGCTTAAGTCCATTTCAATCTATTGGGAAAGGAATAAAAAGAAGTTTAACTTGGCACACTTAGATAATCAAGCACCAAGAAGACCCAATGAAGGGAAAAATTTTCAAAAGCAAGGGGATAAGGGACCTCAACAAAGGTGGGATGAACCAAGAAGAGACCAAAGAGGAAGTAACAACAATTATAGTAACAATAACAAAGTTGGTGGAATGTTAATAACTCTAGGAGACCTGTGAAAAGGAAGGGACCAGTGAATGGATGTTTTACATGTGGAGGGGATCACTATGCTAATTGGTGCCCTAGTAAGATGAAAAAATATCAACCGCATGGGAATCCTCTTCCTCCACAACAAGCTACATTTCAGCAGAGGATACATGCTGTAGTAGACAACCGATAGGCAGCATATCAAATCACTCTGATAGAAGTCTCAAGTATTTTTATGACATTCCTATCTCAATTTTAATAGATAATAGTGCCACAAATTTCATTTATCCTAAAATAGAAATTCAAATGTCTAGAAAGGTTGGTTTTATGGAAAAATATTGGGTTGTGGAGTATGCAAACTAGACAAGAGCTATGGTGAGTCAATGTCTATTTAAGCAAGGTTAGAACTTCCAAGTTTCTCTACAAAGGTGAATCTATACGTAGCTCCTTTAGGTTCTTATGATGCCATCCTATGAATGAAATGGTTATGGAAGCATAGATATAAAGTGGATTTCCATGCTAAAACCATATAATGCTTAGATGACCTAGGTAGTTACCAAGTGTCTTTACAAGGAATGCCTAGAGAAGTGAAACTGTGACAAATTTCAGCCATGTAGATGCATAGGGCGAAAAATAAAGGTGTTCAACTCTTTTCAATGAAGATGGATAAAATTGAGGAATACAAGGAAGTGATCCTTCAAGATTATGTCATGTATTATGGACCTCAAGATTCTCAAGAGGTGGAAGAAGAAGTACTAGAAACAAGGAAAATGGATATGGAGAAAAATCTAATCTTACAAATATTTGTGGATGTATTTCCAAATGAACTACTTGGATTGCCTCATAAGAGAGTGTTTGATTTCTTCATTGATATAGTCCTTGGGTTGGAACCTACATCAAAAGTACCATATAGGATTACCACAACTGAAATGATGGAATTAAAGGCACAATTAGAGGAATTGTTGTCTAATGGATTAATAAGACCCAATGTTTCACCTTGGGGAGTGCCAATAATCTTTGTTAAGAACAAAGATGGTACACAACGCTTATGCATAGAATATTGTTTGCTTAACAAAGAAATAATAAAGAATAAGTATATATTGCCATGTATCAATGATCTCTTTGATCAAATGTGAGGTGTGGCAGTGTTTTCAAAGATTGATCTACGTTTTGGATATCACCAACTAAGAATCAAGGATAAAGATATTTTTAAGACAACTTTCAAAACTAGATATGAACATTACAAGTTCACATTCTTACCTTTTGGACTTACGAATGCACTAGTGTCATTCATGAACCTAATGAACAATGTATTTAGAGATTGCTTGGATAGTTTTATGTTGGTATTCTTGGATGATATCTTAATCTACTCCAAGAATGAGGAAGAACATCATAAGCATTTGGAGATGGTGTTGCAGCGACTGAGATAACATAAGTTGTATGGGAAACTCTCAAAGTGTACCTTTTACCAAAAAGATGTACAATTTTTGGCTCGTGTAATCTCAAAAAAAGGAACAGTTGATCCTACACAGATTAAAGCAGTATTAGAATGGTTGGTGCCCAAGATTGTACCAAAAGTCAAAAGTTGTATGGGGTTGGTTGGATATTACCGTAAGTTTGTAGAGAATTTTTCAAGGATAGCATTTCCCATCACATCTTTGCAAAGGAAAGGTAAGAAGTTTGAGTGGATAGAGAAATATCAAGCAAAATTTGATCTACTCAAAGAAAATTTAACCATGGCTTTGATACTAAAGGTACCAGATCTGGATGGTAACTTTATTGTTATTATGGGTGCGTCAGAAGAAGGATTGGGTGGAGTGTTGATGTAGGAGGTACAATTCATAACTTATGAATCAGGGAAGCTAAAACCCTATGAAAAAAATTATGCTTCACATGATTTAGAGTTAGTTGCAGTTGTTCATGCACTACAAATATGAAGACACTATATGTTGGGAAAACCCTTTGAACTCAAGACCAATCACCATGGTCTCAAATATTTTTTTACCCAACCTAATCTTAATGCAAGGTAGAGAAGGTGGTTAGAACTAATACCAGACTATGATTTCAATATTAGTTATATCAAGGGGAAAGATAATTGGGTTGTTGATGCTTTGAGTCGTAGGATTCATATCTCCTTGATGGTTTCAATTCAAAATAACTTTAAGAGTCAAGTGTTGCTAGAATCCAAGGGTGACGAGTTATATGAACAAGTCAAGAAAGAACTCTCAGATGATCCCCAAGATCGAAGGTATGAAGGGTATCACCTTGAACCAAATAGATTATTGAGATTTCAAGGGAGAATTTATGTACCTAACTCTGGTGAATTAAGGAACTTGGTATGGAAGGAAGTTCACAATGGGCCATATTTAGGACATCTTGGTGTCATCAAAATGTTGGATGATGTAAAGTCATTATATTTCTGGAAGGGTATGAAAGGGGATGCTGCAAAGTTTGTAGCTAGTTTCATGGAGTTCCAAAGAGTGAAGGCGACACATCATCACCTTGCAGGACTTTTATATCCACATGAAGTTTTGGAAAGTAAGTGGAAAATCATTAGCATGGACTTTGTGCAAGGATTACCTATGTCAAGGAATAAGAACAATTCAATTCTGGTAGTGGTGGATAAGCTCACTAAGGTAGCTCACTTTATACCAGGAAATTTGACTGATGGAGCTCTTGTAATATCACAAAAGTTTGTGCAAGAGATATTTAGATTGCATGGGATTTTTGAGAAGATTATATCTAATAGGGATGCTCGTGTTACATCTAGATTTTGGAAAACCCTATTTTTTTGCACTTGGAAAGAAATTGAATATAAGTTCTACATATCATCCAAAAATGGATGGATAAATTGAAAGGGTAAACCAAATGTTAGAGGACCTACTAAGGATGTATTACATGGATCAACAGTACAAATGGGAAGATTACCTACCGTTGGTTGAGTTTTTATATAATAACTCTTATCACTCTGCAATGAAGATGGCTCCATTCAAAGCATTATATGGTAGGAAATGGAAGACTCCTATAAGCTAGGATAAGCTAGAAGATAGGATAAGCCTTGGGCCAAAGATGTTATCTAAAATGGAGGAGCAAGTTGGAATTATTAAGCAAAGGTTAGTATAAGTTAATGATAGGTAGAAAAGCTATGCAGATGCCAAATGGGTACCCAAAAGTTTCTCAGTAGGAGAAAAGGTTTTGTTAAGGGTTAAACCTCATAAGAGTTCTATCAAGTTTGGAAATTCATCCAAACTAGCTTTGCGTTGTGTAGGTCCTTTCGAGGTTCTTGAGGAGGTCAACCCTGTAGCATATAGGATTGCTTTTCCACCAACTCTTGCCAAGATGCACAATATTTTTGATGTATCATATCTTAAGAAGTATACCCCAAGCGATAACCATGTTATTGATTATAATGCTTTATAGGTGTAGGATCCAAGGGTGGTAATAATCGAGCCTCTCAAGGTGCTCAAAACACGTAAGTTGCACTTATGTAATAGAAAGGTTATGTAGTGCAAAGTCCAATGGGAACAATATGTAGAAGATTTTTCCAGTTGGGAGGATTATGCTGAGATGAAGCAAAATTTTCCACAATTCTTGCAAGAATTTAAAAACTTTAGAAAATAATAAATGTTTTGAAATGTGATGCTTTTTGGATGATTAGTGTTTGATGTTTGATGTTATGTCCAAGTCGATACTTAATAAATCAACGGGGACGATGATTCACAAGGGAGGGAATATGTTACACCCCAAGCATTATTACCTATTTACTGTTACCTTGTATGGTTAAATTGATTGAATAAATGAATGTGTTTTATGGATCTTTACATGAATGTGTTTTATTAATATTTATACGAATATGTTCAATGAATCTTGAATGAAAATATGATAAATGAATAATTGATGCACTTTGATATTTTAAATGTTTCTAACTATGAAATGTATGATGCATATGATTATGTTGTGTTTAGATCACTACAGTTATGATGTTCCAATTTGAGTGCAGGAATAGGTTCAATCCTATAGAAGAGAGGGGAAGTATCACTCGGGAGAACTTGGTCTAGTAACCCTTAACGAGCCTAACAAAGCAATCACACACTCACATCCTAATTGGTCATATAGAGAGTCAAGTCAATTTTGGGGAAAGGTAAGTAATATTTGTTGTGAATGTTGTGATTGAGAATTGTGATTAAGTCTTGATGTCTTGTGTCATTCTTTCCTTGTATGCTTATTGTGGTATCAACGAGATATATACATAAGATGTATATATATATGTATATGTGTACATGTCTACGATAGACTCATACATGTGATTGAATGCGTACATGAGTATATATTGGTAGACGTACCAACACATGCTCATGGATGGATCACCCATATGCATGTGGATACCGATTGGACTAAATTGACATATATATGTATACGTATATATGCATCCCATGTATGTATGCCAATCGACAAGATTGTATGTATGATTATTTTATAAAGATAATGAAACGGGATTACGTATATATGTATATGTGGTATATATAAATATATATATGTGTGTGTGTGTGTAATGTTATGATAATATATATATATATATATTAACATATAATTGTACATATATGTATATGCGTAATACCATTCTTTATTTATAAGAATATGATTGTAAAACTTATGAAATAAATAAATAAATATATGTATATATATACTATGGAATGTATATAAATACATATATATATAATATATATATCTATATATAATATATATTAGAATTAAAGTTATTAATATAAATCATAAAGTGCATAAAGATAGTGTTGATCATATTATTAGTAATATGCAACAAGGCATATAATATAAACCATGGGTGCATGAAGCATAAAGGGTAGCTTTATGTGGTGAATATTCAAGTGCATAAACTGAAACGTGACCAAGTTAAACATTAAAACAAATCATGTATGAAACATTGCAGCTGTGTTAAGCACTTAAGAAGGAATTAAATGTTTTGTGCAACAAAGAATAAGTCTACAGGCCACACCTGTGAAGGTGGCACCAAAGCTTTGAGGTGGTGCCATATTTAGAAGAGGTTGCAATGCAAAAGAAGTCTATGAATTCAAATAAGTTTGTAAATAAGTGTTTTGAATCAGTCAAGTGAAAACTTGACATCATTGTGAAATGAAATTTGAATTAGGAAACTTGCTTTTAGCTTGTTGTCCCAAATACTAAGTCGAATCAGCCATGAAACTGTCATGTGTTGCAAACCTGTGAGTTAGTCGTTGCATGAGGAAGAAAGGTGGCAAAAATACTTACTTTTTTGTAGCCTTCCATTGAGTTTGAGAGCTTGTGAGTTGAGAGTTATTTTGGTATTTTGTATTTGTGGTTATTGTGATATTTTGTGAGAAGTTAGAAGAGGATAGTCAATTGGAACTTGGTGGAGGTGTCGATCAATTGGTGGATTCATAGCTAGGAAGGAGCTAAATCATTTGGAGCTTATATATGCATGCTAGTTTCTATTCCTTTTTCTTTATATTGGAAAGGATAAGTTAGTTATTTACTATATTGGGAAAAGAGTGTTTTGATTATGTTGTGGAGTTTGTTTAATATTGTTTGTTTCATGGTTATGCAATATGTTATAGAACCTATCTTGTTGATTGTGTCTTTATGTACCCTATATATGGGAGCTTATTTGAGTGCAACATAGTTATACTATGTGTAGTTATCTTCGCTATACGTAGGGAGTCTATGTTAGACGTATGTAGCATTATGCAAGAGGTTGTTTAAACACTATGGTAGTATAGTCATATTGTTATGGGATGAATATGTGGGGGTTATTCCTGGGATTGGTCAGATCCATGGGAAAGGGGGTAACCTATATATAGAGTCTAATGGTCATTATAAACCAAATTGAGCTAGGAAGGTGGGTGAACATGTGATGTCTACTCTAAGTTAATGGTAATGAAAACTTTGGCCAAAGTAGTGTAAGTAGCCACTATTTACACTATCAATTTCACTATGATTCAGGATTATGTACTAGGCATGGGAAGATCATACATGTAAGTTGTAACCACTTTATGTCAATGTAGAAATGTATAGGACACAACACCAAGCTTAGAATAGGCTATTGTTATGAGGTTACCAAACCAATCTCTTTGTTGAAGGGTAGGGCCATCTTACCAGTTAGGTAGATGTGCGGGGGACCGTAGTAAGTCTGAGGTTGATAGAAAAGCGCTTGAGTGATGTTACTCCTCTTCAGTTGGTGGCCAAGATTTGAGGGGGAACTCCTAGACCATTGTACTTTATACTTGTTGAAATCTTTTTTAAGCTATGCATGTAATTTATATCCATCTCTATTGAAATTGAAAAGATGAAATATCAAATGGAATTCATGTATCATAATTATTTGAATCAATGAAAGGAATTCTTTTGTATGCAATGGAAAAGTTTAAAATATGTTTCAAATGTGTATTTATTATTCAAAGGAAAAGAAATTTTGTGTTGCTCTTAAAGATTAGATGCATAAACTTTTCACTTGTGGGTAAAACATAGGAAAAATTATTGTGTAGAACAATGGGCATGTTACATTTATCTTATGAACAAACCCTTTTGGCTAATAAAACCTAAGATTCATAGAATCATTCATTTCATCCCTTGCATGAAGTGACCATTCTTCCTTTAATTCTTTTAGGATTCATGACAAACATAGGATGACAAAAATCCATCATAGAGATATTGCATTATCACCTTTGTGTGAGTTAGAACCATTTTTTGTTATGTTATTTTAACTCTGAGCATTTGTTTTCTAATGTCTCTCTTTTTGTATGAATTATTTCAATTAACTTAGTTATGGATAGATACCCTTGAATGCAAGAAATAGTTAAGCCATCGTGTGAAAATTGATAAAATTAGTAATAAAGGAAACTAATTTTCATATACTTGATTTAGACCTTAAGAAAAAAATAGTCTTGTTAAATGAACCATTTTTTTCCTTGGGTAAAAGTTGCTTTTTTTTTTACCTATACCTCTCAAGTTCAAACTTTCTTGTTTTCATAGTGCTGAAGGAACTCAAATTTTGTCACATAACAATAAAGGTCTTGGTTATAAGGATGAGAAATAGTGGTCATGAATTTATTATTTTGTTTAACCTTATGCAATTTTTGTAGTTAAGAAGTATATTTTCTCGAGATAAGTAAAGTTGATGCATTTTATTTTTGTAACCATGCCTAAAGTAAATTCTAGTTGAAAATTAAGTGAAGGGCTTCATAATAGGAGTAATAAGAGTCTATAGTAAGTAGTTGACTTAAAAGTGCCAAGCGTATTTTCTTAAATAGGTAAATGAAATAAATATAGCAAGATGAGAGTACAAATAAATTTTAAGATTTGTGTTAAGAATATTAGTAGATTATTATTTTGTGTGATGTAGAACACTCTATATTTTGTTGCATAAGTAGTTTAAATGTATACTTTTAATTATTGTCACATTAAAACTTTATTATAAAATCTACCTTGTTAAAATTGTTGATCATCCAAAATTGTAACTTTTAATTATAGTTTAAAATATTTGACTCATATGCTTGTTTGATATATAGTATGTTTTGATAAAAACTAGAAAATAAAAGGATGGACAATAAAGTAGATCAGATGTTTTCAAATTTGAACTTAGAGTTTCTAGATGAAATTCGAAACATTATAATAGGACATGATAAAATTAAAGATACAAGAAGATAAAAGTAGCAAACTTAAAAAGCACATAGTAGTGTTAGTAAAGGAACAAAAGTAGTTTTGTATATTGAAAATAATAATTCTCTTTTGCATGTTTTCTTAGCAATAAAAGTATTGATGAAAAGTAGTAATGGAATTTTAGTGTAGCATGTGATTGTTTAGCTTGTGAAGTGTTGATAATAGAAATTGGGTAGACCTAAAGAGTTCATTGTGATGTCTTGTGGAAAAACCAACAAATATTGTGTCTATGACTCAAGTTTGAGATACACGATACCCAACTTGGGATGAGGGTGTAGTAGACACCTAGGATGATCTAGACCTAAGTATACCCTTGTGATAATTATGTTGTTATGAATTAAATGTACGATGGAATTTTTTTGATAAACATTGTGGATCATGTTTGTCTATGTGGGTGTTTTCCCTAGTGTCAATCGCTCCAATTGAAGAAGGATTTGCTAGTGTAACTCAAGGTTGAGGGAAATGGTCCATTCATTGGAATATTATGATTTTTCCTTGACATTTTCCCTAAGCTAGATAGAGGACCGATGTTAGAAGATTATAAGTTCTCATGGATGTCAACCTAGATCTACTCCCCTACTTAGTAGGAACACACTTGTTGGTCCATAGTGCAAAACTTTTTCCCTTGATTTTAATATCTCATAGGTTGAGGATGAACCCTTGTGTGCCATATTGGTGTTTTCTCTTTAGCTACAAACTTTGGATATTTAATGGCATTGGATATAGTTATAGATTCATGGTATGTGATATCATCATGTTTTATTTGCATAATAATAAACTTCAACAAATAGGGATCATAAGAAGTGTTGGAAACAAAGTAAATAGAACATAAATCATTTTTAATTTATCACCAAAAAAATTTGACAAAGAATATAAAGGAATAAAATTACAGGTTCATGATAGTGTATCATCATGTTGATACTTGTATCTTGGCAGCCTTATCTAGGTGATAGACTTGGAAGTGATTATTATAGAGTTTTATGATGGTGAATAGTGTTTCTCATTATTTGAGATCAAATTATTATTTGAAAACTACAAATAAATTCTATGCGAGATAATTCAATTATATGATTTATAAGTCTATTGGTTAGCATGTCCAGAGTCGTGTGGGACTATGCTTATTCTTCAAGATGTGGTTATCGTGTTGATATTTTATGGTTTGAGACCACCTTGATATTATATTTAATATGGTTTGAGACCATCATGATCTTTCCAGCTATCATATATGTTTATATGTGGTTTGAGACCACCATTCCTCTCCACCCCTTTAGTGACTTTAGAAAAGTCACATAGTAGAATTAATATGCAAGATTGGTGAAAATATGTATTATTGTTGAATTATTTATTGATTGATGATTCTTTTTCATCAAAAGATGCGAGTAGTGTTGTGTTTTTAAGCTATTTAGCTTGTATTAATTTTTGAAATGGTCCTTTTTCCTCAAGGACTTAATTTGATGTAAATGGTTTTGAGTGAAGTTGAGATGTTTACTTATTGTTACTATTGTCTCCTAATAGTGCACCCTTGCTGAGTAAACTCAACTTATTGGTGAAACATTGGAAAGCTTCCCTGATTGTGGGCTCAGATTTTGGAAGCTAACCTATAGAGTAAGCTGGCTCTTATGGTACTCACCTAAACTACTGCTTTGCTAGGGAAAGGGTAAGAAGGAAACATGAAAATGAACCTACTTTCTAAGGTGATGCACCAAATGATTATCTTCAAACTTGCACAACTTCTCTTACACACAGTTTCAATCAACAACAAAGCTTGACATGCACAACTCAATACTTATATGCCTTTGCATCAATATTTCATAAGGAGGATATAATGCATACAATCCTAGAAGGAAAAAATACTTTTCACAACTTGAATCACTTGCATCTCAACACAACTTATAACCTACAAATACATATAATTTTTGCACAAAGGTGCTACTAATGAGACACAACAAGGAATGAGATGACTTCACATGTAATTGGATCAATCGTTCAAATGCACACAATAGAACAAAAAATTAAGGAAAAATTGCTTATCTTCATTGATCTCCAAGGTGCAAACTGCTATACATGTCTATCAAAAATGAGTTACAAATACTTTGCTGAAAAGGACTTCAAAAGTCACAATGTAGACAAAAGATGATGAGAACTAACTTCAAAAATAAAGTTTGAAGTTACTTATGATTTTCCAAGAAGTTGCACAAAGATAGGAACTAGAAACTTCCTTGGTCGTGCATAACCAAAAAGCATAAAATCTAGCCCCTAAACCCACTCCAAAAAGGATCAAAGGTGAAGAAAAGGTCAAACATTGACCTCAGCTATCATAAAGGCACCCAAAACTGCTCCAAGATGCTCTCAATTCCCTCCAAAACCAAGTCAAAACAACTCCTATATTCCCTCCACTTGTCTTTCAACCTCTCCAACTTTCCTTATATGCTTGGCACTTAGTTATAAATTCTCAACTATATCCCCTTTTGACCATATCTTTGAAACAGAACATATCCCTATCTTGCATTATTCACAATCATTAAATAAAGTGATTTATAATTTCATCACTTTAATCAATGTTTTTACATTCTCAATTTGGTTTCACATTTAAACGCAATACAAAAATAAGGTATTACTTAGCCTTGACTTGGGAAACAATGCAAAATACAAGGTCATTAAGGGGACTAGTCACTTGGCATACATATAATGCAAAGGCATTAGCATGAAGCAAAATATTTTAAAACAAAGGAAAAAATGCCATTTATTTTGTCGGCCAATTTAGGGTTAAAAGAAACCCTAAAACAACCTGCGACTACACACTTATCTCATTTCATTTCACTTTTGGTTTCTGGAAACTTCACTCCACAAAAATAAGGGCTCCACCATGGTTTTCATGTGAGGGTTTTTTGGAACTTTCATGGATTTGAGGCCAAGCTGGGTAAGTCTCTGTCTGTGCAATAAATGTTATTCTTCATTATTGTATTCTTATTTTGCAGGTCGTGACTCCATTCGTAGCATGATCTCTATTCCTTCCTTCATTCTTTCCCAAAAGAGCTCTTTGTGTGTTTCTAGCCAATGATATCCTTGATTGATTTGTGGGAATTGTTTTCATGATTTCTTTTACTTAAGTATCTCTCTGTAATAGGAATTTTATGATTTTTCCCATACTCATTCTTATGTCTCCTCACATAGCTTTCATGATCATCACTGTTGTCATGCCGTGATTTTGAACTTTTATGGTAGTCACTCTAATGGTGATGAAAATGTCTATTTGAGTCTGAGTATTTACCAGTTGATTTATTACCATACTCTTCAGAAACAAAAAGAGCTTTCATCTATCTTCTTTCTTCTTTTGGTAATTTTCATGATTGTCCCTTTTCTTCTCTGTTCTCATGATGACACCTTATCATGATTGTTAAACTTAAACAGTATCTTATACACATCTAACATGAAATGCTAAGTTGGAGTCATTTGTAGGAATAGATTTTGATATGCTTTAGCTTCATGGTCTCCTATCTTAACTCACATGAGATTAACCACAAGTCAAAACTTCATTCAACATACGCCATAGCCCATAAGGCACATTGTGCATGCATATTTTACTGTGATAATAATTATAACAGTCAATGTTTATCATGCTTTTCCATGTTGTTTACCTTGAGCTTCACTAGTTTTCTTTGGTGATTGTCTTACTACAATCTATATGACTGTACCTCTACCACTTTCATGGATTCTTCTACCTTTTAGCACTATCTATCATGTCTGAGATCTGTCATTCTAGATCATGGGAGCCAAGTTCTTCCTTACTTGAAACATCTATAGATTCACCATTTGATATTGGTAATGAAAAATAGAATATGGAACCATACATTCATTCTCTATTGTAGGTTTGCAAACAAAACTTCTGCAAAGTCACTGCCTTTGAATGAGATCACCATAGATGTCAATTCTTCCTATAAGGACTATTATGACACTTGTTGATCCCCTACTGTTGTTTCAATGGTATTTGTGATTGTTCAATCTTCCATATATGTTCCAGTATTGGTTGTTCCTTACACTTTATCATAAAATTTTGACTGTCCTTGAGGACAATGATGACCATTTCATTGATTAGCACTATCATATCATAATGTGACTACCCCATGAATAGTCCTTGTGACTATTTCTATGTATAGAACCACTACTTCTTTACTCATTGTAGTTCCATTGAGCAGATATTTGTCATTGAGGACAGTGATCTACTAACTCACTCTCATGAGTGATGAGTACCTACACAATTGATGACAAGTATAGTGCTTTTACACACTTATCCCTCTTAAAACACAAGAGGGCAGTATGCTAGGCTCAACCCTTGTGGGAGCCCATTTTAATCCACATGCTATGGTGTCAAAATAAAATAATCCAACAATGAAAATTTCACCTATACCTTCATAGTGAACAATTATATTAGATAAAACAATGAAGCCAAAAACTTCCAATGATGCTTCATGATGATTGATGATACTCCTCTATTTTTTGGATATTTGTGATGTTGTAAAACTACTTCAATACCTTATGAGAGAAAATTATATGTTTTTTGATGTATATGTGTTGGTTAACAGATTTGTCACCTCAGTTTATACTCCTTTTTCCCACAATGATGACAACCTAACCAATAGTGGAGTCACTTGCAATGATAGCTACATGTGCTCTCTGCTTATTTTACAAGGTGCAACTACCTTCAGATGATTTACAATGAATGAGAATTGGGTATGCTTTTAACTAGAAAGAAAAAAAGGTTCATTAACATCTACCCATAACCATGAAATAGATGTGCAAGACTAATTCAGAATGGAGTGAATGCAAAAAACTAACACATAGTTCATTTATCCCACACCCACAAACAATACCCAAGAAATGAATAAGCAACATACCTCTTTCCAACATATGAATTAATTTCTGAATTCAAAGTTTCAAAAATGAACCCATACACAATTTGACATAACAGAATGAACACCGAAGAGTGATTACAATGATACAAAGTTCATTTGAAATTAAAGAAAACATTAACCAATACATAGATCAGAAATAATTTCTTTATTATCCAGTGCCAAAATGAGAGTACACAGACTCGACACCCCTGTACAATAAAACTGTGTGAAAAGAAGACTGAAAATTTTTGTCCTTCCTTGAATAGCTGGAAAAGTCCCTCATTCATAGTTCATTGGAAAATAAATAGAACTCCTGGGAGACTGTTCACCTCGTGTAACTATTTCAAGAAAACTTCTTAACTTTCCTGATCCTTTTGAGATTTAAAAAATAAGTCTCGTGGGGTAATTTTAAACTTTTAAATGAAGACTATTAAGGACTCATTAAAACTTATAGTCATTGCTCGTTCCTAAGCCGGATCTACCACTATTTGCATCTAATTTGACGTGGTTTCTTCTATTACGACCTCTAGGCTAGTGTAATTGGGCCATTCCAAATCTCTCAGCATTAATAATCACCACCATTATTGCCTCAGGAACATCAATTCTGACTTTGGCTCCTCCATCATAGTCTCATCCATTTTTCATTGCATAGTCCATACTACATTAAAATTGGTCATGCAAGGCTTTTGAAATTGGTATTTGTTTGTGCTTGTTATACCAAGCTTCACCATAAGCTTAGGATTAAATTTTTTTAATCCATTTTGATTCATAATTAAACATGATAATCATAATCGATAACTTCTAATGCAATCAATTCCTTCAATATTCTATGTTTCAATGGCTATTTAATCAAAAACTCCATATGGTGCGATGGATTTCACTTCACAGCTCCTGAAAACATCACCCACAGTAGGTACCATTATCAATTCATTTATCAAAAGAGGCACTTGCTACCCATTTCTCATCAGGTGAAAAGTAAACATGGTTGACAAGAAGTTGATGACCAGTCATTCATGCCTTTGTATGTTTACTAGATGTGGGCTCCCAACGAAACATTGTAAAGTCATCAGACCCAGAAACAAGTCTTTATGGAGCATCCCTTCTAGCCTTTTTATATCTCTCCATTGCCGCCTCTTTCATTTCTTTGGGTGAAGAATATTGTTTCCTTATATGATCATAGGGTCCTATTCGAAGTGCATACTTTGTGCTCAAAGCAAGAGTATTAACCCAGTGTCCATGTCCCTTTAACTCAGGATGAACTTCCCATTAGAACCATCCCAAACTTTGATCACAAAATCGTGTGAATTGGAATAGATCATCCCATCACCACCCCACTATACACATGTCACAACAAGTGTATGACCAGTGAGGGACATCACACACCTCCTCAAGGATGTGTCCCAGACATGAACATCTCCATCTTTACTTGAACTGGCAACCTGTTTCCCATCTGCTGACCACACCAACATTTGGAATTTTATCTTGATCAAAACCCATGCCAAAATTTAGCTTCCTTGTCATTGTGTCCTCCAATTCTCTTGCAACGTCTTCATCATCTTCAGTGATTTCATCTCCAAAGTCATTAAGAGTTGAGAAGGCAACACCATGATGAGTTAGAATATCATCGCCTCCATCTAATAAAAAAAAATTCTTTGCTTAACCATCCTTACCTGTTTCTCACATTGGAATCTAATAAGGATTTCCTTTATGAAAGGCCACTTATATACTCGGCCACCATTCACACAAATAATGATGTCTTCATCCCTCAAACTTCTTCAAATAACACAGGATTAATAATGATATGTTCAAGATTTTAAAGGTGATCTAAAAATAAAATGGGCTAACTACTATAATCATATGGGTCTTCATTGCTATCAATATGAATCAAGAAGCTGATTACCCATTTAAGAAATTTCAAACCTGCTGGTTTTTGTCTTTGCTTATCCAATTTCTAAAAGTGCACATCCTTGTAATATTTGACATGGTGAAAATAATGGAATGAAGCTCATCCCTATTATCCTCCATAACATATCTTTGTAGGCATATAATATCTCCATCTTGAAGCTTGTTTCCTTGTAAGTTTTTCATATATTAACATGAACACACTGAACTTCAGGAATAAAGCTATGCTCCTCATACAACACCACTTCTTCATCTGTTTCAAGCTCTGCCATCTCTTTGAACTTATCTAGATCTTTCATGGACTTGTTGTCTCGCTTAACATGTTGTTTTCCAATGGATTTACTGGGAGAATGATAAGCAACATATATATCTGATTTAAAGATCTTTGTGGTGCACCATAAAGCGTCTCCAAAATTGGCATTAATAGTGTATCTAAATCTGTTCGAACCAAAACATATTCCAAGAAGTTAGAATTATCATGGAGCAAAGAGTAGAACAACAAGATAGAACTCTTGTATGTGTAACATCTAGAAAATGCAGAAAGAAACAAATCAAAGCAAACATGCAATACAAATCTAAATGCAATCTAAATTATATCAACAAAGTACAAAGGAATTCAAAACGTAAATAAAAAAACAATATCACCCAATCTACATTCTTCCATGATTTATCTCTATTGTCCTTCTCTGTTTTGCTTGTAGTAGTATAATTTCCCTCATATTTTCAAAGGTTTGTGCAAGTATAGCCTATGATAATGATTTAACAAAACATCGAAGATTCAAGATAGGTGCTCCAAAAATTCATAAGATTTCGAAAGAGATTGGAATGATGAAGACCAGATCAATTTATAGAAAATTGATTATTCGAACGACAAGCCAAGATTGAAAGATCAACGAACGGTTGAGATTGGCCGATTAGTCATGCATTATGATAACAGTTAGTAATGACATGAGTGATATAAATTAGAAATAGAATTAAAGATTAAATAAATGATTTAATCTTCAAGTTTGGTATTCGAAAACAGAAGAATTATCTTTGCATGACAAAGATAAAGATGGATTAAAGCAACTCTCTATTTGAATGCACACACAAGATTTAATTAATTGAATAGGAATATTTAATTAATATGCATGTACACGTAATTGAGTTAGAACTAGATGACTGAATGATATGACAAATAGATTACTCGTGAAATCCATTCAGACATTAATCCAGAGTTAACTGACCGATTAAAATAGATGTCAAGTAAAAGTGAATACTTAGATAACTCGCACAATTATCTAAATATAGAGGAATGCGTTAAAATAGAATTCATGAATTAAATAATTCATTTAATTCAAGATTTGATATTTGAAGAATAATTAAATAAATAAATTTATTTAATTAAGTGATGAAGGGATTTAAATGAATAATTAAATAAATAAAGAATTTATTTAATTATAGTTGAAGTATGATAAATAGTAAATTAAATAAGAATTTATTTAATTTGACAAGAAGGATAAGGTTAATTAGTAACATAATTAAATAAAAACATTTATTTAATTAATCAAATAGAATAAAAAAAAGTGTGAATTAATTAAATAATTAAGATTATTTAATTAATAGAAGAAATAACAGAAGAATTATCTTTGCATGACAAAGATGAAGATGGATTAAAGTAACTCTTATTTGAATGCACACACAAGGTTTAATTAATTAAATAGGAATATTTAATTAATCTGCATGTACACACAAATGAGTTAGAACTGGACGATTGAAGATGAAGAGATTACTCGAGAATGCCACTCAGACATTAAATCAAGAGTTAACTGAGCGATTTGAATAGATCTTTGAGTCGAGTAAAAGTAAATACTTAGATAACTCACACAATTATCTAAATATAGAGGAATGCGTTAAAATAGAATTCATGAATTAAATAATTCATTTAATTCAAGATTTGATATTTGAAGAATAATTAAATAAATAAGATTTATTTAATTAAGTGATGAAGGGATTTAAATGAATAATTAAATAAATAAAGAATTTATTTAATTATAGTTGAAGTATGATAAAGAGTAAATTAAATAAGAATTTATTTAATTTGACAAGAAGGATAAGGTTAATTAGTAACATAATTAAATAGAAAGTGTTTATTTAATTAATCAGATAGAATAAAGAAAAGTGTGAATTAATTAAATAATTAAGATTATTTAATTAATAGAAGAAATGAAGACTATAGAGAATAATTAAATAATTGACATTATTTAATCATGACCATGAAGAATACGAATTATGAAGAATATTGAAGTCGCAGGCTTAGACCAAATTTCGGTGTCTACATTTTCCCCTCTTTGATACAATGTCATTTCGACGTTGTGTCAAAGAAAATCGATAAATATACCGAGTAATGCCCAGTGTAAAATAGGTGAAGGTATGCCCCTTGGGAGGACAGGCGGGTTCAAAGAACATGAGTGTGCTCTCGAAATTGATGAGAGAACTAGAAGATGAAAGAAAAAAGGATAGAGGAAAATAGATAAGGGTGGTGAAGATGTAGAAAAGAAGAAATGTTAGTGCAAAAAGAAAGATGAATAATAAAAGACCATGATGTTAGTATTAGCAATCTTCGATGTTTCATCATATCACAAAAGGCGTTGCACTTTATCATCATTGGGCGGGACTAATACAAATGGAGAAAAACACCATGATATGACATAGATCAAGGTGTGCAAGGTCATCCACTTGCTAACAACAGACAGTCGCAGACAAGGATTGTCGTTAACTCATACTAAGGGCACAAGTTGCCCCAGTCTTTTTGTCAAGACAAACCACAGACAACAAACAAAATAAAAGACAGGTCATGAGACGTCATCACTCCTCTAAATCCTTCATGGGACATCCTTGAGGAAACTAGTAACATGACTCAAAATCCAATTTAAAAGACAGTTGACAGACAGCAGTCAAAGAAAATAGAATTATGATACATCGTTGCTTCTCTAAATCATTCATCGGACATCCTTGAGAAAGCTAGTAACATAATTCCCATCATAAAGTCAAATGAAAAGATAAGATAAAGAAGCCAGAAAGTCAGAAAGCCAATAAAATATTTGCCAAAACTTGATCTGTTTGTTTGATTCGTTTTGATTGATAGAAGGATTGATTGATAGAGCCTGATTTCAAGAGATACACATACCGGATAAGACTTTGAGTCTGGTTTCGATGTTATGACTATCTGTATAAGGCATGACAAAGCCTGGTTTCATAAAGACATATATCATATAAGATGTTGAGTCAAATGTCATTGATGTGATAACCTGTGTAAGGCTATGTTTGATTGTTTGAAAATGTCGATATGCAGGAAGGACTCATCTTGTATAAGACATAGATTGTTTTGTTGATATCAATATTCAGGAAGGACTCATCTTGAATAAGACAAAGGTTGATTGTTTTGATGATGTCTGTCTCCAGGAAAGACACATCCTGTAGCAAACATTAGTTGATTTGTTTTGATTGTTTCCTTGGAAATTTGGTTAATTTGACTTAGAGACATTGTTGACTTGTTCACCAGATTGATGCATGACTTGATACGATGTGTGGACAATTGACTATGTATGATGACGAACCCTAAAGGACTGACCTAGTGTGGCCTCGGGGGCTCATCGATTGATAGCCTTGCCTACGTTATACACGAAGAGACCTCGTAGTTCGACATGACTTCGACTGACAAGACTGACTACAAATAGAAGACGTGTGTGAAAGTGAATGTGATGAACCCTAATGGACTGACCTAGTGCAGCCTTGGGGGCTCATCGATTGATGGCCTTGCCTACATTATACATGTAGAGACCTCGTAGTTCGACACGACCAATGACCTTGTCATATAGACATGAATTGAAGCATGGTTTTATACAGACAAACCTAAACAGACTGACCTAATGCCTCGGGGGCACATCGGTAGATGGCCTTGCCTATGTCCAGTCATAGAGGCAACGTAGTTCGACAAATGAAAAAGACTGACAAGTGCGACTGACTGGAAGAATCAATATGACACATGTCGAGTGTTTTCCCCCAGTTGAGTATAAGACCAATTGATTATGAATAGGGTAAAATGGGGGATATGAAATGCACTCGATGTCAATCGTTCCAGGTTATGGGAAAGACTACCACTTATTATGAATGGTATATACAAGCGATGGATACGAAAGATAACGGATATGTACACGGATAGGTAGTATGTATAGGGATAAGGACTATGTACAGGGTAGTGGACTATGTACAAGGAAGTGGACTATGTACAGGGATAGGTAGTATGTACAGGGATAAGGACTATGTACAGGGTAGTGGACTATGTACAGGGATATGATGCCTATAATCAAGTGAGAAAGCATGTGCAAGAATCCAAGGAAAACCATGATCTTGCCCCTAGTCAAGCTGAAAATGAATTGACAGGTGATGAGGATGGTGACAATGTTGTTTGACGTGGGAAGGACACATCCTGAAACAACATGAGGATGATGATAATGTGACTAAAGGATCAAGGTTTCTAGCAAGGCTAGAAACAAATCCAAGGAATATTTTCAATGATGTGCTAGGATACATAGGAAGATTGTATGGATTGGGCTTGGTGCATTTGGAATGACTTTTCAGGATTGGATGGGATGATGGAAGATCCTTAGACCATTGACAAGGGAAAAACCAAGGCATGCGATAGGTATGAATAGATGATGGGTGGCTTTGGTAAAAGATAAGTGACATGAGGATTTTTGGCTATAAAAATTATCATATGGTCTCCAAGGACTATGTTATATAAAGATAACTCATTTTCTTCAAGGTATGGGCTTGGAAAATGCTATGAAGTCTATGACATGATATTTCATGGATAGTGTATGACCAAATGATAGACAGGTCAAGATTTTTTCCAAAGCATGATTTATGTTTGTACCCTAGTCCTTATCAAGATCAAAGTAGGTGGGAAAATGGACATGAGTGGTAGGGTTAAGATGGATAGATGAAAATGTCATATGACGGGTATGGGAGATGAGACAAATTTCCCCCAAGTGTAATAGTCCACATAGATAATTTCTTACACATGATGCCTGTTTGCCAGGTTTTCATCATGGTACTTATCCAAAGTTCCATAAGAATGATTTTCACTATTGGATGAAATTTTTCTCTTGACTTTTCTTTTTCTTTTTGGTGTCACCAAAATGCCTATTTTCCAAATTTTTATCAAAGTGACTTTTTTTTTCTTTTTCTGGATGGCCTTGATGCTTTAGATGATCACTGATTGTGTCGAATCCATTGATGGTGCTGATGTAGAGACTGATGCCATGATATGCCAATAATAACCTTTATGAAGTAGTTTCCTCGTCAGGATCATAGCACTTGCATACAATTGATTGATGTCATTGTGATCCTTGTTGACACTAGAGTTGGCCTTATCAAAATACGCACATCGCGATAGAGTGCCATGGGAGTCTTTACAATAAAGAGTTGCTGCCAAGATGCGACAGATGTGTGATATAGGATTTTTAGACTTTAGGTGAGATGTACGATTATGACGGATGCTGGTAGACACGTTTGGCAATTTAGATGTAGGAATTTTTATTTTCCAAACTTGGGGTGATGGATGATGGAGACTGGGTTTCATATTGGGATAATGTTTGGAACCATGAATTTTATATGCCTTGTATGGTGACCATTTTGAAGGAGGTGGACATTTATTATATGTGGGAGTCATCTTTTCTTGTGGCTCCACATTTTGATTGACTTTTACTTTTGAACTATTTTCTTTGCTTGATCCATTTTTCTTTGGGATCCATTTTAACTTTATTTGTCCACTTGGATTTTTTATTGATTCAATGGCCTTTGATATTTGATTTTGAACTTTGAATTTGTAAGACTTGTTTTTGTTGGTTCCAAATGGAAGGTTTATTCACGTTGGAATGACAATTTATGGTATGGATGGAAGGAGTGTTGGCAACAACCTTATGGTAAGAACTACTCATGGCCTCCATTTTGATGTTTGTATCAGATAAAGTTGTCCCCAATATCAAGGAGGTATCATTAACATCATTAGATTTGTTGACTGAAGGATAACCAAGACCTTGATGTCTAGGATTTTTTTGAAACTGTATTGGTTCTAGAATTCCTTGCTCGTGTATGCCTAGTCCTTTTCCTTGATACTGCATGCTCTGACAAATTTTGTTTGCGATGGGGTATTTTTTGTTTGGAAAGCAAGATGCTAACCCATCACTGTGCATGTGGAAACTGTTACTTGGAATCTTCTCCTCTTCAAAAAAGCCTGATTTGATAAAAGTGGATGATCCTAGTTGATAGGATGTCTTAGCTTCATTGACATGTTGGATATCTTTGATGTGATTTTGTGGCATATCAGATTCAGATGATTCCATTGGTGCTTCCAACTCGATGTAAAAACCATCTTTATGGTCATTGTCATAGAGTCCAATGAACTCAGCTATAGCTTGATCATTTGCAAATATATCTAGAGTAGGAGACTCTCGTTCTAGAGGAATATCATCTATGTGTCCAAAGGAGGCAAGTGTCTCATTTTGGGAAATGGATGCGTTTAGTACTTGGATAGGGTTGTCTTCAAATTTTTGATCATGAATGGCATAAAGGTCAAGGAGTGGATCATTTTGGACTTCTTGCTCAATAGTAGTGTCTTGATCAAAGACAGGTTTGTCTTGAATAATATGGTTGGGAATGGAATCTTGATCAAGGATAAGTGTATTTTGGATGCCATGATTATCTAGAAGGACTTCTTGGATGGAATTAAAGATAGGGTCATGGGATAGACTACTTTGATCTTGACATGAAGGTGAAGCCATGAAGTCATGCTTTGGACTTTCCATTTGACATGTATCCTCAAGTTTTGTAGATGGGATGTGACTTTGGAGACCATGAATAGATGCATTTTCACGACTAAATGTAGATTGAGATGGAGTGGCTTGGATGGGATTAGTGGAAGGTTGGTTTCCCTTGTCAAGGTTAGGATAAGGGTGATAAGTGGACGTTTGTTGTGGATTAATGGCATGGATTATGCTAAGAGACTCTTGATAATGAGGGTAGATGGATGGAGGACTAGGACTTATGGATTATTGGTAGGAAGGGTATGTGGGTAGTTGACCATGGGTTGACGTTGATTGGCATTTGGATTGGATAAATTTTCTTTTGAAGTCTATGGCTTGTTGGCACTAACCATTACGAAGTAACTAGTATTCAACTTGACTAGCAAGCATATCAAGGTAAATTGCAGACATGGTGATGAGGTTATGACGAAAGGTGGAGTATGACTAAGGTATGTGATATGAGGACTAAGGTATGACAATGCAAAGAGTGACTTAATTCTAAAGTATGCAACCTAAGCTATGTTTTTGGAAAAAAATTTTTATAAGGGATGAATGTATGCAGCTATTTTTTTGGTATTTTCTGTGCGAGTAAGATATGTCTAATATGACGCTAGTCTAATATGACAATATCCAAAGATGCAAAGTCTAAGAAAACTTCTAAGGTAATCAATTCTGTAAACCCGATATAGGGGGACCAACTACCTAAAGTCTAACCAAGGCATCAATTTAGTTAAGTCAAGGAATCAATGTAGGATGAGGATCAAAGACAAGTTGAGTTTCCTAACTAGACTGATGAGCTAGGAGGACTCTCTATAGGACAAAGGATAAGATGATAGGACTAGGTTCAATAACAGATTTCGTTGACGCTATGATTTTTTCTAGAGTGTAGATGGTGGACCTATCCTAAAGTTTGTAAAAGTGACCTTCCTAGAAGTTTAAATCTAAAGGTAAAATGTACTCAAAGATAAACGTAAAAATCAGAATCGGAATGACTATAGTAATGACTAAATGATACCTAAAGGATGCAAAAATTGAGCAAATCATTTCAGGTTTCTATCCAAGGACAAGTAAGACAGATCAAATACTGGTATGATAGTGTTGACTGGACAGTGACTGTGAATTCTAGTTTTCTAATCATCTAGAAAATGCATCGCATAATTTATCAAATGTGGTTATGTTTCATAGTTGTGTCTTTCTGTCAATTAGTTGCATGTTTCTGGTAAATGTTCAGTATGTGTGTTAGGCAGATGTGGTTAAGTTTCTCATAGATGCAACTCGAAATGACAATTACGACTCAAAATATAACATATGCGGTTTTTTGCAAAGCAAATGCGAGCTGATTTGGCAGATGCGACTCTATGTTAAACAGATGCGACTCTAAAAATCAATTGCAACTTTCTGGTGAATAGTTGTGACTCTCTGTGTATTTTCAGTGATTTGAGATATAAAACTGACGTTGTTTTCTGTTATCAAGTTCTGGCAAACAAGGAAAATCATAAGACAAAGTGTTTTCAATTTGATTTGGACTCAAAGAATGTGTAATTTGACAAAAGACAAGTACAATCCTAATAGGTCAATAGGCCAAGGGTTTGTATACTTGGTATAGCCCACTGATATACCCCGGATTGGTGATAAACACCTTTCCTTCTCGAAAGCAGATAGCTTAGAAGTTTGGTGGCATTGGCTCCCCTCCACGACTCATTAATGTCATTCAAGCACACCAACTTCAGATTCTTGGGTAGTGACTTCCCAAGAACTTCTATCTCTACTCAAGGGGATCAGTAGTGAGTGTCTTCAGGCATGATACTATACCCTACACTATACTGAGCAATGGCTAAAAAATGGTTGGTCTCTAAAACAAAAGGTATTTAGTACGAGCATTCCGTTCGTAGGGCATGATCCATGTGGTGAGAGTCCCCTTTTGGATCCATCTCGTTGGAACCATACGTGTGATTCTTGGGCTTTCCCCAAGAATCCACTTTTATATATCGGTTGGAAGTCCCTCGGGTTCAGGGTGCTGCTGGTCTGAGTCGTCTTGGGGTGAGTATTTTTTTCCACCAGAACAGGCCCAAGTTCTAGAGTTGATAACCGTTTCTCTTACACCCAGGATCACACGGATGCATAAGGGGAGAGGATACTTCGATGTACCAAATCGTGAGGGTTATTACACAATTGTGCTTTCGCACCAAACACAGTAAACACTTGTTAATTTTAATCCAAATGAAAGATTTGCTACACTACCAAACAATCTGTTTCAAAAATTTAACTAGGGTCTTCGACATGCGTTCTGTAGAAAGATTTATTAGTAGTTTTTAGTATTGTCTTTGCCAATCGTCCTGCAAAACTCGTTAACTCCACAAGACACACACTGAAAACAAAAGATTAGTGCAAAAAACATAAATGAAAATAACAAACTAAAATAGTGATAACTTTCTCAAAACTAAACAAAATTTTAAACCGTAGATATCTATGGAAAGCTAAGACATAGACCTTCAAAACCCAAAAAACGTTTTGCAAAATCCTGCAAGACAAAAGTGTTATAAACAAAAGAAAATTCGTGTTTTAACAACTAAAGCTTAAAAAACTGTGATCACTAAAACGGCCATAACTTTCTCAAATCTTAATGAATTTTAAACCATTTGAAGTTCTGGAAAGCTGAGAACAGGACCTACAAAACCCAGATAATGGTTTTAAAATATTTTATTCGCCAATTTTTCTATGCTTAAAAGAAGATGATGAGATTTCATACGAATTCTTGGCTGTAACCTACAAAACAATGAAAATAAACAAGAAAACACACAAATTTCTCTACAAAAATGTCGATTTCACCAATGTAATATCTAGAAAATGGAGAAAGAAACAGATCAGAGCAAACATGCAATACAAATCTAAATGCAATCTAAATTATATCAACAAAGTACAAAGGAATTCAAAATGTAAATAAAGAAACAATCTCACCCAATCTACATTCTTCCATGATTTATCTCCATTGTCCTTCTCCGTTTCGCTTATAGTAGTATAATTGCCCTCATATTTTCAAAGGTTCGTGCAAGTATAACCTATGATAATGATTTAGCAAAACATTGAAGATTCAAGATAGGTGCTCCAAAAAGTCATAAGATTTCGAGAGAGATTGGAATGATGAAGACCATATCAATTTATAGAAAATTGATTATTCAAACGACATACCAGGATTGAAAGATCAAAGGACGGTTGAGATTGGCCGATTAGTCATGCATTATGATAACAGTTAGTAATGACATGAGTGATATAAAGTAGAAATAGAATTAAAGATTAAATAAATGATTTAATCTTCAAGTTTGGTATTCGAAAACAGAAGAATTATCTTTGCATGACAAAGATAAAGATGGATTAAAGCAACTCTCTATTTGAATGCACACACAAGATTTAATTAATTAAATATGAATATTTAATTAATATGCATGTACACGCAATTGAGTTAGAACTAGATGATTGAATGATATGACAAATAGATTACTCGTGAAATCCATTCAGACATTAATGCAGAGTTAACTGACCCATTAAAATAGATGTCAAGTAAAAGTGAATAATTAGATAACTCACACAATTATCTAAATATAGAGGAATGCGTTAAAATAGAATTCATGAATTAAATAATTCATTTAATTCAAGATTTGATATTTGAAGAATAATTAAATAAATAAGATTTATTTAATTAAGTGATGAAGGGATTTAAATGAATAATTAAATAAATAAAAATTTATTTAATTATAGTTGAAAATATGATAAAGAGTAAATTAAATAAGAATTTATTTAATTTGACAAGAAGGATAAGGTTAATTAGTAACATAATTAAATAAAAAGTGTTTATTTAATTAATCAGATAGAATAAAGAAAAGTGTGAATTAATTAAATAATTAAGATTATTTAATTAATAGAAGAAATGAAGACTATAGAGAATAATTAAATAATTGACATTATTTAATCATGACCATGAAGAATATTGAAGTTGCAGGCTTAGACCAAATTTCAGTGTCTACAGTATGTCATGTGGCTGCTCCTCAACTTTGAAAGAATTTAATTTGCTCCTCTTGAAGATCTTGTGCATAGGAAACTAACTTCTGTTTAAATATTATGATCTCCTTGAGGCACTCAGATTTGCAAACCCCAAAATTCCTGACCATGGGGCACACCGGAAAGAGGAGTCACAAAGTCAGAGATTTTACGAACCTTTGAACCTTGAATTTGCAATTTTTTGGAGTTCTAGAACTTGTGAAATGTTCGACTACAAAGGGTCGAGGATATTTGAGGTTTCAAAACTTATGAAATGCCCGACAATATAAAGAATTTTACCTTCATAAGGTTTCCAAATTATTACAAACATGACTTTAATAAAGTCATTAACTTTAAAGCCATGAAACTTCAAATTTTCAAAATCATTTCCAATGCCACCAAAATATATGACTTGATAAATCGTTCATCTTTGTAAAATAGTTTGGACTTTAAACCTTTTGAGAAATATAATATGCCCTTGAAAAATAAAAAGGCACCTTTAATAAAGATTGTTTATTCTTTGGAAATTTAGAATTTGCAACTTTTACGGAAACCCCTATAACTTACATCCAACAACTTTTTTTTATGAAATTCAAACGGTAATGTGCGGTAATGTGATTGGACAATCTTGAACAAAACCCAAAAATCCTTTAAGCTCCAACATAACAAAATTCATAATTTAGGTTCATTTGCAATTTCTTGGTGGGAAAATGTGAAGTTTAAAATTTTGCAAATGGTAAGGTATTTTGGCATAAAAACTAGGTAGACTAGGTAAAATGAGTTTATGGTCAAGCTCACAAAAGGATTTCGCACCAGCTCTTTCAGATTTGCAAAATTAATTATTTTTGTGATCCAGAAGGCTAAAGGGTATACAAGAGGAATTCATTAAAATTTGAAAAATTTCAAGTTCAAATTTTAGGGTAACAATATGTGGAGAATATGGGTCCCGAGCTCTAACACAATTTTTCTCATTTGTAGTAGGCATTTCAAGCAGTTGTAGCAGGTCAACTTGTGGAGCAACCAAGCAAGAGGGACTGAAACAAGGATGCAACAGTTCAACTTGGGGTTCGTCATTCAAGCAATGACAGATCCCTACTCTTTCCATATGCTCTTTCTTTTCTATTTCTTCAAATGTATAGTTTATGTCTTATATTGTATTGCAATATTTATTCCCATGGCTTGTGTGGGAAACCATACATTTGTAATTATGAATAAAAGACAGCATTTGTGCAAAAAAATTTGCAATCCTTCTCTTGTATACATTTACATAATGAGCTACAATTTATTTGATAATACTTCTATGCATATGAATGAAAATTTTAGTAGAAATCAATGTATACCTTTTATCTTTTATCATGAATGCTATCTCAACTCTACCTAATTGAGCTGCAAGCAAAATTAGGTAACATTTTTGGCGACATCTTCTATATGTTTTCCTTCTAAACATCTTGACCAGTTGTCTGAACTTATCCATTGGGCACATGAGTCAAATAGGTACTTGACAAGACTTTGTAAAACAATCTTGCATACTATTGTAACTCATCAAAATAATATATAACACCTTCAAATCTTATTCATCCTACCAAAAGAATCAGATCAAACTGACTAATTGTGTAATTAACACTTGGAGGAATGAAAAAATAACCCTACTCTACACTAACCAAGAAAGACACTAACTCAAAGGAAACAATTCACTAGTTGGATGAAGTAGCTTCCTTTTCTATAGAATTTACAATGTTTGTCATGCTTGAGGATAGCTAGAAAGAGATGAAACATGAATAGAAATTCAGCAAAGAGCTGCAATACCTCTCGAAGAACATACACAAGTTCACTAACCTTTTCATATGGAATATAAACATTCCTATTATGAGGTAGAAAAGTGACTTAAATTTTCTCTTCCTTAGTTGTACCTTCATGCTTGGGTGTAAGCAAGATAGCAATATTCTTGTTGGCCTCCATTTTGGCTAGATGCCTAATTGGGAATCCTCTAGAAAGAGTGAATTCAGAACTCTCCATGTTGGTTTCTTGTTGTTCCAAATCAAGTTGTTCCTCATCTTGTTTTTGATCTTCTACTTCAAATAGTGTTGGTTCCATATCCAAAGTTGGGAAAAAAGAAGCTTCCTCATGAGTCAAAACATACTTTAGATCATCCCAAAATGAAACTACCTCATGAGCCAAAGCTTCATTCCCATATTGACTTTCATGAACCAACAACTCATTACACTGTTTAACATCTTGTAGTTGTCCCAAATCTTATGTTATCACATACATATCTTCTTCATTTTTCTCAACAATCGAAGGTATCCCATCATACCAAAACATATTAGCCTCTTTTTCACCAATTTTCTCATGTTCATTTGTCTCCTCTTGCTGGTTGGGACAACGTGGTTCATACTTATGAGCTATCTCTCTGAACTCATCTTGCTGGTTGGAAGAAGTTAACTCAAATGGCTCAAGTGGAAGTGTAACTTTTTCCACATTTTGCTCCTACTACTCATGAGTTGATTCCAAAAAAGGTGTTTATTTAACATCCAAATTCAAACAATAAGTCTCTAAATCATCCCAAAATATGTCCTCTTCAAGTTCTTCTTTGGTTTTCTATAAGAGAGGACTGATTTCAGCTTTATAACAACTTTCTTGAAGACCTGATGAAATAACCAGTTCATCCTTTTGAAGCATAAGTTCAGATCCATATTTTTCCTTTTCTTGACCAACAACCTTATGTGCATTAATTTCTCCAACTTGCAAAAACAAACCGTCCTCAATTGGCTCCTCATAGACTAGCACCTCTTCATGCTCTTTTATAGCTTCCAATTGCTCAGAAACTTGACTTGACATTAGCATAGGCATGCTTTCTTCATCTATGCCATGAAAAGATGGAATTTCATCAAATAAGAATGTGAAATTTTCACTTTCTTTAACTCCTTGTTGACTATTACCTTGATTTCCCAAGTGGTTTGTTAGCATAGGAAATGATACATCTTCCTCCTCTTCAACAAAATATGGGAGTTCTTCAAACACATTAGTCAATACTTCATTCTGAGAACCCCTCTTTGGTTCCATATCTTGCTGCTCCAACTTGTTACCCTCAACTTGCTACAAGTTTGATTTTGTTTTTTCTACATCATGGGAAAGTTTGTCATCTATAAGTTTCTCTTGTTCTACCATAGAAAACTCTTTGTTTCCCTTACCAAACCAGCTCCCTTGATACACAATAGGACCTCTTGGGTAAAGATGAATGATGGTAGGACAAGAAGGCTCATTTGGTAAGGAAATTTGGTGAGTCTATTGAATTTTTTGAAGGAAAACAGGTTCTTGTATAGGATGCTCTTGAGAAGATATGGGTTGAACTATTTCAAGTATAGGCTCTTGCAATAAAGGAGGTCTCTTGAAACTCGAAATATCAAATCTAGAAGGCTTAGGAAGCTCAGGAGGCTTGCCTTGTTTGAAACATGGTATTTTGAACATGGGAATCTCTTCTTCAAAGAATGGATTTGGAAACAAAAGGGTTGATTGAGCGTCCAACTTTTGAGATTGAGCAAACAAGAGCTTCTTATCCTCCTCTTTTGCGAGCACCTCCCTCGCAAGCTCTTCCTCATATTTATATAAATGTGCCACCAATTGTTATTCATGAAGATGGTCATTGTAAGCCAACTCTTCCTATTGTAAAGCATATTCTTGCTACCTCTTTATTTCATTCAGCTACTTGGTCTAGTCCAACAATAAGCTTTTAATATTAGCAATCTCTACTTGTTCATCATTTTGGAGCTGATTAGGATTAGGCTGCCAAGATGGTTGTGTAGGGGTGGGTGGGTGGTAAGTATATGGAACTTGCTAGTTTTTTACTATTATAGATCCATTTTGAGTTAACCAGCAGTATGCTCAACTTGATATGGATAATAAGAGGGTATAGGAGCAATCTTTTTATGAAATGATGGGTTATAGAACATTTCATCACTTTGTCTTCTTGAAACCAGCAAATAATCTTTCTAGAGTTGCCATGTGTGTAAAAAAATGCCTCCAAAAGGTTGAAACTATTGTTCTACACACCAAAAAGTAGTAATAAAATGTTTAAAATGGACTGAGAATCAGTTCACGGTCCACCGAGCGTGCCAAAAACTATTGTCTCCTTATAGTGCACCTTTGTTGAGTAAACTCTTGGTGAAACATTGGAAAGCTTCCCTAATTGTGGGCTTTGATTTTGGAAGCTAACCTCCATAGTAAGTTGGATATCTCTGTTCTCATGATGACACCTAATCCAAATTGAAAAACTTAAACAACATCTTGTACACATCTGATAGGAAATGCTAAGTTGGATTCATTTGTAGGACTAGATTTTGATATGCTTTAGCTTCATGGTATCCTATCTTAACACACATGAGATTAACCACAAGTCAAAACTTCATTCAACATACACCATAGTCCATAAGGCACATTGTGCATACATATTGTCCTATGATAATATTTATGACAATCAATGTTTATCATGCTTTTCCATGTTGTTTACCTTGTGCTTCACTAGTTTTCTTTGGTGACTGTCTTACTACAGCCTATATGATTGTACCTCTACCATTGTCATGGATTATTTTTCCTTTTAGCACTATCTATCATGTCTAATATTTTCCATTCTAGATCATGGGAGCCAAGTTCTTCTTCCTAACTTGAAACATCTACAGATTCACCATTTGATATTGGTGTTGCAAGATGGTGTGTCACTTGATCTTCCTTTTCCAACATGACGCTTGGGTTTGTGACATGGTCTAACCACCTCCTATGGATCTTAACTGACGCTTGTATTAGGCATCGACAGGCCGACCTTTTGGTGCAACGACAAGGCCAACAATTGGTATCAAATATGGTAACAGGTTCAAACCCCTTGCTTATGTTGGGGGGGTTGTTGTTGCAAGATGTTGTGTCCCTTGGTCTTCCTTGTCCAACATGGCACTTGGGTTTGTGACATGGTCTAACTGCCTCCTATGGATCTTAACTAACACTTGTATTGGGCATTGATAGGTCGACCTTTTGGTGCAATGGTAATGCTAACAATTGGTAATGAAAAATATAATATGGAACCATAAATTCATTCTCTATTGCAGGTTTGCAAACAAAACTTATGCAAAGTCAGTGTCTTTGAATGAGATCACCATATATGTCAATTCTTCCTATAAGGACTATTATGACACTTGTTGATCCCCTAATGTTGTTTCAGTGGCATTTGTGACTATTCAATCTACCATATATGTTCCAGTATTGGTTGTTCCTTACACTTTATCATGCAATTTTGACTATCCTTGAGGGCAATGATGACTATTTCATTGATTAGCACTATCATATCATAATGTGATTGCCCCTTGAATAGTCTTTGTGATTGTTTCTATACATAGAACCACTACTTCTTTACTCATTGTAGTTCCATTGAGCAGATATTTTTCATTCAGGATAGTGATCTACCAACTCACTCTCATGAGTGATGAGTACCTACACAATTGATGAAAATTATGGTGATTTTCCACACTTATCCCTCTTAAAACACAAGAGGGTAGCATGCTGGGCTCAACCCTTGTGGGGGCCCATTTTACTCCACATGCTATGATGTCAAAATAAAATAATACAGCAATGGAATTTTCACCTATATCTTCACAGTGAACAAACATGTTAGATAGAACAATGAAGCCAAAAACTTCCAATGATGCTTCATGATGATTGATGATACTCCTCTACTTTTTGGATATCTGTGATGTTGCAAAACTGCTTCAATGCCTTATGAGAGTAAATTATATGTTTGTTGATGTTGTATATGCAGAGAATATGGGTCCCAAGCTCTAACACAATTTTTCCCATCCCTTGTAGGCATTTCAAGCAGCAGCAATAGGTCAACTTGTGGAGCAACCAAGTGAGAGGGACTGAAACAAGGATGCAACAGTTCAACTTGGGGTTCGTCATTCAGGCAATGATGGATCCCTACTCTTTCCATATGTTCTTTCTTTTCTATTTCTTCAAATGTATAGTTTATGTCTTATATTGTATTGAAATAGTTATTCCCATAACTTGTGTGGGAAACCATACATTTGTAATTATGAATAAAAGACAGTATTTGTGCAAAATTTGTGTATTCCTTCTCTTGTATACATTTGCATAATGAACTGCAATTTATTTGATAATACTTCTATGCATATGAATGAAACTTTTAGCAAAAATTAAAGTATACCTTTCATCTTTTATCATGAATTCTATCTTAGCTCTACCTAATTGAGGTGAAATCAAAATTAGATAATAGTTACTTAGATTATTCGTTACTTTTCTTTTATAAGAATTTTTATTTTGGAGTATTGTTTTTAAATTTCTTAGTTTGGAGGCTTTCTTAATGTTTTTGTAACTACTAGCATGTGTGGTGTAATGTGAAATTTGTAAACTATGATATCCAAGAGGGATCCCTAGTAGTTCATATGAGGGTGCAAATGCACTAGGGAATTTTTATATTGTGAGGATGGGGGTTGCAAATGGGACCAATATGGGATGATTGTAATCTATTCCCCTTAGTTTCTTGTGTGTGATTATTTGTGTATCTTCCTTATTGGAGGCTAATCCCTTTACACAAAAAAGGGGAAGGTACTCGAAAATGTATGGAGGCGACTTGAGAAGGCGGCCTCAAGACCATATTTCCTAATATTATCATGATTATTTGGATACCTAGTGATGGCACAATGACTTTTTAGCTGCATGGTTTTAGATTAAAGTGATATGATATATGGCTATTTAGAGGTATTTGGCATTGTTCATCCTCATAAATCCTATTTTGTGGACCTTGTGTAATTTTTGTGTTGAGTTACTTATGAAATGTGTGTTGTGAATAAATTTATGTGATGTGGAATACTTGTGAACCAGTGATATAAATTGTTATAATGAAAGGAAGTGAGTGTTTCCTTAGTATGTGATTTGATTTGAAACCATGATAGTGTGGTTTTTTTTTAAATAATTACTTATTTAATGATGATTAATGTGAAACTTGTAAATACATGTGTAGTGTTATTATAAATAATCACATAAATAATATGAGAAGTAATATGGATTTGACATCTATATGAGTAACTTTATTTTAATTTTGGTATTAATATGAGAAATGTGGATAAGATTGACTCTCTTGGGTTGTATTTGATGTATAAAATATTTGATAATAGGGATCGCTCTAACCTCTTTAGATATTGCATAGTAAGAGAAAAAAAAATATCAACATACTTGAAACTTATCATAAATGAATTAGTGTGTCTGCAATATGTAGAGTTATGTGTGAAAAATATTCTAAACCTTAGTGACTTTCGAGAGGAAGTCAAATATAAGGGAAGGAGATTAAGGTCCAGATTTTGTATGACTTGAATTATTCTTCTAATGGAATTCTTGTTGTTAGATAGTTTGATAAAAGAAGGTTGGGATGAATTAATTGGTTAATTTCATGTGATGATGAGGTAGCTACTTTATGGGAGTATGCATCTCATATGAGGACTTTATACTCTCACCTTTTGAGGACTTCCAAAAGGAATTCCAAACCTAGGGGTGAATGTGAGACCTCACCTTCTATGATCATTATTTACATTATGTTTCCTTAATGATAATTTTTCATGTGTTTCTATGATTGGACATTACATAGGAGTTTTATGAATGATAGTTGTTTCATATACATAGATGTTGTTCCTATGATTTTATGGTTTGTCTCGGTTATCGTGGGTTATTTATTATATGATGGATCACAATAATTTATTACTAGTGGTAGTGATATTGTGATTATCAAACGATTAAATTATGTGCATATGTGAGTAGATTTTATTGAGATGTGGTTTGATAAGGCAAATGCCCATTATGATGGTTTATTCGAATAAAAAATTTCTATTATCATAGATAAAAAGTGTTTGAAAATATTATATTTTGATATATGTTAGATGCTTCAAATATTATTATTATCTCTTATGATATACTAACACTTTTGGTTGAGTGAGCAAGTAAAATTTGTCAATGGTATTTAGGGTCACATAGCTACTTCCTTGTTTGTATTATTTATGTGACTATTGATCATGTTTTTAATGTTGTGAATATGCCATTTGTGTGGTTTGATTTGTTGTTGGGTAATTTAATTATGTGAAAGTTTTATTTTTATTACCCTTGTGAGTTATCTCATGGTATTTTTCCTTTTTTTGTTTTATGTGGTTCTTAAGTGAGTTAATTTTTTTCTAATCCTAAATTGTCCCTAGGTGCTAGATATAGGGGTAAGGGGTTTATTACTACTTTAAAATATCCATTTTAAGTGTTTATAACCACCTTAAAATCCCCATTTTAAAGGATATCAAAAATGAGAGTTAATTGGTGATTTGGGTAGTTAAGAGAGGTATTTTTTCTTTATATATATATATATATATGTTTTCTCCTTAAGTGGGCAAGAGGCTCTTTTCTATCTTGTTATATTCTTAGCTTATTTTAAAATCATTTTGTAGAGAATCTCTTGGAGAATAAAGGAAGAGAATAGAGTAGAGAATTTAAGGGATTGAAAGGAGAAGACTCGGAGAGTCTTCACCAATTCTCTATCATTCTTGGATAGCTTTATCAAGGTAGGATCTAACCCTTTTTGCAAAAGTTTTGTGAATAAAGGTGTTGAAAATTTTCATCTCAAGTATGAGATATTTGAGGAAAGAAAATTTTAAATCCATTGTGTTTCTTGGTTGTGTTTTGGTGGAGATTGAGTTTATGCATAAGTTGTGTCAAGTTGTGTATTAGTTTTGTTGGAAACAATAGAAATTCATGATTATGGAATATGATATAATATGTGTGTGCGTGTGTGTGATAAATCATTTGTATTCTTAAATTTTGAGTCCCAATTTCCCATTTTAAGGATTCCAAGAGGGTATCCTTTATGTGTGGGTAAGTTTTAAAAAAAGTTATGGTGATGTGAAAAAAATTGTAATGTGAAGTTTTTTTGTGATGATGTGAAAGTGTCTAAATGTTATATGTATGTGGAAATATGTGTGTGTGCACCTGGGGAAGCTATGTGACTTTAGCTTGAGGTGGGTTGAGTTTTCAACCCTATGGTTGGGTGAAGAGCCCATTGACCTATGTGGTTTTTTTCTTGTTATTCACTTCTCAAGTTCAAGTGTTGAAGTTAAAGATTACTTTGGAGTTCATCCAAGAGGATGTATGTGGATCATTGTGAAATTTGTATAGTCTTATGAGCCCATGATGTTTTGTTACTAGGGTTTTCAATTTGTAAATTGGAGATGTATTAATTTGCTAAGTTGTGTGAATAAAACAAGAGAGAGAAGTGGTTGTTTATACACTTCAATACCTTGGGTGAATAAGGAGTAGATAAAGGATTTTTCTCTCCAAGTACTTAAATTTTGATGTTTAATGAATGAGAGCATATGTTTTCATTGGAAAAATGAATTTAAATGAAACTAATTTGTAGAAGTATGTAGTTTTGGGAAAGCACTTTTCATTTTTGCTTAATAGGACTTATGGAATTTGTGAAAAATAAAATATGGCTTATCTCATAATGATTGTTTCAATTACTTTCTAATTTGAAAAGATATCATTTTCACAAATTGAGTTATATGTAAAATATTTAAGAAAAAACTTATATTGTATTAAATATTTGAAATAATGAAGTTTTATGTGTATGTATATATAAATCATATAAACATAAATATAAGTCATAATCAATTTTAACTAATTAGTCTATATATATATATATATATATATATATATATATGTACATATATGTATATATGTATATATAATTGTATTTGCTAAACTATTTAATAAATTTTAAAAAGTTTATATTTATAATTTAAAAATAAATAAAAGTTAAAGCTTTAAATTGAAAATAATTAAGGGAGACCCAAGGATCGGTCTGCATAGGCTGCCCAAGGGTGCAACCCATGGGGACTACGATCCCCCATGGGAGGGACCTTGCCCCCCACCCCCCAATATAATTGTATAGTTAATAAAAAAATAAAATTTGTTTTTAAGTTTTTTTTTAAACAAAGAAAATTACAACCTATTTAAAAGGCTATGAACTAACATTAAAATATTAAATTTTGGTATGTGCTTTGTAGAAATTTTACAGAGGGTTGCGTTTGTAACAAAAAAAAACAACTCTTGTATATAATTTTGAAATCAAAATGAAGAACGTATAAGTCTACAAACAAATATGTGTACTAGAGAGGCAATCTTCTTGATTTTCAAACCTGCAACCAAGATAATAGGAAATTTTCTATATACCGATTTATAAATAAATTTGGAAAGTAAACATAAAGAAAAAAAAAAACTCAAACATTCTTGAGTTATCATCACAACAAAAGAATTGTAGGCTTTATATAAATAAAAGGAAATTGGTTAGTAAGTTAGTTTCTAGTTAGACATTAAGGAAATTTGGAAATAAAATTAAATTTAAACTAAAAAATAGAGTTGATAATTCTTTTCTTAAGTAATTCAATTAATAGATTTGAGGATATTAATTTATACTTTGCTTTGGGAATTTCTCAAATTGGATTGTTTTAGAAGGTGGAAGACACAACTTAAATGTGACAAAATTTAATTTAATTTAGTTTAGTAATATGGTGATCTATTGATATAAATAAGTTATACTGGATTATTGTTAAACTTAGATTAAAATACAAATTCATAGTCAATGTGACTGATTAAAAATAAATGGAAATTGGAAAGGTTTAACCTTGTAAATGTTTATTCTCTTATCTATCCAGTTATTTTACTTGGCTAATAACAAATTGTGTCATTGAACCCAAAGAAATGTGTGTTTTTTGGTCCATGAAGGCAATTTTTTGGGACATATAGTCTCAAAATATTGTTTGTCTATTGATCCAAAAAGGATGAGCATCATTTTATCTCTTTCTCTTCTAGCTCACAAAAAAGGTCTCCAATTCTTTCTTGGGAAGATTAATTTTGTATGGAGATTTATTTCAAATTTTATTGCATTAGTTAAAACTCTTATTTTCACGCTCAAGAAAAATGTCACATCCAGTTGGACCAAGGAAGGTAAGAACAACTTTAATGCGATTAAACATGTCATTTCGCAAGCCCCTACGTTAGTTAATCCTAACTATGGGAGGGAATTCATTCTTCATTCCTTTGGAGGTAGGGAAAGTATATTAGTCATCTTGACTCAATAAAATTAAGACCAAATGGAGTAGCCTATTACATTTTCTAGTCAACCACTCAAGGAGTACAAATTCAAGTATAGTTTAATTAAAAATAAAGTCTTTGTTATCATTAATGCTCTCAAAACTTTAGGCACATAATTTCAAACAAGGTGTAGTTGATGGTTAACAATTCAAGTGTGAAAGAGTTCCTTTTGAGCAAATATGTAAGTGAGAAAAGAGCTAGGTGGATAACAAAAGTCATGGAGTATGGTGTGGATACTCGAATCAATAAACTTGTGAAGGGTAAAGGGTTGTGTGAACAACTAGCAACAGATGTAAAGGTAGTTAATAATACAGTATATGTTTAGGGAGATGCCTAATCAATTCAAGGTGACCATTCATATAGTCAGTATCAAGATACAGTTGCTTTTCTACAAACACTTGAGTAACCATAAGGTTTGAGCTCATAAAAATGAAAGTATTTTAGGTTGTAATCTATACCTTATGTTCTTGTTGATGTAATATTGTTCATGAAAGATATTAGTGGAGTTATTTTAAGATGTGTTGATCAAAATCATACCAATAAAGTGCTTCAAAAATTCCATAATAGCCTTTTAGGGGGTAATTATTCACCAAGAAAATTGTTGTTAATATTATGAGGGTTGGTTATTTTTGAACCAATCTATTTAGATATGCTCACAAATGGGTAAGGATTTGTAGGGAATGTGCCAACTTCATAGGTATGAAAAAAAAAAATTCTTCATCTACACCCCGTCCAAATAGACCATCCATTTGCATAGTGGGTTTGGACTTTATTAGCATGATAAATCCACCATCAATGTTAGAGTAATAAGTTGTTTTACTTAATTAATTTAATCATATTGGTTAATTAATTAAGTCACTTATTCCTCTTTATTACTTAAGCTAAACTTAGGCACATTAATAATTAATTATTAATTATTAAGTGTGCACACTAGGGTTTCATTTAGGGTTTCCTTTTAGGGTTTCTTGATCTCCTTCATAAGGATTGATCACATTGTAATAATTGATTCTCTTAATGCATTTTTAGAGAGGTTTACAGAGAACATCTTTTTCGGTTCTTCATATCTTTGCATGTGATGTATTCATCTTGCATGTAGGTGATCTTGGATTCTAACATGGTATCGTGGATTCAAAACCCCTTCTCGATTTTATGAGGTTTTCTATTTCACTTTATAGAGATCTTTCTGCTTGTACATGGGTACCTTACTTGGCCTTGTTTGGACCCATCTTTGCTTTCATGCATCTTTTCTTAGTGTTTTAGCTACTTCTCTAAGTTCATCTTAAGGTGTTAAAGTAATAGTTGTTTTACTTAATTAATTTAATCATATTGGTTAATTAATTAAGTCACTTATTCTCTTTATTACTTAAGCTAAACTTAGGCACATTAATAATTAATTATTAATTATTAAGTGTGCACACTAGGGTTTCATTTAGGGTTTCCCATTTTAGGGTTTCTTGATCTCCTTCATAAGGATTGATCACATTGTAATAATTGATTCTCTTAATGCATTTTTACTGAGAGGTTTACAGAGAACATCTTTTTCGATTCTTCATATCTTTTGCATGTGACAGGTATTCATCTTGCATGCAGGTGATCTTGGATTCTAACAATCAAGTGCTAGTCAAAAGCAGATTTTGATAGCTACTGATTATTTTACAAGGTGGAAAAAATAAACTACCTTGAAGGATGCCACTGAAACTTCTATTTTGGACTTCCTTGATGGGTTAGTAACATGGTTTGGTGTTCTATTCACTGTTTATTTTTATAATACTAAAGCTTTTGTAGGCACAAAAATCAATGATTAGGCTTTTAAACATGGAGTTTATTTGAAGAAATATTCAAAATATTACCCTCAAGGTAATGATTTGGATGAGTCTACCAAAAATAACCTCATCCAAATCATCAAAAGGATGATAGAAGACAACAAAAGGGCCTGACATACCAATCTCGGGACAACCCTTTGAGTTGATAGAATCACACAAAAAAGGGTTGTGGTAATTATCCATTCATGTTTATGTATGGTAGAGAAGTTAAAATTCCATTCACTTAAGTTGCCTTCTCTTGAACTTTCCTATAAGTTAGAGATGTTGGAAAATGATGCTATGATAGTGAGACTAGCTAAGTAAATGGAGTTGGAGGAGGTAAAAGACCAAGAAATGCAAACTCTTAAAGCTCATCAAAAACAAATGAAGAAGATATTTGATAAAATGGTAGTTGGTAGGGTGTTTCAAGAGGGAGAGTTGGTTGTAAAATGGGATGAATAGAGAGAAAAATTTAGGAGACACTCCAATTTTGATTTTGTTTGGAGTGCCCCATACATCATCACCAATTGTAATCAAACTAATGCATTCCAAATCTCTAAAATGAATGGTGAAATTATTCCTATTCTAGTCAATGGGATACACATCATAGCTTTCTTTTGAGAATGATTCTCAAATACTTACACATTTTTATTTTTCTTTCCAGGAAGTGTTGCTACACACCCTACATTCTACTTATAATGATGTATGGTTTAGGTTGTTTGTTTCTCTCCAATTATTTTTTGTACATGTTCCCTTTTTGTAGTGTTTTGAGGCTACTATACTTCAGTTTTTTTGCCCCTACAACTCCTTTCCTAATAGATGTTTAAGGCTACTAGTTCTCCATGTTTAGAAAGTAAAAATCCTACATTTTTTTTAAATGTTAACACTTTGTGTGTCCCTTTTGCAATCCCCATTGGTGATAACCGATTTGAGATATTATTATGGGTTCGTCCACATCAAAATGTGCTTTTGATATTAGTGATTCTCCCTTCCCTATGCTTCAAGTGGTTCCCCAAAATTATACGAGTGTGAGGGTTTCCTAGGTTCCTATCTTCTAAAATTGCCAAATGAGTATCTCTAGCTCAAATTTGAGGGAAATTGGGTGAAAATTGGATAATTTATAATCGATTGGAGATTTTTCAAGTTCTTAGAACCTTGTTGGCACTCGATCAAGTTCCAAAAACCTTAGGAACTTCCAATGGTTCTTGGTTGCTCATCTTTTCTTGACCCATGAGTTTCATGTCTTAGTCATTTTAAAGAAATTTGTTAGTGGTTCCAGTGGTTCTTGGAACCGATGCAACCTCCAACAAGGTTCCCAATTCATGATAGGAACCTCCAACAAAAGAAATGTGTGAGGATAAAATCAATAGAGAAAGAAGTGTTTGTTAGGATTTTCAATGGTTCTTGGAACCATAGGAACTTCTAATGATTCCTAGTTCTAGGTGAACCCCTAAAAAGGATTCTAAGTAGAGAAGGCTAGACAAAAGAGGTACCAAGTGAAGGTTGTTGACAACTCCAAGGGAATTGAGAACCAATAGTTCCTAGTTCCTATAAAACTCCCAAAAAGGGTTCTAAGTTGGGCAGAGAAAGGTAGCTTAGCCCCGATGGAAAAGTAAAGATGAAGTTCGAAGGTTCCATAGGAATCAAGAACCTATGGTTCCCAATTCCTTGACCAAGAAAAATTCTTATGCCCTTTCTATAGGGTTTGGGGGTTTCCTTTTCTTTTGTTGATTGCCTATTTTTAGTCCATCTAAATTTTCTTGATTTTCTATAATTAGTTACCATGTTTCTTTTTAAGATAAGTAGACCTACTTTATAATCATGTTTTTCACCTTTATACTTTATATCATCCATAAATAACTTTTAGTTTCAAGATACGAGAGCACAAGTCTTAAGTTGAAATCTCTTCAATTGAGAGCCAAAAATCAAGGGGTGTTCATTCTATCAATTTTTATTGTAATATCTTATATTTTTTTAATTTTTGATGCTATATTTCTTGTTGGTATGTTGATTCTTGTAGGGTTCTTTCTAATTATATCATCATAGTTAAATTTATTATTACTATTTTTTAAATGGTTTTCTTGTTGATCTAATTTTTAATACAAGGGCAAGAATTATTTTTGATACTCATAACATGCACATTCTTTAGTGGAATAAATCCTTATGCACTATCTATAGGTTTTGGAGGTTTCCTTTTCTTTTTTTGATCATCTATTTTTAGTCCATCTAAATTTTCTTGATTCTCTAGAATTAGTATACCTTGAGTATTTTTAAGATAAATAGACCTACTTTATAATCAATATTTTAATATATTTTTTACCTGTATGTTAAAAAGTTAAATTTATAATTTAGAAGAATAAGATATACCTCAAAATAGAACCACACTTTCATTGATATGGAGGTAACCATAATAAGATATATCACTTGCTTTAATACTAAGCTAAACCCTCTCATCCCAAAAAGAGGGTACATTGATATATAGTGAAGGGGTTTTATCAATTTTATTTTTAAGTAATTAAATATATTGAATTATTTAAAATAAAATAAATTATTAGTAATGTAATAAATCTAGCATTTTGTGGCTAAGAACTTATTGTGTTAAGTGTATTTTAAAATAAAAATTTCAGATATAAAGAACAAAAGATTGTATAAATTTGTGTTACGTATTTTTAAAATTATTTTTTTAGGTGTACAAAATATAAGGGTGGGAGTAAGATAAAGTGGGTGGGAGGGAAACTAAAATTTAATTCCTCATAAATTATCTCAATGACCCTTTAGAACAGTAGGGGCCCTCCCACCCTAGGGTTCTAGCCATTTATTTGTAGGGGGGTTTGCATTTGAACCCAAATGGATAGTGTAGGTAAGTGGGAAGAATAACATAACCACCCAACTATAATTCTATCCCACCTGAGAATAATTATGCTGGGTGGGAAGAAGAACATAACCCCCAAAAACCTTCTATTCAAACTAGAACTATATTTTCCCATGCACCCACCCTACGACTTATAAGGGTTTGTACAAAATAGCTCTATATCCAGGTGGGTGGGAACTAGCTAGGTTCCCCTCAGGAAACTTGTCATCAACTATCTCTTCCCACCCTTAGGCTATCAGGTGGGGGGACCTCATGGATTCTAAGGGGCCAAGTTTTGATAGTTCTTGAGCCCTTGTGGCTATCCTCCCACCCACCCACGTTGTTGGAGTAGGGGTCATGTGTGAATAGAGGAATGGACCTAGCTCTATCTCTCAATTTATTTAGGCTTTTTTGTGCCATATTTTGATTGGCCCCTTCTCTGACCTAAAATTCCCAACAAATCCTTGACTCCTCGAATACAATGGAATTTCACACCCAATGATATTTCTACCTCCCTTAATCAATACCATAGGATGTTCCTATGGGTTATGACCTTTACCTGGAATGATTGTAAATATATCATATTGATATCTCAATAGTAATTTTGTTGTTTTGGTGTTCTCATCAAAATGTGTGAGCATACTCCTTGATTCTGAGGACATTGATCTAAATCTTGGGTATGATCTATGTGTTCTTTCCCCCCTACCATAACAAATCAATTGATTGAATATAGGTATTTCTCTTCCCTTCCCATTCCTTCCCCTATTTCCCCATCATTCATTACCCATCAATCATTGATCACTCTCAATCTAAAGCACCCTTCTTCCATTCATGGATAGATCCACTCATCAAAATTAATAAGAACAACATCATGGACCAAGATCCAACTAGATCAATCTTGTTGAGAGAGACTGCCCAAGGAGAAAAGGAGGTTACCTCTAGATTGGGGTTAATAGGTAGAATGGATACCGGATGAAATTGTATATCGAAGTGACTTTTGGCATCATCAAAGAGATCAAAACAACATTCATGGGTCTAAAATTTCTCTAGGTAAGTCAAACCATTGGAATTGAATAGGAAGAGAACACCAAGTAGGATCAAAGATACTAGCAAACTTATTACTAGATAAATACAAATGGGTGAAAATTCTAACGTCACTCACTACATTTTATTCCCTCACTCTGCTTGAGAGTGGCATACTAGAAAGAGAAGTCCTACCTATCATATTGGTCTGCTCTATCCATACAAAACATGTTTTGATCCAAGGCTTCTGAAACATAAGAGAGAACCAAACCTTTGACTTTGTTGCTAATTCTTCAACTAATGGATCAAGATAAACTATATCAATTGACCCTTTCTCATCTTGAATATCAAATCTATTTTTGGGAAGCTCTTTATTGTTTGGGTTAAACGTCATTTATCTTCCAGGGGTCTAGTCAAATCTTAGGGAATTTTAGCAACTATTACCACCCACCCACACTGCCCGACAAAAATTATATTTTCCATGGCTGGGGGTATAGTTGCCTCTATCATTTACCACATTAGTGGAGCTTATGAAACTATTTATGTTGTTACAACCTAGGTTACCCTTTCTATTGGTGAGGGCCTACCTTTGGTGAGCTATTGCAAGTGGAAATTTTGAATAAGGTTTGTCCATCGGATCAGTGTAAAATTAGGTATTAGGTATGTAGGGTATACACCCTTACTTCTTCTCGACCTTGATGTCTAAATCCAACTTGTGCTATCCTATAATTCCCTCACACAGGTAGCTCTATATCTGGTTCAACCCACACTGACTAGGGAAAACACTTATCTATTTTAGAGCTATAGGAATCTATGTTATGACCAAGATAGTCAAGGATGACATTTGAAGTAATGTCATAGGGTCCTATATTTACAATTAAGCACCACCCATCAAATTGGATTAGATCCAATTAAGAAGCTAAGAGATACATGCTATACAAACCATATTGATACATAGAGAGGGTGACACATAACTAGGATGTTGTGTGTTACCAAGACTAGAAGAACACACTAAAGACATATGAAAGGAATGGATTATAGATCCAACTAGATATTGCCAAGGGATTGATCCCTACCAAATTCATAGTTCCCTTATCATCATATGGATCTTGACCTAGAACTATTGGTGCTTTTGCTTCTGATGCCTCCACACAATAAATTGAAACTATTATTGGTAGTGCAACCTCCTCTCTTGTGACACCCATATTGCTTCCTCCAATATTTTCCTTGTCTTTCCCTTAGGTTGCTATCTTTTCTTTTGGTTATCAAATGGATCTTCTTCGGCTCCTTCTATACCTTGATCTCGATATGGATCTTAAACTATTGCTACTAGTGGATATTATACATGTGCTTGAGCTTGAAGAATAGAATCTACTAATGCTACTAGTGCTAGACTAGGTGCAAGGATGGAAATATAAAACCTAGTTGCTACCCCACCATCTTATGCACTAGTATTTCACCAAGTTTCTATAGGAAAGTTCACTTATTTCATCAAAATTGGGGCCCTACCCTATAGTTGTTGATAGAAGGGAACTCTTTTTTGTCAATCTTTGTAGCTTATAAAGTTCACTGACTCTTTCAATTCTACTTATTACATAAACCCATCCCCAAATATGGGTGGGAGGGAATTCTAGTTCCAAGTGGGAGGCTTTATCACTCCCACCCAACTCAAAAAAGTTGGGTGGGAGGCCATGGTGGGTGGAATAGTTGGCGAGTGATGGTTCTCCTATCAATATCTTCTTAAATTCCTATTTGAATATAAATATAAGGGAATCATTACTAGCCAATCTATTGTAGTGGGAGAAGTGTAAACAATCAAACCATATCCACCCAACCTAGGAGGAGATATGTGATTTTTTTGGTGCCCAACCCCTAAGATCTAGGTTGAACACACTATACCTTTCTCAAACCCACTCTTCTCCAACTCACCTATGCACTTGGCCGAGAATACCCTTATGTATATGTTGTCACATGAAACTGCACCCTAATGAACAAGGATTTTAGTGTTCTAATGGCATAATGGAAACAACCTCAAGGTGTGGTACCTTGCACAAATGAAGTTGAGTCTCTAGAGAAGTCCAGGTTCCTCTTCTAATCTAAATGAAAATGTGTTAGTCTAACCCAGCACATGAAAACCTATCACTATTCTATTCTAACAACTCACAAGGAAAAGGGATAGAAAGAGAACATGAAATGGAAATAGAGGTGATACACCAAGATAGAAATTGTTCCTTCTTTGTTTAAGATTGCTCAATATATCAACAAATCAATTAAAATACATGCATTCAGACATGAAGGTAAGAATATTAACTCAAACATGTAAGAAATAGCTATGACAATAGCTAAATTTTATTAATATAAGGCATAAATCCAAACTTTACAATGGAAGAATGTAGAGATATAGTGTCTGCAAAAGAAAATTATGAGAGGAGCCCAAAAGAAGAACCCTTAAAAAGAATACAAGTGTTGCTTTTATAGATCAAGAATAACTTCGATGAATACAACCAAACCCTAACCCAACTAGGAAATACTTTCTCATGAAATATGCACTAGAAAGAGAGGCTAGAGAAACCAAAACCTACACACCATACCCAACAATAATTTTTTTCTTGAAAGTGCATCCAAATCCCCCCATAAAATTAGAGATATGGGCGTAAATCTATCAAAAGGGACAAATAAGAAACAATAAATGAGTATGAGTGCGAAAAAATCCACTTGCAGAAGTTAATAATGAATTGAATGTTATCCTTGAAGCCCAGAAGTCAAAACAGGTAGCTGAGGAAGTGGTTCAAGCATTAATGGTATCACCCAAAAAACATGCCAAACCTGCAGAAAGGTCAGGGCGTTGGGCCTGAAAGGAAACCTTTGCTATGCATTAAATGGTCTAGAACAGCAAAAAAGGCATCCTTCATCAAAAATCTAGTGTCAGGCCTTCTTCATACTACTTTCTAGAAGAGAGGAAGAGAGAAGGTCGAAGGAACAAACTGTAAAGCCCGAAAAGGTCACCCTTTTTAGGCTTCAGAGGTCGAGAAGGAAGCTTATGCCTTATCACAAATGTGAAAAGGGTAAAATGGAAGATCGAAGGTCGAAGTCTGAAAGGATTCATCGTGGGTCAAAGGGATGGATTACCTCTTACCGAAGAAAGGTAAGAGGTAAGAGAGAAGCCCAAAACCCGATCCGAAAACTCAACACTTAGTCAATTTTTTTATGGAAGAAGTGAAGGTGAGAAGGGAGAAAGAAAAAAGATGAAAGTCTATTTCCCAAAGGCCAAAGATGAGATTTTAGGGATTGGGGATCAGGAGGAAGGATTAACACCTAAGATGAAGAGATGAAAAGAGAAAAAAGGAAATTCGATCCCTAAAGTCCGAAAAGACAAGACTTAGGAAAATCCTAAATGATTTTTATCAGACTTCAAAGGTCGGGTGATAGGCTTATGCCTTACAAGGATAAATAAGTAAGACTTAAAAGGTAAGGCCAAAGGCTGACACCAGAAGTACGATAGAAGAAAAGGGGAGAAGATGTAAGAGGTAAGAGGGAAACCTGACCCCTAAAGTCTGACTAATCAAGACATAATTTTTTTGAAAAGCCTCTTCGAGACTTGGTGATTGGGGATAAGGCTTGAGGCTTACCAAAAGGAAGTGATAAGGGTTAAAGGGGTAAGGCCAAAGGCCGAAACCCAAAACACTCAGCAGAAAATAGGAGGTAAAAAAGAAAGAGTGAGAGTGATGGAGAAGGAATGCAAGTAGAGAGGTAAGCGAAAACTCGAAAGAACAAAAACTTAGGACTTAGCCAATTTTAGGAACCTTCAAGGAGAATTCATGCAAGATGGCCCATGTAGGATCTCTTAGATGGATTATCAATGATGGGTCATCAAAGGGTGGCATGAAATGTTAATATTTTTGGTGATTTCTACGAGATGATTTCTTGCTAATCATGGAAACCAGGGGCCTTAGCAATCCATTGGAAACAAAGTAATGAGGGTACAACTTCACATCTGGGCCTCCCAAAGGAAAAACAAAACAAGTGTAGGATGCACTTGGAGGAAAACAAAAAACTAGAACATGCATTCCCTTAAGGAGAATGCATGATGTGCAAAAGTACTTCCTAGAAAAGCAACATCAACTAACTAATATGTACATGAGCTCAGCTGAAATAAGAGAAAAATTACAAAAATAAATCTTTGTCAAAAATAAATCCTCTAAAAGAGCTTATCCCTTTTAGGCTGAAATTATGATCTTCATCCATTTGCAACCATTGAAGTAAATTGCTTGAATGCAAAGGGTTGCATAATTAATCAACAATATAAAAGAGGCAACAAGCTCAAAATAATAGAACTTATCAGCCTCAAGGTCAAAATTACCAACAAAACAGGTAACCTTATCAAGGGAAAAATCAATGGAATTATGCTAAACCCTTGAAAAATGCAAATCCAGCCACTACCAACACATTTTCACTTAGATTAGAAGAGGAATCTAGCTTTCTCCAAAGACTCAACCTCATTCATGCAAGGTCCCACACCTTGAGGTTGTTTCCATTGTGTCATTAGAACACTGAACTCCTTGTTCAGTAGAGTGCAATTTTATGTGACAACAGTTTTTGGCACACCTGGTGGGACAAGAAGAGATTTCACTTCATCTTGCTGAGAGAGTGATGTTGCTCTCAACATTCTAGCCTTGAAGATGCACTCAAATAAAGTACTTGGTGACTCTACAATTAAGGAAGAACTTTGCATTCAAGTTGGTGACTCAGTTGCTTCCTAGAATCTTGTTCCAGATCAAACCTGCACATTCATGCCAAGGATTCAAAAAAGAGCATCTTCTAGAGGTAACTTCCAGTATACTGATCTCTCATTTTCTACTTATAGAAGAAGAAATAGAAAATCTTTATCAGCTGGTAGGAGAAATAGAAGCACAAATCCATCTCCTAGAGCTCAATCAATGCCACCTTTGGGTAGATTATTTCAAGCTAGGAAACCTACTATTCATACACATAGGAATTTATTCCATATGGCTTCACCCATAAATCAACCCTTTATGTATTTTAGTGGTGGAAGCCCTTTAATTTTAGCCCAAAAGGATGATATACGAGTCGATGCCTTGAAAAGAATCCCTCATTTCACTGGTGATATATCCACAACCCTAGAAGAGCACAACCTAGATGTGGCAAATATATTATTTGTACATGATGTAACAAAAGACAATGTGGCTATTAGACTGCTAGCCACTTCCCTAAAAGGTAAAGCATTGCATTGGTATAGAGGCTTTCCACCCGACTCCATTCACAATTGGGAAGAGTTAGGTGAAAAATTATGCAAACATTTTAAAGACAAAAGTGACCATCTATCTTTGGTAGAGCAATTGACCACTTATATCAAAAGAGAACCTCATGAGTTCATGAGTGACTTCAACTATAGATTCCAGAAGACTTGGAATAGAATCCTTGTCCTAGTGAAGCCTTCTCATAAATATGCTTTCCTTTATTTCTTAAAGGCTCTTAACATCGACATAGCTGTTATGATTCAATCTATGGGAGGATTTACCTTACCAAATGCATACGACATAGCTATAAAGGCAGAAAATTTCTTGATACAAGGTAGGAAGATAGCTCCTAGGCCACCAATGCCTTTATTTCTAGTGATTCCTCAACAACCCACAGTGGATCTTATCCCAGTGGTTGCAATTTCTCAACCATCTATTTTGGCCACATCTCTAGAAGAGTTGCAAAAAACTGAGAAACATGATCCAAAGGTTGAATAATGAGTTAGCAATAGAAAAGAGGAAACAAGATCAAAATAATAGAACTTATCATCCTCAAGGTCAAAATTACCAACAAAATAGGCAACCTTATCAAGAGAAAAATCAATGGAATTATGTTAAACCCTTGAATGGTGCAAATCCAACCACTACCAACATATTTTCACTTAGATTAGAAGAGGAAGATGGCCTTCTCTAGAGACTCAACCTCATTCATGCAAGGTCCCACACCTTGAGGTTGTTTCCACTATGTCATTAGGACACTGAACTCCTTGTTCAATAGGGTGCAAATTTATGTGACAACAGTATCCATTCAGTCAATTAGGTGTCTTGCCTCTACCCATAGAACCCTAATCAGAACCATCGAACTCACTCACAAATAGCTACAAAGGGCAACCTTCTCTATTGACCCAATTTTGTGGTGCATGTTACAATCTAGAAGATCAACCCAAGGCTGGCCACTCTTGATTTTTTAACAGTAGCTCCCACCCATCCTTGGGGAGAATTTTAGTTGTGTTGGGAATTATGGTTATGAATAGCCTTCTCCAAACACTTGGAAATGATGGTAAACATTGACACAAATACCTCTATCAATCCATCGTGGGTGAGACTTCATCCATTTTAGCACCTCAAACTACCTTGGAAATATTTTAATATTGGAATCACCCTCTACCCTAAGCATTGATTGATTAATGTTAGCTTCTACTTCTTAGTAGGAACCAATTTGAGTTGGACAGTTCTATTACCAATTTCATAAGCTCCACATAGATAGGTTTTGAGCTCACAAACAACACGACCAACTTAGTTTTCAAAACCACCAGAATGAATAGAGGCACTTGATTCAAATTCATAGTTGTACTAGTGGAAACACAACCACAACTACTACCCTTAAAATAGTAAGGTCCCTCCCACTTGAGGGGCCCCCACTAGAACTAAGGGGTTAATTTGAATTATTAATATCATATGAAAATGCATGGAAAAAGTATGAAAGCATCAAACATTAATTTTCCAAAATTGCTATAGATCTCATATGCACCTAATAAGCTATATCCAATCTACTATATTATTCATGTCACTCCACCACTGCCTATCTATAGTAGGGGGAATAGGGATGGTACACAAGAAGATAGTAATATCTTTTGAAAGCAATCCATTGTTCGAATTCACATAGTTAAGGTGAAGCATATTGTCTAGATTGATGGATTAGCTCAGATCATCAGGTGGGTTCACACTTGGGGCTTCTAATCGTAAGAACACCTCTACTTGAATCATGCCATGATTCATTTAGGTTTGTTCAAGAGAAATTACCTCATAGTGAGATCAAATATGGCTTAATTCCTAGTTAATTCTTTAGATCTAATCACAACATGAACCATATTGTAATAGTAATCTTATATATGTAATAGTATAATACTAGAATTCTCTTATCAAGCCCACTTATCTAAAGATACAACGTTATTTGAGATAGGGGTTTCATAGAAAGAAGTGGAATCAATATAGAAATCAATCCATGACCTAAACTTTCTTTGTATCTCCTATACCCACCATACTAAATTTGTGAATCTAATTGTCTATGGCATTAAACTAAAATGTATATCAAATTGATATTCTTATCCGTAGATTCCAGTATTCTAGAAGTTATAACACTGTTCATTGAACTACAATTCTCAAGAACTACCAAAAATTGACTCCTTAGAATTTGTAGGGGCCCTCGAGGGGAGGGAATAGTTTTTGTTGGGTGGGAACAAATAGTTGATGAAAAATTGCTTGCTCTAGAGCCTCCCACCCACCCCAATGGGAGGATATAAAACTATTCTATTTAGGGGGAATCATAGGGTTCTCAGTGGGTTATATTTTGGGTGGAAGTAATATTTTCCTATGGGAATGAATCACTAGCATCAAAATAGATGAGTAGCTTCATATTCTTTGTCCAGCCCAGTTGCAACTCTCTAGTATGAAGTAAATAAGGAGGGATAATCCATCCATTTGGCATATAGAGTTTCCTATTGTGGCACATGAGGTGGTTTTACTATTAGCTCAGGGGAATATTTGGGCTAGACTTAAGAATAGAGATAGGGCCCTTCTTATTCCCATCTAGAAAAATAGGATCTATTAGCTAATTGCCCCATAAATTAAATGAACCAAGGCTTATTGGTTAGAATATGGAATATTTAGGACGATCTCATAGATGACATCAATTCATAGATTTGGGCTAGAATTAAGAATAGAGATAGGGCCCTTCTTATTCCCACCTAGAAAAAATATGATCTATTAGCTAATTCCCCCAACAATTAAATGGACCAAGGCTTATTGGTTAGAATATGGAATATTTAGGACAAGCTCATAGCTAACATTGTTTTTCTTCCAATATGTAAATTGGTTGTAGAATTAGATTAAATTTAGTTTTGAATTTCAATATATCTATATATTTCTTAGCATACAATAATGATTTTTTGCACTCTATTAAATGATTAGCTCTACTTAAACTTTGGTCTCATATTATGTTTAAAATTAAGATTGTAGGAAACTAACCATTGTAAATTTGAAAAAATAAAATACATAAATAACACATTACACATAAAGCATAAAACTCTCCCACAAAATATAATTTAGCTATGAATAAACTTATAATTTTTTTTGTCTAATTACAAGAATAACAAGAACCTGAATATAATGTGTCTTCTTCCTCTTATTCTTTGCTAATGACCTCATATACATATCAAATGCATTCATAAATATAATTCTTATGCAATTTCACCTTTAACACATACTAGTTGGTGAGGTATGACCCTAGAAGTTTGTTTCAAAGCTTTATACACTAACCATTTCATTCTTATAAACCATTTCCATCACAAATTATTAGTAAGATTTATATTCTACCTCTTTTCCTCTCATGAGTATTATTTTTTGAAGTTTTATCATGGAATTTCCACCAATCCTTATCCTTCTAATAATTAAACATGTCATAACCTTAAAACCCCATAATTCCTTAGGGTCGAGTAGAGCTAGCACCAATAATGTTAAACCATCTCATCACTAAAAGAGGTTGAGACCTACTTGCTTGGTGGTGGACTCCTCCTAGATGTGAGTCAAGATAACACCCAATTAAATGACTCCCTTAATTAGGAGAATATATCATTTGTTGTAGAATCTCTTGATATCCAAAGTAGTGCTCAAATTCCAGTGGAAATGAGGGTACTCCTAGATCCTCTCCCTTACACAAGGATAAGGGAAAGGATATGAGGATGTTAACACTTTTTAGGAGGAGGGCATGTAAATTTCCAACCCAAATGAAAAATAAATAATTTTGACATGGTCAATATGGGGATTGGGGTTAAGTTCCTAGAAGTTGAAGAATTGTGTAGTGTGACCTAGTTGATCTTGTGATCTTATGGGTTTCTTGTGTTCACCCTCTATTACTAATGTTTCTTTTGTGGTTATCATGCTAATAGATACAATGGTTGGATTGAGTGAGGAAGTAACATGACAAGATTTTGAACTCATTTTCATTGAAATTAACAATATGAATTTCAAAACTTCTTTGATGGTAATTTTTTAATGGTGATGACCTTTTACCTATGTAGGAGAAGAAACTAATTTTTTAAACATTGGGAAGCCATGCAAGTGTTTAATAGGGTGAAAGGTAAAAACACTAAATAGGAGGACATGATTGTTTCTTTAGAAAAGGATTTGGAGGAAATTAAAGCTAATTTGAAGACAAAAATGGAAGTTAACTTGAGACCATAATCAAGAAATATAACAAAAGTTTCAAGATTCTGAACAAAAATATGGAGTTTTCTCCTAATAATATTTTTCCCAATTAAAGAATTAGAATTAATATGAAGAAAGAGATAGGTGCCAAGGAGAGGGAGGCTTTTTTCAAACAAAATGTAGACTTCTTGTATGAGACTTCTCCTTTGATGACTCTTGAGAATATTATATTTTTTATACTAATATGAATTTTGATTGGATATTTCATTATTTCTTATGTTATGGATATTATTATGATGAGCACTATTAATTCTTATTTATGTTGCATAGATACAATTCAATTTGATATGGTTAATGTAATCTTGTGGATAAAATGTGATATCAAATGGATTTATTTTATGTGATTTGCATACATGAAAGTATTTTGATAAAATAATAATGGTTAGAATTCATAGATGGTGAAATTCATGAATTGTTCAATTACAATGTAACTTAGTAGATAAACACTATTGTATTTGGGTCCAATTTCTGAGGAACATTTGTTGAAATTTTGACAAACAATTGTCGGAATACCGATGAAACACTGAACCAATTTTTGTCTTAAAGTTTTTATCGCTTTCCCTACAGACTTTAAAACATTGAAATAGTGACCTAACTTTGTCAATTGTCACCTCAAAAAAGGGATCATGTGTTTGTCTAAATTTTGATGAAACTTTTGTCTATCTAGCAATGAATGTTTCACCGGAGGTATAGAGCTTTCGTCAGAATCTTTTGCTATTTCGTGAGTTGCTTTCGTCAAAATTTTGACAATTAGGCATTCCTGACTTCCGTCGGAGGTACAACAATTGCATCAGATGCTTTTGTATTTTGTCAGTGGAATTCGTCGAAAGTTTGACGAAACTATGCAAAAAAAAAAAATCAAAGTATTCAGGTGATTCTACATATAGGGACACTTGACTTAAGGTGTTCAAGTGTAATCATTTCTAATCAATCATTGAGTGACACTAGATAAGTTTCACCACTATTTGGTCAAGGTCATCTCAATTTTATTTTTTTAAAGTATTCAGGTGATTCTACATATAGGGACACTTGACTTAGGGTGTTCAAGTGTAATCATTTCTAATCAATCATTGAGTGACACTAGATAAGTTTCACCACTATTTGGTCAAGGTCATCTCAATCTTAGTTAGATTGAGTTAATTCAATACCTAATTTGGATTGACTAAGAGTTAATTTATGGCCTCTAGACATGTTAGTCTCTTGAGTCATGCATCCAAGAGGCCTATTTGGTGGATGATTTTGTCTATTTATTGCCTCTATTTTGGAATTGCTTTTATTTGCGTATATTGCACCATTTTTTTTGTGGTTGCAACTATTGAAACTTTCCTTATTCACATATATCTAAGCTTGCATGATTGGATTCCTATGAAATCTTACAAGGTGGAACTTTATGCCACATGTAATTTATAATATGACATCATGTAAGATCATCTAATGTTATGTAAGATGTGTAAGAATTTTTTACACAATTGAGTGCATGTAAGAGGGAGTTATAAAGAGAACTAGAAAATTCATGGATGAGTTTTGATTATCCTATGATGCATAAGAGTTGCTACATCATAGATCATCATGTCGGGTGAGCTTTGGAACAGGGTATGGACATCCATCATAACATAATGGAAGGGGGAGTTTTGTCAAATATTATAGTTGGAAATGCTCTAGCAGACATGTATTCAAAATGTGGAAGTATAGATAAGGCACGTGAACTATTTGATGGAATGGCTCAAAGAGATGTCATCTCTTGGAATGCAATGATTGTAGGATATGCTAATGATGTTTCAATAACTTTGGGTGTTTATCTTCTCCCCATCAATTTGTATGCAATTGACATGTGGTTACTTTTGTTATCTCTTATGTGCATAAACAACTATTTTGCATGTGCGTAGTTCAAAAGAAAATAACGATAAAAATACCAAGTTTCAAAGTTACTACACAAGGGTTCCAAATGATAATAATAATGGTGGTTGTATTTAAGAAGGCATTAGGGAAGAAATTTCCTCTAAAATTTGTTGATAAACCTAAAGATTTTGAAACTCTGTATGCATTTATAGAGAAGGTTGAGAAGGAATTGAAGTGGGAAAGCATTACATGGAAGATCTATTTATTTAGTGGCCATTGGAATGCTGACTTCCCTAATATATGACCTCAACATGTCATGGTCTATTATTACTACAATTATCACCCTTGAGTCTTTGATTTCATAGATTCTCATCCCTCCCTTGAGAAGATTTCTTATACTCTTTTAGCATTCTTCTCAAGTATGTTTATCATAGTAGATGGATTCAACAAGACTAACTTACTAGGTACAATATAGGATGTTGTTGAGCCTCATAAATGAATTGGTAACACACTTGGGTTAATGCCTATGTTGGTGACCATACAAGTCATTTTTTTTTTGCAACTAAGGTTAGAAAATGGATTTGGCTTACAAAAAGGGAGACAAAATTGAACCAAATAAAGTCTAATTTTAATTATTATTGTATTTTCAAGAATCAATTATAAATCAATAACAAATTGAAAAGCTATATATTCTCTTTTTTGTAAGAGGATGGAATTTTGGGATATAAAAATTTTGGGCTCTTTCACATTGTACAACAACAAAAGAGTGTGTTTTCTCTCTTAATCATATAACAAAATATATACTAGGAAAAATACATAATTGATGTTGTGATCTAGCTAAAGATGTCGAGATGAGATATAAAGCTTCCTAATGGTTATAATTCAGGAGTTAATGCACAGTAACATGGAATTCAGACAAAGGAGCAAACATGGTTTGTTTACCAAATCATTGCAACCAAATATTTGCAACTAAACAAAAATGGAGGATGACAAGAATTGGAGTTGATTGCTTCTATCCCAAAATTAATTTCTATGAAGCATATAAAGCAGATTACAAAAAATGCATAAAACACAGAAAGAGTGTGTATTAAGCACTTGAGTTACCCCCTTGCTGCATATCCTATTATGAATTCCCTAAAGTACTTGGATCTTATACAATTTTATGTGCATCTTCAGTTATTATAAGTCACAAATAAATTCTTTATTAACTAATTAGAAAAAAATTCTACCTTTGTTTGTACTTTAGAAATGATAAGTTTTTCAAAAAAAAAAATGATCTACATACCTATAATCTCACAATGCTACGTATTTTTTCATGGTCCAAAGATTGGAAGACAATATACTCATCAATACGATTTATGAACTCAGGTCGGAAGGTGGCCTGTGCTATTTCCATGACTCTCTTCTTCATATTTTCATAAGCTTCCTCTTTTGAGCCAACTTCATCATCAAGAGCACTTAGAATATACAAAGAAGTTTTGAGAAAAATTTACTAAACATGGTATTGAAGTTTTGAGAGGTTTGAATGCTTGTTTTCTATGTAAAATGGATGGTCATCAAAGAAGGCATGGCCCAAAAATTCTTAAGAATATTAATAGACTTGTAGCTAATAGAATTTCATCCTTGATTGTGTAGGAAATAATAAAATAGACAATAGAAAAATTTGTGAGAATGAATTTGATACTTTAGATGAGATTCTTGACAAATTGGAGGACTCTCATTCTAGTGAGACATATGTTGGTATCCTTGCATATATGCCTTTTGTCAACAATGAGCTTGCTCTTCTTGTTTTTTTTCAAGGATAATTCTAGGTAATAAAAAAATTCCCAAGAGCTTGCCTTAGAAAGATTGAAAGAGTTTAAGTTGTTTGTTAGTTTGGCTACACCTCCCATTGCTCCCCAAGCTCTACAAAACATTGAGTCTATGATTTCCAAAGACCTTTCCCATACACTTTTCATGAGTAAATCTAAGAGTAAAGATTCAATTTTATTATTTATCTATTCCAAGATGAAGCTACCGTCTAGGGAGATTTTGTCCCTAGGCCAAGTGTTGATGTGGATGGATGAAAAAAGAGAAAGCAAACCGACTCATGTGTTAATAATCACAAGAGTGGAAAAAATGGAGAGGAAAAATAACACAAATATTTTGATAGGTTATACTATAAATGAAAACAGGATGCACCAATTGGAATGTTAGAGTTTGGAATCTTCTGGAAAGAATGAATTTTAAGATCCTCTTACAATAATAGGCTTAAAATGGATTTCTTTCTCTTTCAAGAAACTAAAGCTATGAGATTTGAGCTAGAATGTACTCTTAAGTTTGTTTGGAGAGAGTTTAATTTTTTGAGCTAATCATATTTGGTGAAAGGTGGTGCAACTATTCTAGCTGGGCTAGGATGGGCTCCCATTATTAGTGATTATATGTGTTCTCCTTGCAATAGGATAGCTTGTGTGATTGTGAAAAAGGATGATGTCTAGTTTGGGGCCCAAATGTCGTAGCATAGACAAGGCGGTGAACTGTGATTCTCACTTGCAAACAACAGACATGCATTCCAACTTGTGATTCTCACAAGCAACCAACAAAGTCACCAATAATGGAGTTGCAAAGTGATTGAAATTACTGAGTTATGGTTTGTCCCACCGGCATTGAAGAAAAATATACAAAACACAATCACAAAGAGTAATATTCACAAACCAAACCAAATCAAAAACCATATAGCACTCTGATTCATAAATTTCAAATGAAATATACAGACCATTTTGGCGATGGACGAGATGCAGAGGCCTTCACAGAAAAACAAATCACAAAAATTCCAATTTTTGCAGCCAAGCAAGCTTGATCCGTGGGCTTCCTGCAACCTTTCCTCCACTGGCGCGCGACTCACTTCTCCAATTTGACGAGCTAGATTTTTAGATTATGTCAATTAAAATGAAAATTGTGGCGCCATGTTAAATTTTACATAATAAATTATATATAATTAATATAATTATTATAATATTAGCTAAATTTATAATATTAATATATTATAATATTAAAATAATATTAATATAATATTATAATTATTATAATATAATTAATATAATTATCTCTCTATATCTCCCACTATCTATGTCACTCCCTCTTTCCCCCTCTATATATTGAGCTATCTCTCCCTCTCCCCCCTTTCTCTCTCTTCCTCTTCAACCTATCTCTCCCTCTCTCCCCCTCTTCTCTATCTCTCCTCTACCTATCAATATCCCTTTCTCTCCCTCCTCTCAGCTATCTCCCTCTCTATCTCTCACCATCTCTCCCTCCCTATCCCCTATCCATCGACTCTCTATCTCCACTCTTCCTTTCTCTTCCCATATATCTCCATCTCTCTTTCTCTTCCCATATATCCATCTCTCTTTCTCTTCCCATATCTCTATCTCTCTCTCTCACCCCCTCTATCTCTCTATATCACCCCTTTCTATGTCTCTCCCTCTCCCTCTATATATATTGAGCTATCTCTCCCTCTCTCCCCTATCTTCTTCTCTCTCTCCCTTTCTACATATCGCTCTCCCTCTCCCCCTCTTCTTTCTCTCCCTTTTCTACCTATCTATCTCTATCTCTTCTCTCTCTGGGTAAAAGCACAAAACTATGTCACACTTTCAGCCAAATAAAGTAATTCCTAACGGATTACTTTTGGCCGACAGGTTTTGGACTGATAGGGTTTCGGCCGAAGCCATGGGACAGTGACATGGTGCCTACGTGTCAACACTCTTTCGATCGAAACCTTCTCGGTCAAAAATGTGTCAATCGAAAATGTCAAGATAAAAAAAAAAAACCAGCCCGACCATTTTGAATGCTCGGGTGAAAGGGTTTAGGGCGAGAGCTCGTCGGCCGAGGTCAACACCAACAACACCCATATATACCCAGGTTCTATCCGAGGTCATTTGTTGGATTCTTTGATTCACATTCTTTGTGTTCTATTTTGTCTAAGAGATTTTTTTGATGTATTTGGAGTTAGGGTTTCATGATTTGTTAAAATAAATTCTTCTCATCGATTTTATTGGCTGAAAGATATGAAAGTTTGTGTTGTTTGTGATATTGATGAAGGAAATACATAGACTGGTTATGATTTTTGGAACATTATCAGATTTTGTTGTTTAAACAATTTGCTCTAGTGGATTAATAATTTGGGGTTTTGTGAGAAAAGTGAGATATTATAGATCTAGTTCATGGGTATTACTAATTTAACTTGCTTAAACTATTCTTTGGAAGAAATTGAGGTTATTTTCCATTACGGCCTTAAAAACTGAGTAAAGCAAACACATTACTAGTTGCTGGGGCATATGAATGAACTTCTATTTGGATGCAACATTTTATGTTGTTTCAATCCTTCCATTTCTAAACATACATAAAGAAAAATAATTTAAATAAAAATGAAACCAAAATATGAATGATTAAATAGATTAGGCTTTGGGATAGAAATTCTTAGCCAATCAGAACAAAACCTAAGAGTAATGCAGTCCCATGTAACTTGAATACCTGGGTAGAGCTCAAAAAAAGCTCAGGGCTAAGATGTTTTATACTTACTGAATGCTCCATTTGCATACCCATTTATGAAGTTCAGTATTTGGTCAATTTCATAGAATTTCCATTCACACTGTCTGTTATCTTCAAATATTGACATCAAGACATACAATTACAGAAATCTTAACTCTGTTATTGAAATATTATGTTTTACCTTCATCTGTAGATCTAAATACAAGTTAAATTCACCATGTTGTCATACAATTATAAATTACATACTTATTAATATTTTAAAAATTCTATCCATGGAAAACATGGACCCTAAACATTTTTTATTTTTTGCATTTCTAAACCAGAGCGACCTCACAATAAAATGCTCAAATGCTTAAAAAATCATGGACAAAATGAGATTTGTTTGGGCATAATTGACTTATGCAACTGCCATTGAGTTTTTGGCTAGTTATTTGGCAATTAACTCATAAACCTAAAAGACTCACAAGTTTACCAAGTTCTTACAATTTTTTTAGCCATGGTTTGGACAACACAGAGAAACACCTAATGAGAAATAATTAGGAAACCCGAGTTAGAACTATCATTCTCATGTTGCTTTTTTTTCAATATCATGTTACTTTTTTTAACTACAGTTCTTATCTTTTAATGCATGTTACAGTAACATGATTTTCCTTTTTTCTTCTTTTTTTCCCAATTTCTTAAATTTTTTGTGCTCAGCCATAATAGATGACCAGACATATCCCCAGATAAAGAATATCTCTATTAAGTAGATGAAATATGTTTTTCCTAATATATTTAACACTTGAATGTGGAGGACTATCTATTCAAAGACCCAAGGCAAAGTTTGTTTGAGTATCATCTGTCATAGTCTCATGTTGCTGTTTTTTCAGTATCATATTGTGATTATGTAACTACCATTTGATTTTTATTTATTCCACACCCACTTAGAGTAGGAAAAAGCATTACTCTAGTTAGTATGTCTGTTAAGTGCATACTACAAGTACAAATGAGGGGCCGATTTACCACTTGCAATGTCTATATGAAATTTGAAACCTTTAACTTTTGCTGAAGGCATTCAACAAAACCAATAGAGCTGAAGCATTAACAATTCACAGAAAGTTGCAGACACAACTTACCCATCATTTTTTTCTTTCAGAATCGAATCCATTTCTTGGTAATATGCAATCACAGTTTTATGGTAGTGTAAACTTTTTCATTCTCATAAATAGGCTAAATGTAACCTTTTAGCTCCCATCCTAATCAACATACCTACTAGGCATATGAGACACCCATGTAAAATTCCATAATTGTAGCACTTATATTTGAAACTCATCACCAAGCTCGGGGATAAACATCGCCTTGCTAATTGACTTACAACAAGACCTACATGATTAATCTTGTTAGATTCCAATGGTTAGATCCTAGAGATTTGCTAATTGACCTACAACAAGACTTACATCATTAATCTTGTTAGATTCCAATGGTTAGATCCTAGATATTTAAGAAATTATGAATAGATTTAAGCTAGCTCATTCTCATAAATAGGCTAAATGTAACTTTTTAGCTCCCATCCTAATCAACATACCTACTAGGCATATGAGACACCCATGTAAAATTCCATAATTGTAGCACTTATATTTGAAACTCGTCACCAAGCTCAGGGATAAACATTGCCTTGCTAATTGACCTACAACAAGACTTACATCATTAATCTTGTTTGATTCCAATGGTTATATCCTAGAGATTTTCTAATTGACCTACAACAAGACTTACATCATTAATCTTGTTAGATTCCAATGGTTAGATCCTAGAGATTTAAGAAATTATGGATAGATTTAAGCTAGCTCACCCTGTACTGAAAAGTTATAGAGTACACAAGAAGCATAGCATACATTTTAGTATGATAACTACAATATACACATATACACATGTGTATATGTATGTATGTGTGGACATGTATGCGTATGCACTTGAGTGTACATAAATGTACATGTGTACGCAATATATGTAAATGCATGTGTATGTACATACATACATTTTGCCTAAATTTACATTTCTATAAATTCAAAATTGAAAACCCCAAATTTTTAGTTCACCATATGTACATGTACATGTATACATATATTTATGCACGTGTGTACATATATATGTGTATGTGTGTACATGTATACATTCATGTACATAATGCACGTACATGTATGTGTACATATATATACATACATGTGTACATGTATGTATGTATTATATATGCATATGTCTATGTGTGTATGTATGTACATGTAAATTATGTATGTATGTGTATGTATGCATGTATGTATGTATATATATATATACATACATGTATGTGTGTATGTATGTATGTATTATATATGTATGTGTAGGTTCGTATGCATGTATGTATTATATATGTATGTGTATGTGTGTATGCATGTATGTATATGCATATATATATGCATACATGTATATGTGTATGTATGTATGTATTATATATGTATGTGTATGTGTGTATGCATGTATGTATGCATATATATATATGCATATGTATGTGTGTATGTATGTACATGCATATATATGTATGTGCATGTGTATGCATGTATGTATGCATATATATATACATATGTATGTGTGTATGTATGTACATGCATATATGTGTATGTGTGTATGTACATGTATGTACATATATGTACATGTGCATTTTTATGAATACATGTGTATGTATGTATGTACTTGAGTATGTATATACATAAATATATGTATGTCTATGTGTGCACGTGCATGTACATATATATATTTATGCATACATATTTATGTATATACATATATATATGTACATGTGTGTACATGTATGTATATAGACATACATGCATAGACATACATGTATATATACATGTGTACATACACACATACACATATATATACATGTATACATGCACTCCCACATACATACATGTGTACAAACATACATACACATAAATGTATATATGTACATACAAAAATGTATTGAAAGTCTCTTTGGAGTTGTCAAATTTCTTATGTTATCTAAGTTGTTACAAAAGGTGAACTATTGAGTTAAGTTCATTGAAGAAGAAAATAAATTATATGATGAAATAAAGGTCATTCCATGCTTACAAGGCCAAGGTTTCTAATCAAACATAGCATTCCCAAGGCCTAAATTCATCTTTCATGAAAGAAAAAGATGATATCAAAGGAGATATTGTGCCTACAAAACATGTGTACAATGTTTATATTTTATTCCTAAGGAATTTATTTCAAAGAATTTTAGTTATTACTTTAATATGTTTTAAGTTATCGAAAAATTAAGGAATTGTTAACCTTTTTATTTAGTGTTTGATTTAAAAAATAATTGATTACAAAGAAAGGCTATATATGTGACCAATTGTAATGAAGAGTATTTTTTTATTTTGATCTAATTTTAGTATAGAGTGGTTGAAAGGATAAATATATTTTTTCCATATTTATTCTTGGTTGCATATTACATGCATCTATGATTTAATAGGTTCACATAGAGATAGATATAAATTTTGAACTAGATCTCATTAGATACATTTAAATTTAAAAATGTTTTCTAGTTTTGAAACTTGAAAATTTTACATTTAATTTAAATATATATTTTTTTTTTAGTTTTGAAAAAAATCAATTTAAATTTGTTTAGTTCATCATGTAATTTTGTTTTAATGATATGCAGATCTCTATCTATTTATATATATCATGGCCGATGAGGGATCTCATCATTCCCCTCATTCTGAGCGAGAAGCTCAAACTAGATCAAATATATTTCGGGATAGTATTGCTAGATTAGACAATGCTCTAAAATGTTTAGAGCAAACAATTCACAACTCCCCCAATTTGGCTAATCGAGATAGATTAGTCACTATTAGACAGGAGATTATTAAGATGATCGAGACAATTTGATCATACAATCCTTATGATGAAATCAGCATTGAGCAGCTTTATTTTTCTCTTGCCAGGAGTGTTACTGGCACAGTGAAACATAGAGAAGTTGCCAAATTAGTTTCAGGTGAAAATGTGTTATCCATGTTCCCATTTTATAGAGGAAAAAATAAAATTAGAGGATATGTGGTTACGAGGTGTGAAGATCCTCTTGTTGCACCATTCATATACCCTAGATGGTTGGTAGCACATCATAGATGGCCTCACAATGACGAGCTACCACTGTATTTTGTCAAATAGTTATATGCAGAATTTCATTTACATATAGAGGTGGACTACACATCTTATCCTGAGCATGTTGGCTAGGGTAAAGGTCGTTTTTTCTGACAAACCATAGTTTAGGCCTTCAAATTTTCCACCGCCTATGGACAAGAGGGCATTAGTTGGCCCAAACCTTTTGGTTTTACCAAAACATTTGGAATTGGCAGCAGTAGGGGAGGCAGCAACAGGCTCCACTCAGAGTCAAATTTTTGATAACATTGCCTCTATTACGACACAGATTGATCAGATTTCATCTGATCGAGTTGGTAGATACTTATTACGCTTGTGGATCAACCTTCCTCCCACTGAGGCTACATCTACATCGTATGATCCATTTATTAGTGTTGATCTACCTACTCTTGCAGATGTCGAGCATATGACCCACACGACTCTGCGTAATATGTGGACTCTTAATTTTGGATTTACTAGCAGCATATCAGGTTATCAGTGAGGACCATGGGATTTCTCTTGATAGGGTACCAGACTTTATTAAACAGTGATATCCTCATACACATACGAGCCACGGGGTGGAAAATGTAGCTCAAGATATTCCACATCAGCCTACAGGATCCCATGTGCATCATGTTTCTATTGATCCTTTAGCTTGTCCAGGTAGTCGTCAAGATGTTACAGGTCACGTTGAGGCTACTGCGACACCTGATCTTGTCCATGGGACATATAGTTGGCTTCTTTTTTCCACTGATACTGTACATGCTACAAAGCCCCCTGTGATGTCTTTACATTCTCGTGAACTTAGTGAAATTGGTAGAGCCATCGAGCAGGCACGACAGGTACTTTCAATTTATAATTTAAATACATATATAAAATTGTGTTCTAAAAAATTATGTAATGCATTTTAAAAACTCTTGATTGAAATTGTGTACTTGAAAATTTTAAGCAGTATGGTGATTTGTCAGACTTTGGAAATTTGGAGCATGATGGCAATCCCGCACAGTATGTAGATGAGGTACATTTAAATTTAATAAAAAAATTAATTACTTGATGTTTAAGTTTGAACACATTGAACTCAAGTACATTGTAATTTTAGATAATTTTACATATATGTACTTGAACACATGCAGGGGTTGGGACGAGGCCCAGGACACATATTGGGAGATCTTGGATCAAGACATGGATCCACACATCTTGGATCAGTAGAGCGATCAGTCCATGGATCGAGGGAGATATCGGGTTGTGGATCGAGGGAGAGATCGAGCCATGGATCGAGGGAGAGGTCAAGGCAGAGATCGAGGGATAGATTGGGCCAGAGATCTAATGATTCTATTCATACCAGGCATCCCTCTCTTTGAGATTTGTTTTATAGTATTACATGTTTGAGATCATATTATTACATGTTGGAGACACTTTTTATGATTTATGTATTGGACATTTGCACATGTGTTGTACTTATGTTTTATGGTACACATATATACTTGTTATGATTTACATGTCACATTCATACATTTATGTTTTATGGTTTGAATCTAGGTTTGTTATATATGTGAATTATTATGGTTTGATGTTCACTTACATTACATCTATAAATACATTGTGCATTAAATTAGTTTATGGTTTTATTTATTTAGCAAGGAACAAGTACCTTTATTTAAATTTAAATTATGGTTTGTTCAAATGCACTTGTTGTACATAGATCTATTTACATCGTGAAATCAAAATGTTGTCCACTATCTAATGGTTGCTATTTGTAAATTTAAAAAGATGGAAATGTATGTACGTAATTAATTTAAATAAATAGTTCAAATGAATTTGTCTTTAATAAATAGGTCAAGAAATAGAAAAAATTGAATGCAAATATGCTTGAGATTAATGATATATTTTAAAGTAGAACATAAAAATGCAATTGGAAATAGATGATAGTTCTTGAATTATTTAAAGCTCTAAATGTTCATTTTTAAAGTCAGTCTAGGTTAAATACATTTAAATTGTGCATAAATCATGCTATTTACATGAACCTAAGAATTCCATATAATTCAAAGAAAGCATGTAAGCTATAAGTGGAGTTGAATGTAAATGAAATCAAATTTCTAGTCTTGAAAGTTTAAGAATTCCATGTGGAACATTTATATATATGCAATTGGAAATTGATATATATTTAAATCTTGAAAGTTATGCACATATATACTTGTTATGATTTACATGTCACATTCATACATTTATGTTTTATGGTTTGAATCTAGGTTTGCTATATACGTGTGCATTATTATGGTTTGATGTTCACTTACATTACATCTATAAATACATCGTGCATTAAATTAGTTTATGGTTTTATTTATTTAGCAAGGAACAAGTATCTTTATTTAAATTTAAATTATGGTTTTTTCAAATGCACTTGTTGTACATATCTATTTACATCGTGAAATCAAAATGTTGTACACTATCTAATGGTTGCTATTTGTAAATTTAAAAAGATGGACATGTATGTATGTAATTAATTTAAATAAATAGTTCAAATGAATTTGTCTTTAATAAATAGGTCAAGAAATAGAAAAAATTGAATGCAAATATGCTTGAGATTAATGATATATTTTAAAGTAGAACATAAAAATGCAATTGAAAATAGATGATAGTTCTTGAATTCTTTAAAGCTCTAAATGTTCATTTTTAAAGTCAGTCTAGGTTAAATACATTTAAATTGTGCATATATCATGCTATACATGAACCTAAGAATTCCATATAATTCAAAGAAAGCATGTAAGCTATAAGTGGAGTTGAATGTAAATGAAATCAAATTTATAGTCTTGAAAGTTTAAGAATTCCATGTGGAACATTTATATATATGCAATTGGAAATTATTATATATTTAAATCTTGAAAGTTATGCACATTTAATAAGTAGATCTAGATCTTCCTGGATGACAATTCTATATAAATTAAAAATTGATCAATCCATATTTAATTGTACTGGAAAGATGGACCATTACATACATGGTCTCAAGCTATACATGGTAAACAAAGTTAAATTGATGCCAAAATGTAGCTATCTCAAGCACCCCAAACACCATCACTATGATTCACTACAATGTTCATATATTCCAATGCACCTTGAGGTGAACAAGAAAGACCAAACCAAGAGAACTTGGATACAATCTAACATTAACAAAATGGATTTAATAACTATAATTAAAAGATAGAAGCTAATGTTCTTAAGAAAATTTGGATTAAAAAGATGAAATCAAATTATAAGGTCAAGTGTTTTTTTATTAGGAGATTGGATTTGAAATGGATGATAGTCCAGATTAAGGATAAGGTCCCTAGATGTTGAAAGATTTGGGTGATGATGAAAGGACAATATGATGTATGGACTAGATTGAGACCAAGAAACTAAATTTTGATGTTCAAGTGATGATTTTTTTATTAAGGATGGAGAATGGATGTATGGTTGAGATGGATCTAGATGGATAATTTTTAAATGATTCTAGGATGATTATGGTTAAATGGGTTATTACCTGATAAAGTGATCTTAACTTGATGATTAGGATGATGGATGCTTACCTGATGAAAATAATAAAAATAGGATGTGATGATTAGGATACATGAAAATCTAGATGATCATTTAAAATTATTGAATGTTGTGCATTAGTAATGTATAAAAAATAAAGAAAACTAGAGACAACATTTATGTTTAGATTCTTCACCACTCAAACACCAGATCAACTAGATAATTATATAAGTTTGTGGAGTTGAATGTTCAAATGAAATGAAAGATTCATATGAACTTAAGAATTCCATGGAACATAAACTAGGTATTGTACAAATTGTTGCACGCATTTATATATTCAATCTAGCTCATGTATATAAGCAGAGTCAAACAAATATTTAAATTCAAAGATTTGAAAGTGAAAGTTTAACAATTCCATGTCAAACATAAAAATACAATCAAAGAATATAGAGATGATATAAAGGAATTTCTGGAGATTCTTGAGTGAACTTAAAATAATGAACCATGTCCAAAATGTAAAAATGCAATTGGAAATTTAGATGATTTAAAGGAATTTAGGCAAAATGTAAATGAAAACATTTTTAAAGTCACTAGGTTTTGTATCAAGCATATATACGATCTAACATACATGTCACATTCTAAAAAAAAAACCATTCTAAATCATGTCACATGTCCAATCAATACAATTATATATTATAGATCTGGAGTCATAAATGTGTAAATATATCCAAAAAACAACTTAAAGCTCCTGGTACATAAAATTTGGATCCTCTCTATCTTTAATTATCTCTAAAATCTTTTCATGATCTTCAATAGGCAACCTCCACTTTTGTTTGGCACGTCCTCTTTTAGGTAATGTTTCTAAATTTATTTTTGTTTCCAAAACTAAGTGATTGTAATGTAGAACCTTTTATCCTGGCCTATAATAAACAAATATAATACCATTTTTATCTATCTTTATTTGTTGATAATATGTGCCTTCAATAACGACTGATCCAATGGGATACTCTTGTCCATCGCCATCTGTCATTGATTCAACCAAATTTCTTTTTGGTTGCGTACATCTTAGTAGATAGTAATCTACACCTTCCGCATTGTCAGGATCTGCAACTACAGCGAAAACATCTCTTGTACACACACCACATATATACATAAAGTAAATTATATATTTAAGTTGTAAAAATTTATATTAAATTATATTTGAAACTTACTTTTAAACATAGAATATATATATATAAATTTAAATCTTGATTTTAACTAAATTAATCAATTTCCATACCTGTAACAACTAAATCAGATACACGTTCATAATCAACTGAATATAGTGGATCGTAGACATCGACATTATCATCTTCAGCAAAAGGAGGCATTGATATTAATTGTTTCATTTCCCATTGTGAAACATAGCCATCTCTAATATTCTCACATTGATCAATATTTGCATTGTCCTCAATGCAATCAATACAAAAACATGATTTTTCTCTCACATTAATTGCATAAGGCCTACAACTCCCCATTGTCATGATTTGATGCAGATTTCTAATACCATGAATTGCTTGACAATTATAAGGATTTGATCAATCAATATCTGTTTAAATTCAAAATTGAAAATTCAATTTGAAATCATGTATGTACCTGAACTTTTAAATTCAAATTTTTAACAAATTTTGACTAGACATGTACCTGTAACTTCCCAAAAATATCGTGTGTTGTATGTTGAGTCGCGAGCAGAAAAATGACTTTTGCACCATTCAACAATTTCGTTTGCATTCCATATGGCATTACCTACAAGTTACACACAAGTTGACACAATTTGTCACCTATTACTTTCGAGGAACTTAAAAGAATTTAATTTAGTTTTTGAATATATATATCTAATCTTTTAAAAAATATTGAAAGCTAAATTGGACATATATATATATATGGTGAAAACTTTACATACCAGCAAGTTCATGTTGAAGAAGTGCACACTTCACACATGCTCCTGCTCCATCGTGCTCTCCTTTTCCATGTCCACTCTCATAAAAATTCCACAAAAATTTGGTGTTGCGTCTAGCATGTTGACTACTTAACCAAACAAAGGCTTTTGCAGACTTAAATTGTCCTGTGAAGTTACAAATAATTAAACACTTGAAAACCAAATTAGCTTCAAAAAAGTAATTATATATATAGATTTAAGCAATCAAACAATTTAAGTCTCAAAGTTAAAAGTAAATATAAATTAAAAACAATGTACTTACCAGCACATCCATCAGACCATATCTAGTGTTGTTCTTGATTTATGCCACGTCGTCTTAGGTCTTCAAAAAACATTTTGAAACAATGAGCTACATAGCTTCTATCATGATTCGTATCATCACTAATATAAAATTGAACCTCTTTGATGATAATTCTATCATCTTTGCTACTTTGTATTCCATCGACCGCTAACTTTGCATGTCTATAGCAAACTTGCACGAAGATTGCAACTTGCTCTGAATGATAATATTGACTTTGGATCTCAGTTTGAGGACTAAATGTATAGTTCTCAAAGAAATCTACAATAGAGAGAATACAACCTGGTGGAAAACAATTCTTTGAATAACGAAATTGCTTAGCTTGCCATCTTGCACCATGACAATGTTGGATATGTGGATATATGATATTGCAAAATTTACTCATGAATTCATTATAAGGCAATCCACTCTCTTTGAGAACAATTTTTTTGGCCTCAACTCCTGACTTCATTAAGTATAATTCTATCATCTTTGCTACTTTGTATTCCATCGACCGCTAACTTTGCATGTCTGTAGCAAACTTGCACGAAGATTGCAACTTGCTCTAAATGATAATATTGACTTTGGATCTCAGTTTGAGGACTAAATGTATAGTTCTCAGAGAAATCTACAATAGAGAGAATACAACTTGGTGGAAAACAATTCTTTGAATAACGAAATTGCTTAGCTTGCCATCTTGCACCATGACAATGTTGGATATGTGGATATATGATATTGCAAAATTTACTCATGAATTCATTATAAGGCAATCCACTCTCTTTGAGAACAATTTTTTTGGCCTCAACTCCTGACTTCGTTAAGTATGTCTCATATTCAAATCTCTTCCGAGTAACTTGCATTTCATTATTGTCAACATGTAAAAGATTCTTCAAATCTCCACAATCATTACATACATTTTTTATACACTAAACATTTAATTCATCCGAATTTTTTGATTTTTCACATAGAAGAGACTTCACAAATTGTGTTGTGCTTCCAGGGATGGCTAAATTTTGATCAATTTTTGCCATAACTTTTCTATATGATTGTAGGTGTAGATCAAATTCAATGTGATTTTGACAACAACAAGTTTCACGTACTTTATTTATACGTACAAATGATGGTCATAGTGTTTCAAACATCCTTTGACCAATAATCACATTTGAAAATTCTTGTTTAAATGCTTCAAGAAGTTCACTTTGTGTTGTATCTATAAAATATTTTGGATGAGAAATTTTTGTACCATCATCACCTATTATTTGTATAGTATCCCTTCTATTGGAAGAAACACGAGAGTGGGTGGTCCAATATTCAACTACCTGTTTCTTTACATCTTCTGAAATTCTATCTTTTTGAGGAACCCTACAAATATTTACCCAATTTTTCTCAAATTTTCCATCTATTTCATTTCTCTTTTCAATATACCTTTGAACAGTTCTCCTAGAAACATTTAGTAATTTAGAAATTGCTTGAACTTGTCTTCTATGTGATAATTTCTTACTAGAAATTACAGTCATCAACGCTCTACATGCAGCACTTAAATCACTAGATCAACTCTTCTTTTCAATACATTCTAATGCTTCTTGCAGGTTTTCAACAATTGTTTGTTTTAAATCTGATGACCTTTTCCTATTATCAACCCCTAACAACTCCAAAACAGGGGTCATTTCTTTTCATCTAAATAACTTTGCAACTAACTGTGCTCTTCCAATTAGATATTTCTCTTCAAAAAATTCATTCCATATTTTTTTAGAGTGTAATTTTAATGTGCTTTTAGATAACATATCTTCAAATGAAATATTATTGAAAATAGAATCTTCATCCATCTCCATCAGATTTTCCATACCATAGTCCAAAAAATTTATATTAGTACTAGGTTCAGTTTGTTCTTGTACCTGTACGTCACTTTGATCATCAATATTTTCCATGGGTTGTTGTTCAGTAGATGTTCCTTCATCCGCTTTTCTCTTTCTTTGTCTTACTCGTGTTCGATCATACTTCCTCGATCTAGCCCTTGGATTTGCCATCACAAATTACACTCAAATTTGAATTTGTGCCTACATACAAATTTGTACACACATGAGCTTTCCATGAAACATGTACAGGTAATATAGCATAAATATTTTAAAAAGCTTGTAACTAGATGCAAAACATAAACATAAAATATTTAAACAAAAGTCTTTAATAAACATAAACATGCAAAACATAAAATATTTTTAATTGAATAATACATACATGTGTATAAAATTCTATATAATTCTCAAATAAAATTATATATAATTCTCTTGAAATAATTCTTTATAAATATATAATTTTACATAAGAGACACTTAAAATTATATATAATTCTCAAATAAATAAATAAACAATAAACTTCTTGATAATGGTATCTTTGATGTTTTTTATATAAATTTACTAATTTCATAAGTATGCTAATTTTATGTATATATATTGGAAATAAAAGTAAAGGCAAAGGTAAATTTAATAAAACATGGGTATTTAAGGACATGTAAGAACAAGAATGGAAGAACATAGAAGTGGTGATCAATAATAATGAAATATAAGAATTTAAATAGTGAAAACAACAAATGCATTCATATTCAAACAATTTTTAAATAAATAAAATAATTGTTCAATAAATAATGTATATAAAATAAAATAATCTTCTTTCTATATAATTCTTTATAAATATATTTCTACAAATATTTCTTTGATGTTAATATTTTAATAAAAAAAAATACGGAAAACAAACTTCAAATGCATTTTTCATAAAACCATAATCAGTTAAATAAGTTGAAGATCAATACATACCTTAAAAATATCTCTCCTCTTGTCCAAATGTCTTTTCTTTTGCCGAAATAAGTCTTCTAACTTTATGAAATTATAAACCTTCTAAAATGTTGAAATAAACCTTCTTTAATCGAAAATAGTCGAATATTTCGAAATATTTGTAATTTTTGAATTTTCTTAATTTGAGAAATTAGAAAGAAAATAATTTTTTTTATTTCAGTCATTTTCGGCCGAGTTTTTATCGACCGATAGGTTTTCGACCAATTTATTTTCGGCCTAGTTAGTACCGGCCGAGAAGGTTTTGGCTGAAACCTTCTCGGCTGAAACACTATCGGCCGAAAATTCCTAGTTAGCATCCTACATGGCAGCCAACTCATCATTTCTCAGAATTTTCTGAAACATTCATCTTTGACAAAGTATTTCTCTAGTTAGATTGATCTTTTTGCAAAAAATAAAAATACCCTTTTGTAGAGCTCGAAGTGTAGAATCCAAATATATCATTTTTATAATATTTTGATTAGTTTTAATATATTTTATTTTTAAAATAATGCAAGTAGGTTTTAAAAATAAAAAAAGAGGTTGATTAGATATTAAAAAAAAGATAGTAAAACTTATTAAAATGTTTTAAATCTTATATGGAGCACAGGAGGAAAGAGTCTACTTCAAAAGGGTATGTTTTGTTTTTTTGAAAATGATTAAAAATTTTGAAATTAGTTTACGGTCTGTGAAAACTGTCAAATTATGACATGTTTGACTTTAAAACGTTATTACGAGAAAAATATACATCAAAATGTGAATTTTTTTTCCATGCACAAGATATTGAAATTACCTATTTGGAAAAAAAAATAGGGAGAAATGAAGTTTTTTTCAATTTGTTTCTTGACGGCCTGTGAAGTCACTCTTTTATGAAATTTTCAGCATTCCAAAATTTGTCCTTAAATTGATAAAAACATAATGAAAACAATTTTTTTTAAAATAATTGGAAAAATGATTGGATATTAAAAAAAACATAGTAAAACTTATTAAAATGTTTTAAATCTTATATGCAAGGAGGAGAGAGTCTACTTCAAAAGGGTATGTTTTGTTTTTTTGAAAATGATTAAAAAATTTGAAATTATTTTACCTCTGTGAAAACTGTCAAATTCTGACATGTTTGACTTTAAAACGTTATTACGAGAAAAATATATATCAAAATGTGATTTTTTTTTCCATGCACAAGATATTGAAATTACCTATTTGAAAAAAAAAATAGGGAGAAATAAAGTTTTTTTCAATTTGTTTTTCCACCCCGTGAAGTCACTCTTTTATGAAATTCCATCTCATTCCAAAATTTGTCCTTAAATTGATAAAACATAATTAAAACTCTTTTCTCACCATCCCCCTCTAATCTCTATATCACCCCCTTTCTATGTCTTTTTCTCCCTCTATAATATTGAGTTATCTCTCCCTCTTCCTACATCTTTCTTCTCTATCTTTCCTTATTTTCTCTCCTTTCCTCTCTACTTTCTCCTTTTAGGAACTCTCTTTATCTTCCTTCTCTCTCTTTCTCCCTCTTCTCTCCTCCTCTCTCCTCTCTCCCTCTCTTCTATCTCTCCTCTCCCTATTATCTCTCCTACTCCTCTCCTATCTCTTGATATATATCTCGATCTATCTCTCTCACCATCCCCCTCTGTCACTCTATATTACCCCCTTTCTATGTCTCTCCCTCTCCCTCTATATATATTGAGCTATCTCTCCCCCTCTCCCCTATCTTCTTCTCTCTCTCCCTTTCTACATATCGCTCTCCCTCTCCCTCTCTTCTTTCTCTCCCTTTTCTACCTATCTATATCCATCTCTTCTCTCTCTTCATCTTCAACCTATCTCTCCCTCTCTCCCCCTCTTCTCTATCCCTCTAATGTCAAGCCTTCCAAAAAAAGTTTTTTATTAAACTATAAGTAGATTATTGTCACCACTCTTCATTCCACATGAAATGCCAAATGTAGCAATTGTTTTGTTGCTTTTGTCAAGTTTCATTAACCAAGCTATTTAGTGGGTTGAATAAATTTGTGTTATGACCCTTGGTCTCTTTAAAATAATTAGACAATATTAGGGAAATCAGGAAGGGGAGAAAACTAAACTCCTTCAAAATAGGGGTAGTTGTGGGTTTGTTCGTTTTTTTGTATACTATATACTTAGTTTCTCTAGGATAAATAAGTCATTGTAGAAATGAAAGATGTTTGATTATCTACCTAATATTGTTTTGTGTTTTTGAAATGGAAGAGATCTACAACTCTATAGAAATTTATATATGCTAATGGTCAAATTATTAGACTATTTAGATCATTTTCTTAGTTGTGTATCCTAACTAATATAGAGTAAGCTTTTTCATTTTAATTGACTACTACATAATAGTTTATGTGTTGAAAGAATTGTTTCCATTCTTTGTAGTTTTTACATTGGAATACAAATCATATTTAATTTCACGCCAATATACTTCTTTCATAAATCATATTTGTTTAATATCTTAAAAGATGTTAGTTAAATTGGAAAAGTTGTTTGAGTTAATTACTAAATTTGATCTAAAAATGTTCAACACTTTAGATATATTCAATTAGATATATATAGTTAAATTGGAGGTGTCATTTGAGTTAATAATTAAATAACGTAATAATCAATTAAAGAAAGGGACATAATTTTGGATGTGTTTGAATTTAATAAATTACAAATTAAAATAGACATAAATTACTTGAAATAAGTGCTTCATAACCCATCTAATCAAATCATAACCTATCAAAAAGGCAATAGGAATTTTCTAAAGAAAAGAACACTTGACCCAATCATAAGTGTATGGCCTTCGCAGAAAGGAGTGATCCACCTTAGCAATAGCAACTACCCCATCCAAAATTTGCTCACATTACACAAAGCCACAATGTTCCTCCAAGATAAGCCAATCAAATCCAACCTTATGTGTCCTAGTAATCAAATTGGAGATGATCCTAAAAATGACATTGTGAAGGGTGATTGGTCTAAAAAATCTAAACGACTTTGCAATTATTTCACTACTACGATCAATGTGTCATCTTTCATGAAATTTCCCAAAACACTATTCATTATGATCATATGGAAATTTCTAGGAGAACTACAATAGTTGTAACATCATGAATTAAAATTAAACATTAAAAAGTACATCATGAATTAATTATGTAATGGCATAAAAATTAAAAACATCATGAATTAATTATGTAACCACATAAGTCAAATATAATTCTATCAAGAAATGAATATCAAATAGATAATACAATCACAAAAACTCATACATTTCAATGTCATTGATCTTCTTCTTCATCCAACTCTTTGTCTGTATCATCCGATCCAAATTCGACATTGTAAGGATTGGTCATATCATCATCATCGTCATTGATATCAGTTTAGATAATGTCATCATCCACACGGATATCATCTTCATGAACATTAACTCCTACATTATCATGATCTAGTTCCTCCTCTTCAACATCTTCATCAGACACATCATCAACTAACTGTTGATCTTGATCATCATCTACATCATCTTCTAGTTCTTCTATCTTCTTCTTCTACCACGTTATACTTTACTGACCTTCCTCTTGGATCATGTCTAACAACAAATGACCAACCTGGTTTACCTAGAACCTCTAAGTAAAATACTTGCTCACATTGGCTTGGAAGAACATAGGGCTCATTTCCAACTCGCTCGATCGACCTTGTATTAACCATGGTAAATCCATTATCATGTTCAATAACAGTTCTTTCGGGATCATTTTCATTCAATCATATCCTATACCATAGGACGACGACCATAACTAATTTGAAGGACTTAAAGTCACACTCAAGTATATCATCCAAAATCCCATAGTATCGATTTTCTGAGACTTCTGGATGTATGTCACTTCTAGATGAAATATTAGTCACCTAAAAGACTGCAGTTATCCTAGAATCACAAGTTTTCTTCGTGTCATCCAACTTTTTGATTCAAAATTTATGACCATTGCACCACATAGCCTTGTGGTGTTTCACACAATATGTCAAACATGAAAAATTATTGCAATATCATTAGTTGATAAACATATTTATTCTTGGCCGAATGTATGCAAAGAAAAAAATCTCAACATATATATACATCAATATAATTGAAAATAATTAAATAATATGGGTGATTAATATCTTTATATGTAACTGTTTATCTCTTAAACCATATGCTAAATCAATTTCCCTTGGTGTAACATTGGAATCTCCATTACGATGAGCTTCTTTAACCAGTGAAGCCACACCTTCCCATGTTAATGTGTGACCATATTGTTGACATCGTTCAATCCATACAGTCATCCAATCAATATTTTTTGTGACGTACAAATGTAGAGCATCCCACTCTCGACCAACTGTATCAAAAAAATTGAAATTCACAAATGACGTATAATTAGTGGTGTAGGAGCACCTATACCTCATTCTCAACTTGTGATTATTTGAAGTTGGATAGATGGTAAATAGGTAGAGTGAGTCTTTTGGATGTTTTTTTCTTGAGTGAGGTCAATTAAAACCATTAAACATGTTCTAGGTGAAGTTTTGAGTAATGAGTTTGAGTCTTGCACTAAAGAGTTTTGTAGCCTTTTTAAGGAAAATTGGGGAATTCACATGTAAAAGGGTGCAAGGTTAGTGTAATGTCAATAATAAGGCTATTATCAAGCCACTAGCATGGTCTTAGAGGTGTCCTAGGAGTTTCAATACATTTGAAAGTTCAAAAATTAAAACATTTCAATAGTGATGTTAACAACCTTGAAATTAGTGTGTTTTATGTTTTAGGTGATCATAAAAGATTAAAAAGTTAGTTTTAGAGGTGGTTGTTCGGTATTTGAGTTGTAAATGTCTTTAAAAGGAATAAAGTGATCATTGTAAACCCTCATAGGATGAGAAATAAAGAAGGTATAGCTGCTGTCCTCAAGAGTTTTGTGAAGAAAAGCATATGAAATGAGAGGTTCAAGCCTAAGTTTCAACAAAATATGTATGGGAGATCTGATTTTATGAATTTTTACCCATGTGCAGACCTAATGGGTTGTTTCTAAGTTGGTTTTGAGGTCTGGGAGGTCATGGAAGTAGGAGATTCAATAAACCCTCATGATTTTGGCCTAAAACAAGGGTTTTTTGGTTTGGCAAGAATCTGGCCATACAAGTGGAATATTTTTGTGGATTTGGAGGTTTGGAGGCATAAAAAATTCTTCCCCAAGATTCCATGGGCATATGACAAGTTTAAAGACTAGTTTCTTTGTAAAATAGGCCTAATCAGCCTAATCAGCACAACCTAGAAAGGGTGATTTTGATGATTTGGTCCAAATGACTTATAATTTCCCTTGAATTATGTTTAATAACACCAAAATGGGTGTCTAAAACCATCAAGGATTTGTCTGGTGTTTTGGAGAAAGTTTTGAGTTATTGGGAAAAACTAGGTTTGCACTGCTACAAGGATTCAAGGAGTCAAAGTGTTAAATCTGACTTATGTTGTTTGTTAGGCTTTGAGAGTTGTGTAGAACCCCAATCCAAATACCTATAAAACACAATAAACAAACACATTAGGAGATCATATACAAGTAAGAAAAAGGATTCCCCATGAAATCCATTAGCAAAGCTTCAAATAGGAAATAAAACAAGAATGAAATGAAAGAACAAGAAAGTAAGCTAACTTCTATTGAAAGCAATGCAAAATCTTGATCCCATGGGGGAATTGGTGCCAATTTGATGTAAAAATTGGCCCTTTTCCAACTCCAATTCTAGCTTTGATGATTTGATGAAGATTGTGATCCACTTTCATGAAGAGTGATGAGTGCTCCAAGATGAAAACCTACATAACCTAGCTACAAATTCGAAAGTATGAATGAAGATTGCTAAATATTTGAGCATAGTAAGTTTACTCAAATTGTGGATGTCAAATATAATAGAGGAACTCTCTATTTATAGAATGACAAGAGTTGAATATTGAAAGATAGGATGAATGTGGGATAAAAGATAAGCCAATGACATGATGCCACTTGTCAACATGTGAGAGGATGAAGGTTGAGCACATTTTGATCAATGTGCAAGTTTGAAATTTGAATTTGAAGAAGTGACATGTTTAGTGGGGATGAAAGAGGAGTTAAATGCCACTTGGCTTAATGCACAAGGACACATAAGAGATTTTAAATGCTTTGTTGGATGTACATGTCTATTTGGGGGGAGATTTCAAATTTAAAGAATATTCCCACTTGGATGCCTTTTTGAAAGTAAATAGAGATTTAATAAATCAAATAAATTGATTTATTGTGCAAGTGGGAAAAGCTAGAGGATGTGACATGCAATTAGATTAAACTAATCAGGTTTTGATCAATTTAAGAGGAGATTAGGTAATTTGACTAATTGATTTAGATTTGTGGGTTGAAATAAATCAAAAAGAGATGAAAACGATTAAGACCTAGTTAAATAAATATTTTTGATTTATTTAACCAAAGGGGTGATGTTAGATTAAATTAGATAAATGTTTGATTTATTTAATTTAATTAGATGAACTTTAGAGATTTAATCAAATAATATGGATTATTTAATTAAATAAAGATAGGAAGATGAAATGACCTAGCTAATTACACAGAGAATGATTTAATTAAATTAAGGGATTTATTTAATTAAAATGGAAATTATGATGACTTTAATCAAATAAGGCTATTTGATTAAATGGTTAGACGGAGGGATAATTCAGGATGAAGCAATGTTAGCAGATCAGGATCGAGTGTGCAATGTCAATTAGTACATTTTCCATGTCTACATTTTTCCCCTCTTTGAAGCAGTGCACTCGTTGCATTGGTTCAAAGAATAAACAGTCTCGATCAAAATTGAAAAATTCTCTGATTTTTTTGGATGCCCCACTGCTGCCCCGGCGAATGAAGAATTACGCCAGTATATTGCCCCCTCGAGAGATCGAGCGAAAAGGTTCAATTTGAGGGTTGATCTCACGACAAAGAGGTTCAAGATTAGTTCAGCTCGTGTGTTTGATGTAGACAGATTTGATGATGTAGATAGTCATTAGCCATGGGTAACCTCATGTCTATTTTGATGTATTACATACACTTGATCCTGATTTTGTACCATAATAGTTACATTATTGATGATATAAATGAGATGATTATGATGTTTATATGTAATGGATGATATGATGATGCATGGATGATATGGATGCACATGATATGATATGATGATGCTTTTATGATTATGCAGTGTATGATAAATGTATGGATTATGAGATGTTTAGAATAATCAATCTATATTATGCAATGATGAAATGCAATGCATGCGAGATGATCAATATTTCTTATATGATATGATATGATATGCAGATGGTTTGTGGATGCAGGATGGATGCATTAGTGATGATTTACGATTAACTATTATGGTACCATGTTAGCGCGGAAAAGCAAGAGAGAAGACAGCAAGAGATTCCAACAAGACATGAGATGATGATGATGATGATTACTTGCTGAGGAGTTGGGATTTTCAAAGGGCCAATTACCTTATGTTTGATAACACACATAAGCACAATGCATCAAGGTATAAAGAACCAGGATGGCGTTGCACCTAGTGTGATGGACTTTGACTGACAAACAGATAGGAGTATTCTTGTTCACACTTGACATACGGAAACCTGACTAGGATGTACCTAACAAAGCAAGTATTCACCAAGTTATATTACAAGAATGTCCAACAAGCACAACAGACAAAAGATAATGATCGTTGCCCCATTCCTTTCTCTCTAGATCATTTTGATTAGACATCATCGAGAGGTCATTAGAGTGAGTGCAATAAGATAAATCAAAAAGAAAAGATCAAGTACACAAACAAGTCAATGTTCTTCATACCGCTAGCCAAAGGGATGTGGTTTTTTTAGGATAAGAATCCAAGGTGATATCCAAAATGATGCCCATTGTCATAACGATATATCCTTGGACATGCATTGTATAGGATGATGATGGGTTGATAAGTTGATTGATAGGTTGTTGATATAAAGTTGATTGACATGTTTGCGAATGATCAAGAGTTTGATTTTGCGTTTAATGGTTTGTAGTTTTCTTTTGATGATTGTTGTGATTGTTTCTATTTTTGTTGCCAAAGGATGAAGGTGACGATCAGTTTATTATGGATGATTGATTATTTCGAGTGAAAGTGAGATGAGACAGATGGATTTTTTCAAATATTTTGATGTTTTTGACGCTTTTGGAATGTTTTGAGGTTGTTTTTGGTATTTTCAAGATTTTACAAATGTTTTGATTTTTGATTTTTTGAATGTTTTGGGGTTTTCTGAGATTTTATGAATGTTTTTGGATTTTGTGTTTTTTGAATGTTTTTGGATTTTGATGTCTCGGGGGCTGATCAAAGATTAGCCTTTCCTACATTTAAGCTCAGAGACGACATAGTTCGGATATCATGTTTTTGATGTTTTTCTAACTTTTGGATCTATTTTTGGATTTTGATATGTTTGGAATGTTTTTGGATTTTCACATGATTTTGATGATTTGGATATGGATATGTGTGATGATATCAGTGCTCTATTGGGGATTTTGTTGAAAACCAAGCTAAGGTTGATCGATCAGATTGATGGATTAATGATGATAACATTGTTGAAGATACACAACAATGCAAGGATAGTGTTAAGCAACACAAGGATTAGGATAGATATCCCAAGATGATGAGGGATTGATGATGATAACATTGTTGAGGATACACAACAATGCAAGGATAGTGTTAAGAAGCACAATGATTGGGAAGGATATCCTGAGATGATGATGGATTGACTGGATTTGATTTGATCAAGATTGATGAAGCTTGCTTTGGAACAAAAGTTGTTTTGGATGATTTGATGTGACGTTGAAGCATGCATTAGATGTGACTGATAGTGATTGTTTGGATTGATGCATGATGAAAGATGAAGATTGATAAGAAATTTCTTCTCATCAAAATATACCATGGGCTAGTGATTTGGATTTTGGCTCACAAATGCTTTGACCAATTTGATTTTATGTTTTCCAATATTCGGATCACCACATAAGTTGGAGGATATATGTTAAGATTTATTCCCGAAGCAAGATGTAAATATCTTCCCCCAGTGTCTAGTGATGTATGGAATGCCATGGATGGATGCTTGGATAGATGTATGGATGGACACGGTAAGCATACCAAGGATGCCAAGGATTATCTTGCGATAAGATAAGGTGTTCGAACAGAGGATGCTCATTTGGATAATGCTTCATGGCTTAGATAATGTTGGGTAGGATAGGATCAATGAAAGTGACTCATGTCAAGATGTTTACCATAAGCAAGTGTAAAGTGTACACCAAACTTTGTCAAGATCAAGATAACTTGGACTATGGATGAAAATATATGCAAATGGATTGGATAAACGGTTCATGGATGAGATGGATGGAATGTTGGATTTATTATATATGGGTTGAGATGCTTCCACCTGAACTAGTGCATGTAGATGCTCAATTCTACACACGATGCCTATTTTCCAGGTTTTCATCATGGTAACTGTCCAAAGCGCCACCGAAGTGGTTTTCACTAGAGGACAATTTTTTTCTTTACTGTTTTCAATCCTTTTTCTTTCTTTTTTTGGATTTTCATATTTTTTGATATTTTTTGGTTTTTTCTGAAATATTTTAAGCTCATGTTGAATCACCTTATGGTGTTGATGTAGATTCCCCTACCATAATGTGCCATCGATAACCTACTTGAAGAAGTTGCTTTGCTAAGATATGTGCACTTGAATGCAACTTTTGAGATTTTTGATCTACTTTATTGATACTAGAGTTAACTTTGTCCTTGTGCGCACATCGCAATAGAGTGCCTTTTGAATCCTTATAATGAAGGGTCGCTACCAATAGATGGTCAATGTGATAATTTGATATCATGTGTGGAGGCGTGGATGGAGTGTGTTTAGGGATAAAAGATAGATTAGTTGACAGTTTGGAACCTTTGACTCTCCAAACTTGGGAAGATGAGCAATGATGGGTGGATACAAAAGTGTGCGTGGAATTACGACCAACTACTTGATATACTTTGTACGTTGCTTGGGAAGCCTGCTTTTTCCTTTGTGGACATCTTTGATGGATACTTTTCCCTTTTTTATTTTTCCCCATAGTTTCTTTGACTAATGGAGTTTGATAGGGATAATCTTTCTTTGTATTTTTTGGTATCCATATGTATTTGTTTTGTCTGATATGCTTCTTAGCTTCTTTTGATTTGATAATTTTCTTTTTACTTTGATTCAAATATTTCTTTTGATGTTGGTCCCAATTCGTGGATGAGGTGATGAGTGGATGAAGATTCATGATGTGGCTGGTTGTAGTATTGGCATCAGTTTCATCATAAGGACTCTTTGTGCTCCCTATGTTGGCATTTGCTTGAGACGAAGTTGCCCCCAGTATGGTGGTAGTAGCACCTTCATGCTTTGATTCTGCCTGTTCTAAGAACTCTTGTTTAGAATGCATTCTCTGATAAATGTTTATTGTAGATGATGTTTCAATTTGTTGCTTTGCTAACTCTGGAATGTCATGTTTTGTCTGACATGTTTCCTTGAGTGGATAATGTTGGATATCTTCATACATGATGTCCTCAATCTGAATTTGGGATATATTTGATCATGATGTTGACAACTCAGTTTGACTGTAGGAATCAATAACTTTCTCTTTTTGTGTAATAATATTAGGAGTAAAGGAATCTTGTTCTGAATATCTTCATTAGGCATAGAAAGTGGCTCAATATCTTCTTGATCTTTGAGTGAATTTGGATCAAGTGTTGAGTTGAAGATTCCTTCAATATCAGAAATCATGAGGTCGAAGGATGTCAATATGTCTTGGAAAGGACCATTGCTAGACTTTGGTGAGAGATGTTGATCATGCTTTAGAATAAATTTTTGAGATATGTCCTCTAACTCATTAGGTGATGTAGAGAAATTTTCAACATGATCATTGGTCGATGGATTGTTGATTACAAGATCAAATAATGTTAACACTCCTTGGAATAGATCATTGAAAAGTGGCTCTTGATGTATGTTGATTTGATCTTTGGATGAGGTAGAAACATGTTCCATGTGTTTGTTGATGGATAGGTTTTGATCATGTGACCTTTGACTTGGATTGATACATGGAGTCGTTAACATTTTGTTGGGATTTTGAACAACATTTGCTTGTTGGTCTTGGTATTGGGCTTGAGTCTGCGCTTGCACTTGAGCCTGGGCTTGTGCTTGTTGGGATTGTAGTGTGGCTTGGACAACTTGAGAAGCTTGTGCAACTTGCTGAGTAGTTAGTTGTGCAACTTGTTAGTTTTGGTTTTGTTGGAGTGCCTTCTGATAAGCAGCCTACTGAGTAGCTTGCAACGCAATGTTGTATTGGTTTGGGTGGTGGTGGTGGCGGAGGTGGTTTTGGTATAGTGCTTGTTGTGGTGATAAGAGGTATCATCGTATTGATGATTGGAATTTGAGTGGTGGATGGTGCGATCGATATGGTTGGTCCTTGAGAGACCATGTTTTGATGGATGATAGATGATGTGTTGGTTGCTTGTGCTATGGGGATGGTTGCCATTTGTTGTTGTGATATCGATGGAAAGGGGGGAGGATTTGGTATGATGCCTTAATTGATGGTTGGGAGGATGTTTTAGATGAGCGGTGGTAGCGAAGGTAGCCCCAAACCAAGAGGTGATATAGAAGTTAATGGCAAGGGTGGGAGTGGTGGGAAAGTGAGTGGCATGCTCCCTTGGGGAAATAATGATGTTTGATCAAAAATTCCCCCTGGTCCAAATAAGTCACCTTCTCCTTGTGAGGTCGTAGGGAGAGAAGTTTGATGGGTTGTGTGAAATGATGATGATGGGTCATTAGGATTATGAAAAGTGAGGGGGACATATGGACGTGATGGATTTTGAACAACATTCATGTGATTTTCAAACATATCTATCTAAAAGTTTACCAAGTGTGGATCTGAAATGTTCATGTTTCGTATAGTTGTACTTGGTATATTCTTATTCGGCATGTGTGGATTTGGTGGGATAATGTTGTTTTGTTGAAGACTCATGCATTGAGTATTTGGTTTATAGATTTGTAAGTTTGGACTTGGATTTAAATCTACCATCGAAAAAGGTGTTCCAAGATTTAGATTGGGTATACTCACATTTGTTGTACCATTGAGGTTTGTAGGAGATAATGATCCCATGTATGGATTGTATAAATGTGAGTTTTGAAAATCAATTGGCATTGTAAGGCTTTGATAATTTGATTGGTTTATACCGCTTATGATGTATGGATCAAGTTTATATTCTATGTTCTTCTTGTGTTTTGACTTTGTTGCAAAAGTGGCCTCTAAGGTGTTTAGGACCAATGATGAGATGAAGGATGAAAGGGGTGAATGATATGGGTGTTGTTTTTCTTAGGAACTTTGGATCAATGCTAGACTTTAGGATTTGATTTTGATTGGTTTTGATTGGATAATGATCTTGTAAACCCTAAGATGTTGGATGTGATATTTAGGATAAACTTGTTCAAAGGTGTGTTGATTTAACTAGAGGTATGAGAAGGGATGCATTCCCATACTCCTAATTAAACAAGGTGATTTTGATTTGGTTTAAGGATGTACCCAAGTCTAGATAATGATGTTTCCAAAGCTCTAAATTTGCTTGTGGGATGGGATGATAAATGTTTGAAATGGATGAAGTGTTTGATTTTGATCCTAAATGAACCTAAGAAGGACTTGTTCACAAGGCCAAGGTTTTGAAGAACATGCTTTTCCCTTCAAACCAAAAGATCAATGTTTTCTCAAAAGATCATAAGACAAAAGATACACAAGCACATGTGTGGGGTTCAATTGATTTCATCTTGATTATTGAATTTCTTTTACCACAAACACTTTCTTGATTGGATTTTCAAACTAAACGTCCAATGTCCTAACTTCTTTTCATCCCACAAAGTGTTATGTGGAATTCAAGGAAATCAAGGTAATGGTTACCTAATGTTTACCTTGGTAGAAGAAAATCAAGATGTAAACCCAATTACTTATAAACCTCTAAGGACATAATCCCTAGGGTAACCAATAGTTCTTGGGTTTTGTCAAAGGTATTTTCTCTAACTAAGGGGTTTGAAATTTTGATTTTCCTGTTGAATGTGTGTTTCCGAATTTTTTCGAACAAGAAAGTGTTTTGATACCAAGAACATGCACAACCCTATGGATATGAAAGACTTTACTTGTTGAGTTCCCACTTGGACAAGTCCAGCTATTCCTACTCTTAGCGAATGATTAGATGCTTGACCCTACTGGCTCCCCTCCAAGACACTCACTTATACAAGGTAGCCAATCATCAACACCCATGAAACTCCCATGGCATGCTTTTCATTTCTACTAAGAGCCGTAAAAACGTGGGATGGCTTCAGAATGACCATTCTTGCACTAACAAATAGATTAAGGATTTTGGCAATTCTAAAACAAAGGTTGTAATTCATACTTTTCATTCGTAGGAGTTGACCCATCGAGGCGAGAGACAATTGCTTCCCTTCTCGTCAAAGCCAACCGCATGATATTGGTGTTTATTCCAATACCCACATTTATATCCTAGTTGGAAATACTCTCCAGTTCAGAGTGTTACCAATTGAGTCGTTCCCTTGGGTGAGTAATTTTTCCCCAAGGCAGACCCTCTAAAATAAACAATAGTGAGTAAATGTATTCATAGTCTGATTAACCTTCGTTTAGAAACAAAGGGAGAACACATGCAATAGATTTACTCACACACAATTTGTTCAATTTTAAACCCAAATTGAAGTGTGTATGGGAAATTATTTATGCAACTTAATGTCACCAAAAGCCTTTTTATTCTCAAAATCGCCATGAGGCGCGAGAGAAGTGCATACGTCTTTTGATGGTATTACTTTGTGTACGTAATTGCAAAACAATACAAAAATTTGTTTATTTTAAATCCTCAAAGAAAAAGTGAATTTTTTTTAAGGCACCAAAGTAAGTGTGACAATTTGCCTTGTTCAATTTTTTAATCCCAAAACAAACTTTAGTAAATTTGAGTCTTAATGTTCTTTTTAAGCCTTTTTGTAACAAGAATTCAAAAGGTTCTTTTTAAAGCCCAAACGAAATTAGTAAGTCCTAAGCATAAAAAGATGATAAATTTTTCTTTAAGAGGAAAAATGAATCCTCCAAGAGTGTTCAACAAACACTTGTTTTTGTGAAATGACACCATCATGCTTCTTTTCCTTTTCATCTTTGATCGATCCAACCTACAAGAAAAATCAGTTATATTCTACAAAACAGAGGTCAAAAAGGCAGAAAACAGACAAAAGGACCATAATTTAAAAAGAAGCACATGTTATAAATAAAATTTCACTTCATACTCCCCTCTAGCGGTGCTATATAGCGCCGCTTTCCAATAAACGTCACTCTGCAACCAGACCAGTGAGCATGAATGTGTCGCCCTTTTGGCCAGTGGTGCAGTTTGTATTTTTCAAATATTCTCGTAGGTCTGATTAGTTCAATGACAGTTTAGAATTCAAAATTCTAGGCAAGAAGACAAGAGCATCATAGTTTGAAGTTTCAGCGGTTCCATATAGCGACGTTGAAGAACTAGCGGTGCTGAACAGCGGCGTTGAGCTTCTAGCGGCAGAGTTTTCCTATAGACAAAGAAAAATGCATAATTTTTGACAAAAACATGATTAGAAGATGAGATTTCCCTCCTTCTAGCACCAAAATGTAGAACCCTAATCCAAATACCTACAAAACACAATAAACAAACTCATTAGGAGATCATATGCAAGTAAGAAAAAGGATTCCCCATGAAATCCATTAGCAAAGCTTCAAATAGGAAATAAAACAAGAATTAAATGAAAGAACGAGAAAGTAAGTTAAATCTTATTGAAAGCAATGCAAACTCTTGATCCCATGGGGGAATTGGTGCCAATTTGATGTGAAAATTGGCCCTTTCCCAACTCCAATGCTAGCATTGATGATTTGATGAAGATTGTGATCCACTTTGATGAAAAGTGATGAGTGCTCCAAGATGAAAACCAGCATAACCTAGCTACAAATTCGAAAGTATGAATGAAGATTGCTAAATATTTGAGCATAGTAAGTTTACTCAAATTGTGGATGTCAAATATAATAGAGGAACTCTCTATTTATAGAATGACAAGAGTTGAATATTGAAAGATAGGATGAATGTGGGATAAAAGATAAGCCAATGACATGATGCCACTTGTCAACATGTGAGAGGATGAAGGTTGAGCACATTTTGATCAATGTGCAAGTTTGAAATTTGAATTTGAAGAAGTGACATGTTTAGTGGGGATGAAAGAGGAGTTAAATGCCACTTGGCTTAATGCACAAGGACACATAAGAGATTTTAAATGCTTTGTTGGATGTACATGTCTATTTGGGGGGAGATTTCAAATTTAAAGAATATTCCCACTTGGATGCCTTTTTGAAAGTAAATAGAGATTTAATAAATCAAATAAATTGATTTATTGTGCAAGTGGGAAAAGCTAGAGGATGTGACATGCAATTAGATTAAACTAATCAGGTTTTGATCAATTTAAGAGGAGATTAGGTAATTTGACTAATTGATTTAGATTTGTGGGTTGAAATAAATCAAAAAGAGATGAAAACGATTAAGACCTAGTTAAATAAATATTTTTGATTTATTTAACCAAAGGGGTGATGTTAGATTAAATTAGATAAATGTTTGATTTATTTAATTTAATTAGATGAACTTTAGAGATTTAATCAAATAATATGGATTATTTAATTAAATAAAGATAGGAAGATGAAATGACCTAGCTAATTACACAGAGAATGATTTAATTAAATTAAGGGATTTATTTAATTAAAATGGAAATTATGATGACTTTAATCAAATAAGGCTATTTGATTAAATGGTTAGACGGAGGGATAATTCAGGATGAAGTGATGTTAGCAGATCAGGATCGAGTGTGCAGTGTCAATTAGTACATTTTCCATGTCTACAAGTTGTTTGGATTGTTTAAAGTGGTCATTATAAACTTGTTGGAAGCCTCTTAAAGGCAGGTTGATAGGTTGGTTGAGTTGATCCTCTCAGGTCTACATCAATTAGTTAATTACCACCGTATACGACCTTAATTTATAATTGATGTATATTGAAGATTAATAATTAAATAAGTACAATATACATAAAAACCAAATGTAAAATTTATTATAATTACTTCTCACTTTCCTCAATCTACCTTTCCCCATCAAGTACTCCCCTTCAAATTTGTTAATGGAGTTGGGATCCCAAATGCGATCTACATGGATCTTTGTTGCAAACTTAGGAAGATATTCAGTAATGTACACCATGGTCTGGTATACCATATATCCCTCCACCATAGAACCCTCAGGATGTGCTCTTTGTCTAACCAAAGCCTTCAAAAATTTCAAGTGCCTCTCAACCATCCACATTGACCTTGTGTGTACAGGTCCACACAATTCAATCTCCTCAACTTAGTGTATGAGGTAGTGTTCTTGTGCATTGAAAAATGTCGAAGGTAGAAACTTTTTGCATTTCACACATTAGACGAGGAATTTTTCTCTTCCAATAATTTATATCTTTTTTATGGATTTCTTTATATGACAGCCATCTACAAGTGATTCAAGGCGCAAATATATTAACGAGATTTAACAAAAATATACAATATATTACATAACAAGTAAAACAAATGGAAATTATAAGATCTATACAAGTACGAATTGAACAAATATCGCTACTTACCTCATGTATTTTCCAAGATCATATATAACTTGCTTGACATTGTTGTCAAAGTTGTCTGGGAGAGATAGAGGTAGAATGTATTGCAACAATTATAAAATGATCTTTTCATTATTTTTCAAAAGTAGTAAACATAATACACTGAAAAATACATGCAATATACAAATAATATATATATATATATAATATACCAGAATAATTACCTTAATGAAGGTATGTCAATCATGCATTTTCATCCCTGACCCAAATTCACCTTTCTTTGTTATGATATTGTTTATGTTTGCAGCAAATCCTGTGGGAAATCGAATTTTTCGTATGACTTCTTTTATAGCATTGCTTTGCTGCTTCGTTAATAACCAAGGAAGGGAATTTATATTAATTTGGTCTTCATCACTATTTAATTGAATGACATTTTTCATTGCATGATTGGCTTCCTGAATGTCACTACAAATTTTGACAATTTTTTCTTTGTCATGTCTTCCATCCATTATTTTCCATAATATCTATGTTACATTCTTTCTGATATGCATTGTATCAAACAAATGCACAATTTGTAGCTGCTCATAGTAGGGTAACCTACTAAATTGTCTAGGATAACTTTTCATTCCCTGTGGAAGTCGGCCATTAATTCCTTGACGACCTTCATGAAGCATATAAGTTAAACAAATTAACAATGAAAATCATTGTCAATTACAGCATGAGCAAACAAAACACAATATAAAAATATAAATTCCAAACATATCATATATGATAGATAAACAATTTGATTTGATGTATAACCTTGACGATTAATTCTATTATATTCCAACTTCCATAGGTGAGGTGTCATTCTTCGTGGTTTTGATGTAGTCTCTTTTTTCCATTGAAAAGATGTTTTTCAGTAGCTCGATACTTATGATTTATATGGAGGAAGTTCTATACTCATCACACACCTCTTTCCTAAACTTGTTGAATGATGAGATTTCATCTTTGGACCACAAATTGGACATGCAAATTTTCCCTTTGTTTGAAGACCTGCAAGATCATATATAATTGGATTAAATACATGTCAATTTTTATAATTATATATAATGAATAGATTATTTTAAAAAAATGCATGATATCTACTTCATAAAATTAAATAGCGTTAAAGTGCAATCAAACGTTATAACATACCACAAAAATGTGTTAGCCCTAGGGCATCATGAATTGTCCATACAAGCATTGCATGGAATTGAAATTGTCTTTGTCCTATTGGTCTAGAGACGTCACACATAGTGACACCATTCCATAACTTTAGTAACTCATCAATAAGAGGCTCAATATATACATTCATATCTTTAACTTGGTACTTACCTAGTTGAATGAACATAAACATTACATAATTATTATAACCATTTTACTGCAATATATATAAATTAATGTACATGACTCTTAAATGAAAAAATATAAGTCATTATGCAGCAAATAATATAAATGAGATGCTACTACGTTAAATAAAATCGATGTAAACAAATACCTGGAACAATCATTGCCAACATTATGTGCTCCCTCTTTATTGACATCCATTGAGGAATGTTATTGTTGATAACAAAAACATGCCACACCGAGTAAATAGATCTCATCTCTCCAAATGGATTGACACCGTTTGTTGCCAATGAAAGCCTAAGATTACGAGGTTCTTCGTTAAAGTGTGGTCATTTTTCATCCATGTCCCTAAATGCAGAACCATACGCAGGAATTCAAAGAATTTCATCTCCACTTCTATTATGTGCATGGTAATCCATAAATTGCGCTAAACTTTCACACCTAAATAATCATTGCATACATGAAATAATTGGAATATAATTAAAAACCTTATGAGGCACTTTTTTTGTTAGTTGATTTGTTCGATATCTATTGATATGATTGTGCAAACCCCAATCCTAATACCTGAAAAACAACATGAACAAACACATTAGAAGATGGAATGCAAGTAAGAACAAGGATTCCTCAAGAAATTCATTTGAATAGCAAAAGAGATAGAATATGAAATGAAGAACACAATGAAGTTTAAAAGCATATCAAATCATATTCTAAAGCAAACAAACTCCTAATCTCTTGAGGGAATTAGTGTCAATTTGATGTGAAAATTGGCCCTTTCCCAACTCCAATGATGCAATGGTGATTTGATGAATAAATTTGATCCACTTTGTTGATGCTTGATGAGTGCTCCAATGGAAAAATCTGCATAACCTAGCTAAGATTCAATGATAATGGATAGAATTTGCTAATGATTTGAGCATAGTAAGTTTACTCAAATTGTGGATGATGAAATGAGGAGATTAGCCTCTTATTTATAGAATGAGAAGATGGATGAATGTCCAAAATAGAGCAATGTGGGACTAACTTTCAACCAATGGAAAGATGCCACTTGTCAACCTATGAGTGGATGGAGGATGTGCAAGTTTTGAGGATTGTGCCAATAAATCCATATTTTTGAATTTTGAAATTGTTGAAATGACATGCAAGAGGGAAGAAAGAATGCATTGAATGCCACTTGGCTCAAGGAAAAGGACATGTAAGAGAGAGTAAATGCCTTGTTGGATGCACATGTCAACTTGGATTTTGAATTCAAACTTGAAGAATATTCCTTAAAAGATGCCTTGTTGAAGGAAAATAAAGATTTAATAAATCAATTAAATCTATTTTCATGTGCAAGTGGTAAAAGCTAGAGGATGGGACATAAGAGGAGATTAAATTAATCAAAGTTAATTAATTTAATGAAGGGGGGTTAAATGATGTGACCTTTTTGACTTAAATTTGTGGATCTATTTAAATCAAATATGAGAAGAATGTGATAAAGGATTAATTAAATAAAGATTTTGATTTATTTAATTAAAAGAGATGATGTTAGATTAAACTAAATAAGGTTTTAATTTATTTAATTCAATAGATAGACTTAAGAGATTTAATCAAATAAAATTAATTATTTAATTAAATATGATAATTAGATCAAAATGGTTAATTTAATTATCGAGAAGAGGTGACTTAATTAGATAACTGATTTATTTAATTAAGAGAGGAATATTGATGAATTTAATCAGATAAAGGTATTTGATTAAATGGTTAGACCGAAGGATGATTCAGGACGAAACGATGTTAGTGGTGAGGATCAGATGCACAATGTCAATCAATACATTTTAAATGGCTACAATGACATTTTGGGCATTCTGTTGCAAATTCATGTTGTTTATGATATATAATATGATCATTGGGACATGCATTTATTGCTTGATACTCCATTCCAATATCTTTCATAATGGCAGATAAATCTTTGTATGAGAGAGGTAAAATATTAGATGGTGGTAACAAAAATTCACTTATCATTCTACAACAAAAAATAATTTGTTAATATAAAGAATATTAATGGTACATATTTCATCCTTTATTTACTAGTGATGAACTAACAACAATTAAAATAGATGAAAAAATATGACATATATGACATACCTTAACATCCATGAGATTAATATGTTGGATAAACCATTCATAACCTTCAAGTTCACCAGCAACAATACAACAAAGAGAAGAGTTGTTTCAGAGCCTTCAAAAAGGGGCTCGTGTGCCTTCTCAAGTACAGGTAACATCATTAAAGTCATCTCAATCATCATGATCAGTTGTGCCACTAAATGTGTCATGGATCAATGTATTTGTACCATCATCTTCAACTATGTTTTCTGGCGCATGATCATCTTCTTCCATAGGATCATTAACTTCATCTCTGATATTCATAACTCCATGTTCCTCGTCCGCTTGCAAAACCACATTCTTCGAGGCGTGATAATCCATATCTTGTGCCCTAGGGTGCCCCACCTTTATAATAATGTTCGACACAAATAAACCATGATCGTGATCAAGTGATTTTAATTTATATATATATATATAAATGTTAAAACGATATAAACATGTACAAATTTAATCAATATAAAGACATATAATGAACAACTTACCAATGGATAATAATCATGCCCCCCTTCAACATGACCATGTTTCCTACAATGTTTCTCAGCTATTGTGATTAAAAATCTTCTCATCTTTAAGCCCTTGCAATTATTGCAAGGACAATAACATTTCCCATCACCCTTTCTTTTCAATCTAGCCCACATTCTAGCAATTGTCTGTTCATTTTGTTCTACACTAATATTATCTGACATGATTTTTCTTTACCAAGCTTGAATATTTAGATCTTCAAAAAATATCAAACTCAAACTCCAATAATTTTTAATCATAGACAAGTAACAAAATCTAATAATTCTAATATTTTGCACCAAAAAAATTTGGCATGCAACCACCCCTACAAAAAAGAAGATAGTCTGAAGTTAATGAACCCAAAAAAAACTTTAAAATGCTAATTCTAGAACTTATTAAATTATGATTTTACTATGATTTCCAACCGTTAGACTCCTAAAATCAGAATATTGAACTTGCACAACAAAATCTGGAAATGAAATTCTAAAAATGCACAAGTCTAAAAATGAAATATGATGAGATGTTGCTTTAAAATATGACTTTCAAACCTGGAAATACAAATCTGATGACTTCACAAATGAATTCTGGAAAAAGACAATGACTACCCTCAACCGGCTAGTGATATCTTCTTGAATTTTTTTCTGATTTTTCCCAAGAAAATCATCCTTAGTTCTCCACAAACTGTCGCAAGTATAGCAAAACACAAAAAACTGCAATAAGTAGGCGAACTCACTATTATTTAAGTTGGCCACAATTTGATTGTTTTTTATTTTGCACATTCGTCAAAATTTCGACGAACCTGTTGTCGTCGGAATTTTGACGGAAACCCCAAGTTTGTTGAAATTTTGACGAACGTCGGGGATAAAATTTTAAAAAAATGAAAATTACACATCAAATATCACAAGTACTCAACAATACATCAAATTATACATCTTTCGTTGGAAATTTTCATCAGATTTTGTAGTCAAACGAGTTAGTGAAATGACATATATATGGATTGTGAATGCATTAGAATAAGTAATTAGAAATGTATATTTGGTATATGTGAAGTTTTTTATGTTATTTATGGATGCTTTGGTAATAAAATTATTGTATATAATAAACTAATATCTATGTTTGAGTGTGCAAGTGTTGTGCCAATAAGAATCGGGGTCCTATAGTAAACCCAAATTAGGTCTACCAATTAAGTTGGTCTTAATTCATTAGGAGGGACTAAGGTCATGTGTATTATGTGCATTATTTTGATGTGAATATGTTGTAATGTAAGTTTAATGTGTATTATTGTGTGAATCTAATTGGTTGTGAGAAAACTTGTACAAAATTTTGGTCTTTTGAAAGTTTGGTTTTATGGTAGTCCTTTCCTAGTGAGTTTAAGAAGGTTCTAAGAGGGTAAATTAAGTATATATTTATTTAATTTAAGTCCCTAAGTGTTAGGACTATGGGTAAGGGGTATTTTGAAGTTTATAAAGTCTTTGAAATAATTTTTGACCTCCTAAAGTCACCATTTTAAAAGGGTGACAAAAATTGGAGGTAGTTTGGATGAAGTTGGGAGAGGTGGCATCATCTCATTCCATCCTCACAATTGGTTTTGAGGTGGTTTAAATGAGAAAGGGTTCTCCATGACTCACCAAAGGGTGAGTACACATATAGGCATCCCTTATTAGAGGATTCTCCAAGTGGAGACACTTAGAGCTCCCCAAATGAGTTAAGTTTTTGGAGATGTGAGACTTTAGGGTTTGAAGAGATCTATTGTGGAGACCAAAGATGAAGATTTTATCTCTTCTATTTATGCATTTCTCTTTAGAAGAGCTCAAGGAATTTTTTCTTCATTTTTAGTAATTATATTTTTAAGTTCAAAGAAGACGAGAATTGGGAAAAAGGCTTGAAAGGAGAGAAAAGCTTAGAGGAGTTTTCACTAAGAGGTTTCATCAATTGTGTTGGAAATATAATTTTCAAGGTAGGAGCTATTCCCTTATAGTAGTTTTGCATTTGAAAATGAAATTTGAATGAATGTGTAGTAGTATTCTTTTTGAATTATTTTATGATTGTTGAAATTTGTGAATTAATGTGAAAGTGATTTTGTCTTCACAAGTAGAGCATTTTGTATGTGTTGGATAGATTATGTTACAAAATTTTGTGTTATGTTGTATTGGGAAAATATGTTGGCGTAGACTCTTTCTCGAGAGTAAAAGGTACTCCATGTAAGGGGGTTTGAGTGGGTGTGGCTACCATTTGGGAGGTTTTGGATATGAGTACCCATTATTTATGACTTTGGGTATGAGTACTATGTCCTTGTGTTTTATGAGTTGAAAAAAGAAGATTGGAAGATTGTGGAAGAAATTTATGTTGGGAGAATTTGTTAAAATTGATGTATAAGCCTCTTATGCTATGGAATATATTTCTTCCCTCTAATGGTTGATTCCCCACTTCCCCCAAATAGGATTCTCATGTAGAATCCTTTGTTATGTAAAACAATTATGGGACTGATTATGTTATTGTTAAACCAAGTTATGTGTGTTGTGGATGTTATAAATCTTTTATTTTATGTGAAAATATGGTAATATTTTCTTAGTATGTTGTGTTGTGTTTTTTTTTGCAAACCTGGGTTTTCTATTTGACCCCTAACTTGGGGGTGGATTGTGATACAATCCTAAGGCCGAGATGTGAGCTCCCATTGGCCCTTGAAAGGATTTTTCCTTGTTGTTTATGTGTAGATTTTGAGCTATAGGTAAAGATAATATTTGTTTATTACAAGATTATATCTCATAAATTATTTTTCAAGTGTACCTACTATTTTTTTAAATTTAAAAGGAATTGAAAAGTTCCAATAAAAATGTATATTTGATGCAATAATATAGATTTTCAAATTTAAATTTTTTAATGTTAATGAGTAAAATGTTTCATAGAAAATAAATGTTCATTTTATTCCTTATTCTTAGTGAATGTAAATTTAACTCATATTTTAGTAATATTGAAAGTAGTAACAAATTGATAATAGTATGTATGTATTTTCTCTATTTAAGTATTTTTTTTATTCATAAGTTGTGGGGATAGGGGCCCACTCCCTTTATTAAAAAGGGATAAATAAAAATTTATAGATATCTGCCACACAGCAAAGATGTTGAGAAGACCAAGAACCTTGAGAAAGAAAAGTGTAGAACTAAAGAAGCCTACAGAGGAGAAAATAACTAAAACAAGTTTTCAGTATCGATACAATGACTTTCAAGAAGAGAAGGAATGCTTAGGCACCACAAAAAAACTACGCCCTTTAAGTGTTTTGAAGGAGAGGCACATCCAAAGTCCACTGGGATCTAGCTTCCACCACTTCTAGACCTTTAATGCAAAGCTTTTCAACTTCAGACTTCCTCCCAACCTTACATTTGGAACCATAATCAGGTTTTAATTTTCCACTTATAGGCTAAGAAATAACAAGTTTCTGGGATGGATCCAAAGTAAAATCATCAAAACAATCATGAATTTTCCCTTCCAATTCCTCCATTAAAGGGAATGTACCATCAGATTTAGATCCATCCTCCTCTGACCTAGGAGGTGAATCAGGTGAACTATCATGCATATGAATAATTGGAAGAGAAGGAGTCACCAGCTGGTCCAGAATCAACCTAGAAGCCTATGGAGGTTTGAAAAACTGACCATGATTCCTCCAAATGAACTCAGTATCTGAAGCACCACCCTTTTTTAGTCACTTTTTCAAGAAAATATTTTGCACCCCATCCAAACATTGGAGGGAACACACATCAATTGTGTGACCAATCATTTTGCAACAGAAGCAGCGAAAAGGAAAACCCTCATAGTTTAAAAATTGTGTCCAAACACCATGAGAAGAATGGATCTAGATAGAATGAGAGAGGTGTTTAGAGATATCCACCATGGCACAAACCCTATAGAAATTGTGATCTGAAGCCATCGAGTTTCAGTCAAGCTTGAGAAAAGACCCCACCTAGTTGATCATATTGCTAAGCAGATCCACATTACGTAGAACCAAGGGAAAATTATAAAGCCTGATCCAAACAAGAATAATTGTAATCTTGGTTGTGGAAAGATCAAAGAAAGGTGGAAAAGGAGAAATAAAGAGGCCAAAGTTCCCAAAAAATGAAGGCCCATTCTGTAAAACAAAGTTGCAGTCCTCCACAAAATAAAAGGTTATCAGGAAAAAACCAAAGTCCAGAGATTCAACGGTAGGGAAAGACAGATTACTCCAGGTGTATTTGATCCAATCGAGAATGGAGGCAATCGAAGGATGCCTGTGCAAGCATCTCAACACCATAGAATGATTACCACAATCCTCAATAATTGTTGCAATACATCCATCAGATATGCAAAAATCTATTGGCTCGTCAAGAAAGGAAACAACAAAACCCCCAAAAGAAAATCGAGCACTACTAGATTGAGGGCCACTATCCATTTTTCGGAGGATGGGGAAGATCATAAGAAACTAGAAGGTAGGGTAGAATAGGGTTTGTAGGCATAGCATACTCACAACAATAATCTAAGAATACATGAAACAAATTAGCCCTATTTTTGCAACCTTCAATAGAGCTGAAGGGCACGACACCAGAAGAAGCCCTATGTGTCGTTCTCAGCCAGAGGGTCAAAGGCCTAAGGGGAAAGAGAAGAGGGTGGCAATGGATCTTGAGATGCCCCAGAGCGAAGGGTGTACCTCTTTCGTCCCTCACCCAACGTTGCACTGTGACTACCATGCTTCACACCAAGAATACACTTAGGTTTTCCATCCACACAAGCCTACACACATCCATTCTTTGGGCATCCATCCCCACACATCCAAGGAAGCAACTCCGCCAATGCAAGTCATGTCAGGAGAGCCCTTGCACATCTTCACTTTTCTCTATTTAAGTATTATAAAGTAAATATTAATACTATTTTATTTATGTATTTGTTTTCAATTAGTAGAAACCAATTAAATGTAAAATGTTAGTTTTTTAACCTGTCATGCAAAAATTCTTAGCTAAATTAATTATTGTTGTTAATTCTATTTATTTGTGTATATTACCTAAATATATATGTGTATATGGGGCAGAGAGCCTAGCTCGATTGGCTAAAGCATCATATTGCAAGAAATAGGTCACAAGGCCTAGTCTCCCCTTCGTCCCATGGTATCAGAGGGTGTGTCACACTAGTGTCACCAGTCACATGAAAAAGTTTACTAGGCACATTACAATTTATAGTGGGGATACCTGATTCCTACAGTCTAAAAATATATATATTGTGTCTGTATATATACATTTATATATATATTGTGTGTGTATATATACATTTATATATATACAATACAAATATTTAAATTTTTTGTTATATATACATTTATATGTATATATTTGTATATATATATATATATATTGAAATGTAGAAAATGTTGGGGGAGAGACCCTAAGTTTAGTTTCCAAAACCTAAGGTTAATTCCAACATTTATAGGATTTCATTAGGATGCAAATTAGCAAGGTACATAGATTGACTTTCAATCTCCAAGGTGAGTCAATCAAACGTGGATCTAATCCTTTTGAGTCTTAGGAATGAATTAGAAATGATTTAGAATGAATAAACTAATGAAACTATATGGCCTAATATGTAAAATTTAGATTCCCAAAGATAAGCAGACTGTAACAACACTTTGCAAGTAGATCAAGGAGATATCAAAGGGCATGTACATTCCACCAAAGGTTCATTCTAGCATGTGTAGGAGGATTGATTCACCCCTAGGAAAATGGGTCCTTTTTAGGGCTTCCAAAACTTCAAAATCTAATGTTGTAGTCCTTTGTCTACACTTTGTTCCTATACCTACAAATCTTCATCTTTGGATCCAAACATACAATAAATTTGCAAAATAAATTATTTGTTTGTATGTATGGGGTTTTCCTTGGTCAAACCTCAAATTTGGTAATTAAACCTTGATAAAATAACAAAGGTCTAATAAAATACTGTGTGTGAGATCCAACCTGGTGTGTGTCTAAGGTTGTCATAAGCAAGGATGCAAAGAAACCCTACTCAAGTGCATTAGAGTATGATTCCTATATGACAATGACAAGATCCACTTCAGAAGTCAAAACACCCCAAATAAATCTGAAACACAATGATACCTTATTGTAGGCTGCTAGTAGAATGAATCTTGAAGATGAGAACACTAGGAAACAAGTCATTAGGTAGAAGGAAATGGAAAAATGCATCTCCCAATGCTAGAATCCATCATGTTCTTCTATAGGCATCAATATTCAATCATGAGACAAAGCTTGCTCAAATCTGAAAATGGGCTTGAAGACCCACAATATCAAATAATGTTACTCCAATAATCTGAATTTTTCTTGCTTGAATGTGCTTTCTTTCTTTATCTTTTTTATCTCTTTCTCATCTAGTTTGAAATGGTGAAAAGAATAGGCTTTTATAGGCATTTCTCTAATTTCCCAAAGATTAGATCCCGATTATTGATAATTACAAGTTAAATTTGAATTTTAAAATGCAACCAAAAACATATTTTAAAATAGATTTTGGATCATAAAGGGGGCCCATTCACCCATGGACGAATGGTTCTTGGCCTATATCTCCAGGACACACTTGTTTCGAGGTAATTTAATGATATTTTAAATTTGTTCAATGCTTGTTTCAATGTCAAAAAATGATAAAAATAGGCCTTGGGATGCATAATAAAGGGAATTAAGGCCTATTTAGGAAGTGTTAAAATGCATAAAAGTAAGGTCACTAAAATAATTCCAAACTAAGTGTGGAATTGTACTATCACCTATAAGGGAGTACAATTTCCTACACTACATTTAGCCCCCACTTTAGCGGCCATATGACGCTACGTGCATATGCAAGCTAAAGTATTGAAAGTAAATTATGCTTCATAAAATGATACGCATATGTATCTTATATTTCATCTATGAAAAAGAGAATGAAGCCCCCAATCTAGTTATCCACAAAGCCACAATGTTAGGAAGCACATCCTACAAAATTGATTCATTAGCTATTCAAAATCATCTTATTCTTTGAAATAGACATGTCAAACTTCTATGGAGAACCAAATTCAATGGTAGATGCATGCCCCTTGATTTTACAGCTTGTTATATGGAGGTGGAATCAAGGTAGCAATCTAACCTCATCAAATTGCTAGGTTTTATGATGGAAATGCTTACAATAGGGTTATGAGATCATAAAACCATGTATTGGTAAACATTAGATAAGATCGAGATGGAACTATGAATCCAACACAACAGATGACATTGAAAACAAAGATCTCTATCCCCCAATATGATGGTTTGAGTAAAATGTACTATTAATAAATTTTACTATATGTTAGTGAAAAACCATGTTTTTGACTATTATTTTGATATTTACCATTGAGAGAGATACCTTTTTGCAAAGGAGTGAATATTTTGAGCCAATGACCATACCATCCCCCATAAATTGAGCGTCTTTGAGATGAGGTTGCAAGTGGCGCCATCACAATAGAGGTAAGTCCATTGTACCTTCTCCTTGTGATTTTCCTTTATATTCTATACTATTTTGAAGCTTTTTTCAAAATCATGGTGACCCTATCCTAGAATGGTGACCTTGTCCTAGACCCCCTATCCCAAAATGGTGACCCTATCCCATTTTGGCCACAGTGTCCAAGGGAAGTTTTGCATTGCTTTTAACTGTTTGGTTAACTGATTTTTCTATGTTATTGATAATTTTCTTAGTTTCTTTCAAAATTTTCCACACATCCATTAGCATTTAGGAGGATTTTTGTTTAGCCTTCTCCGTGAGTAGGTTACCTGGATGACTGAGGAGGAGGAGACTCTTTGTATGATTGGATTATTTTTGATATACCTCATGCCACTCATGAGGTATCATGATGTTATGTTGATGGTGTTGGTTGAGTGGTGGGATGTCGATACTTGCACATTTTTTCTCCCAACAAGGGAGATGGCAATGACATTGGAGGGTGTGCACTGCATTCTTAGGATACCCATTCGGGGTGAGACCGTTCATCTTGAGGAGGATCGCACATGCCAAAAAATGAGGTATGATATTCAATATTGCACCAGTCGCTATAGAGAGCCTATATCACACATCGAGTTACAATGGATTCTATATGCTCATGTTCCTTTGATTCAGTATATTATGTGTTTGACCATTGTACTAGCTCTTGTACCTGATGGATGAGGCATGCACCTTGAGGGAGGCTTCATACATACTATATGTGAGATGGAGCAACATCAGATAGTCTATGCATGGGGATAGAGCATGCTTTCTCACCTTTATTATGATCTTGGTTGGTTCATTTATTGAGAGCTTCATATCATAGTACATTGTACACTTCTTTAGGTGTGGGTCTTTGAGCATATCACATGTACTACTAGGTTGATTGGATATCCCACTATAGCAGCTATCGGCTATCTACGAGCTTACAGTTATACTTTGAGACAAGCCTAGTAGTGCAAAGATCTATTATACTAGAGAGTTAGGTTTGATTATCTTGAGGAGGATGATATAGTATGGATACCATACAAGAATCTACCACAGTGGCCAGATCATAGATGAAAACTAACTAGGATGTAACAAGATAGATTGTTTGTTGGATGACATGAGTACATTGTGATGCTATTTTATTATGATCGGGTCATGTATCAGTTCAGACGAACTTAGATAGCACCTAGGCCATGACCTAAATTCTTGAGAGTTGCACGTAGCAATGCAAGGCTAAGAGACATATGTCATCCCACCATCGATGATGTCATTTCTAGTGACTCAGACAATGAGGATCAGGATACACCCCAACATCAGATTTGGATAATGTAGGTACCACTATAGCCTATGAGCGATGGTGGGTGAGAGCATGACCTCCACACATCTTCCCTAACAATCATCTCGCAAGCGATGATGGACCACTACCATTTTGAGGGGATGAGAGAGAGGACAAGAACGCAAATGGAGATACAAGTGATGGTGATGTTGTAGCAGAGGATATAAAGGAGGAGGATCAATAGTCGATAGGAAAGGATATTGATGAGATAGTAGAGGCTGTAGATGCCCCTAAGGAGAGATTGACATCTCATCCTCATGTCACCTAAGCACATATAATGACTACAGCAGGTACCTCATCCCATGAGCATGGAGAGTGTAGCAATTCCACACCTACCACCCTTCCTACCTATGAGAGGAGTCCTGATATGGAACCTATTATATCTTATCGAGATCTTTATTGGTGGGATGGTGATCCAAGTGATGATATGCTATGTATCTTTTATGTTTTAATTATGTGTTACTTGTTATATGTTATCTTGTCTTATGTTTATGTTTTTCCTTCTTGCAATTGGAACCCGAGAGTAGCTAGACTTCTTCAGTCGAGTAACCTCAAATATAGCACCTCCCTTTCCCCCACACTAGGTGACACGAGTGGAGCCTAGGATACCACCTAGTGCAAGGTGCCTATGACAATAATATGAGGACTATTGATTTGTCTAGAGCCAAGATTGAGGAGGTCAGAGCCAGGGAGGAGTAGTCTAGAGCTGCACATGAGTTTCTTAGGACTACCTATGAGGAGTTCAAAATTTCATATGAGGGGCTTCAAGCCACCTAGGTTTCTTCCAAGTGAAAGTCACATGCTTTCATGCAATTTAAATTCAACAGGTTACATGTGAAGCTCACTAGAGTGCAAACAGATAGGGATTAGATAGATCAGGAGCACATTGTAGCACTTGTATGTGAGGGTATGGTTAGAGGTTAAGTACAAGGCCTTCGAGATTAGATGAGATCTATGAGCCACTCCCCCTCCATTGTTTCTCGACGAGCACCAACACTAGGCCCCGAGGAGTCTAGTAGTCATAGGCCTCACCAGATGTATTATATTATATCACACCACATTTTGTTACCATTGTGATCATGTATATAAACTTTATGATCTTCTATATGTATATGAGCATGTCTTATTTGTATGAGTTCTTATTTTGATTAGATGTCAATGTGATCTATTAAATAATCTTGGTGATTATTTAATAAATGTCTCTATGATCTAATCTATGTGACCTAATTAAACATTATTTTGATTATATGGGAAAAATAGGTTTTTAAGGGACCTAAAACCCATTACAGCAAGTTACATCAAAATGTTGCTAAGAAAAGATAAGAACAATTAAAGCACTAGAAACAACCAACAACCAAGAAAGAGCCAACAAACAGAGAAAAAAATAGTGATACATAAGAGCTAAGACAGACCAAACACAAAGGAATTACTTCAATTTTTTTAGAGTATTGGTCACCTCAATCTCTTGATTGTAGTGCAAGTTAACCATATCCATCAATTCATATTTTTATTCTTTAAAATATTTCCTCATACTACCCCTCACTCTAGTGCATGGGCCTTTACCCTCCTCTTTAGCACTCTTCTTACCCTTCCCCTTAGAAGTCTGATCCTTCTCATACATCTCAACAAAATGCATTTGATCCTCTCGCAGTTGGCTTATTTTGTCAAGGAGTACCTTGAGAGAATCTACACTATTTTTGATAGACATATGGCTAATATGCAAGAGCTTTTTATATCCTCTTTAGTTTCCTTGATCTTTCCCTCCAACTCACAAAGGAGGATTTCACACTCAGCTTTGAAATCAGAAAAAGAATATTCCAGATCCACCATCCTCTCAATAAGAAAATCCAAGGATGACCCTTTTGGTTGATTAGCCAAATTCTCCTTCAAGCCTCTAATTTTAATGTTCACATTATTAAACTCCTTCATCACCCATTTGGAAATTTTGAAGGTACAAGTGGCACCAGTTCTGGCCATGTCCAGTGACTCGAACATATAAGTTTTATCATCATCAAGATAGAAGAAATCCTCATAAAGAGGATTAGCATTAATAATTTTTGGATTATCCAGGGTCGATTCTTACCTGCATCCTCTCTCACAACCTTCTCTACCAAATCATCCTCAATAACCTTATCTCCATCATCATTCACAACATGAGGAGGAGTCTTTCGAGTAGGAGAATCTTCCACAATTACAACATTGTTAGTAGTTTCCTTTACCTATTTTGATTCCTCTTGCTCACTCATTCCACATCCTTTAGACTCTGACATGTGCCTCTTAGCCAATCTCTTATAAACCCTCCTATTAAGCCCAAAATCCACATATTCCTACAACTAAACCAAATGCTCTTCCTCACCCTTCCTAGAATCTTCAAAATCCAAACAATACAACACAACCTTCTTTTTAGATGCTCGTCATTGAAGCCCAACCTTTTTCTGCACAGAATCATCCTCACTAGACAAAGACCCACCGAAATTCATCCCATGAATGACCAATTTCTTGGTGGGACTCTTCTTTTTCAGTCCCCTTCTTCCTCTTTTTAGAGTGAGAGTCGGCAAGGAATGAGGTGACCACAACAGTGTTGTCTTCGTCCACCTTCCACTCTTCATCCCCATCATCATCATTATTTGAACCAGAAGAAAAGGAATCATCACTAATGGTATTCTCTTTACCCTTGACAAACTTATCCAAAGTGTTAGCTCTCACATGCTCCATGATGAGCAAGATGAGCCCTTCATGAAGCATATGAGTCTTATGATTCTTGAGGTGGGCATAGATCGAAACCTCCAATGAGGAGAGAAGGAAAAATGATTATGAAACATGCAAATCATGTCTAAAATAGTTGAGCAGAATGAAATGATGCTCTAAGATAGCAGAAAACAAACCATCAAGGGTTACATACCTCATTATTACTTCTACAACATCAGCCCAAATGTGCTTAAGTGAAAGACGTTCATAACCCCAAGAGGGAAGTTTCATTAGGTCATCCTTCTCATTGCCCTTAAAGAATCGATCCATTGCATCTTCATTACTCTTCCTTTCTTTTTAGAATTTGCACATCTTTGTCCATAAGCCAGTAATGAAGGCAATGAAATCTTTAGTGATGTTAAACTTAGTCCCATCCACCTTCAAGCACCTGTTATGCCAGCAACGAATGAATTTAATAGAGGCTTCATGGTCAAAACCATAAAGCCTTTCCAAATAAGGCGTGAAATTCCCATGTTTTAGAATCTGCCAAAATCTATGTTTGTTCTTCCATTTTTTGTAGGAGATGGGTTTGAGCCTGCTTCTATCCCCACCCATTGCAGCAATGCCAAGCAATAGCAAAAACCAAAGCCCAACAATACTTTGGTTCAAATGCAAATGATCTCTAGATTGGGCCAAACACAACCCATAAAGCGTGTGGCATGCGACGAGGAGATAATTACCTAATCACCCCCTATCAAAAACTCAAGTCTAGCTATCATATCATAATAATAGTTTAGACCTCTCGAGAAGGGAAGATTACTCTTCCCATGACTTAAAATTAATAAGATTGACAACCTTGTTAGCAAATAAATATTCTAGGTAATTTCCTTCCCTATAAGTATGAGATATACGGGTCTCTTTGAATGACCTTAACATCATGATAGAATCATTAACAAGTGACTTGATCATCTAGCTCAGATTCTGAATACCATTAAAACACTTGAAAATGTTGAGTGTCACCCTCAACCCACACATTAGAAATATCCCTATCTAACACAACTTTGATGTTGATGTAAGCAGCTTCAGCCTCAGCACGATGATTGGTCTAATTTCCCAATAGGAGTGCCACCGCGCATAAGAACTTGCCTTCTTCATTCCTCAACACCACCCCACAACCTGCAAGCCCAGGGTTCCCCTTGGCTGCCCCATCGAAATTAACTTTGACCCATCCCAGAGGAGGGAACTTCCAAGTAGTATTCTCTCTAGCACTATTATGGGATTTGACAAGATAAGATAATTGAGTGGTTAGCCTCCAATTTGTAGCAACCAAAAGATCATATCCAATCAAAGAAATGGTTGGGGCACCCCGAGGAGAGTCCAGAAACTGGAAAGAAAAGTTCTTTGCAATGGCCCTCCGAATTTTTAGAAAAACAATATCCTCTTTTAGTTTAACATCTCTAAAAACTCTATCATTTCGTTCTTTCCATAAGCCCTAGGAAATTATTCGAAATTTGATCATAGACAGAAAATTATGCACATAATAATAATACTATTTTATTTCCAATGTATAATAATATATTTTTTTCCTCTCTTCGACTCAATATAATTTACACATATATAGGAGAGTCTACTCCTATATTCAAGGAGAGATTATCTCCACAAATCCCTATTTAGTTGTGATTGTTACTCACATAACAATACCCAACTCAAATCATATGAGTTGTTAAAATAACTCAAAACTGTAATCTATATATTATTCTTAATATAACAATAATATTACTAACTACTAACATTTACATGATAATGATATGTGTGCTGGATGAAGAATGGTATTTTGATGGATGGCGTGGGCATTTGCAACTTCGAGCCGAGCTAGGGCACCTGAGCCCTAGCCCGTGTTTGCTTCCTGTTTGCTCTGTGCGCTGAAGGGTGGGTTCTTGGTGTAATTTGGGGACAGAGCTGCATTCTTTCTATTTTTTCTTCCCGTGGAAGCTGCTTCCTTTTCTTTGGTGGTGTTTCCTTCTTGTGCAGGGGTCTCTCTTCCTTGTCTCACGTGGTCTCGCACGTGGGGTTGCGGCAGTGGTGTGGGCTAGGGCTTGCGGTGGGTGGAGGTGGTGCGTTGGAGGGTTGTAGGGGTCCCGTGTGCTGGGCTGCCCCATTCTGTGGGCTGCGTAGGTGTTCCTTTCGGGGGTGGGGTTTAGCTTTTACGCTGCCCTTGTCTTGTCTTGTGTGGAGCCCGATTGGTGAGTGGGGTTGTTGTCCCCACTCCCAGCTATGGTGCTTTGGGTTGTGTGCCTATCTTGGGCCCTTCTTTTTTAATGGCTCTTGGTGAATCGTTAGGGGTTTTTCCCTCAATGGATTATTGCTCGGCAGTTGGTGCCAAGTCGTCTTCTTAGGATGCGAAGATTTTTGAAAATAATTTATTTTATCCTGATTCAGGAGCTGGTAGAATGGGACCATCTGGTGGGTCACGCATTACGAAGATCAATGGGTGGCTGGAATGCTGTAAAGAGAGGCCGAAGCTAGTTATCCCATTAGAAATGATTGCAGAAGACATTGATTATTACTCGGGTCACTCTTTACTATGCAAGTTTATGGGGGTGCATATCTCATTCCAATTCCTGGAGTCATGGGCCCAACGGACCTGGATGCGAGAGGGCGAGATGGAGCTCATGTTATTGGCAAATAACTATTTCATGGTAACTTTTAACTGCATGGCAGATCGTATTAGGGTCTTTGAAGGAGGCCCTTATTTTTATAACCAGATCGGGTTATTTATTAAACCTTGGCATGCGGGGTTTGATCCTTCGGAGGAGATTCCAACTCGCATTCCGGTGTGGGTTCGGCTCCCTCGTTTTCCTATGGAGTGCTAGTGGGATGATGTTCTGCACCTGCTGGCATCGATGCTTGGTAAGCCGGTTGGCTCTATGCAATAGACTTAGGTTTAAAAGGTGATGACTTTTGCCCGTATTTGTGTTGAAATTGATTTAAGTAAGTCATTACCAGATTCTGTGGATATGTGTGCGGGTCCTTATTCGTGGTTGCAGCAACTGGATTATGAGACTCTTCCTTTTTGTTGTCATCTTTGTCATGAATATGGTCACTTGCTTCGACGATGTCCAAGGGCTAGGCCTTCAGAACCCCAGTCTTCTCAGCTCCCTCGTAACCCCCCAGGGTTGACAAGGGGAAGGAGCCCATTCCGGGTGAAGTGGTTGGTGCTAATGGTTATGTTCCTGTTAAGGCTCGTCGCAAGAACCGGGGTCAGAAGAGGACTTTGATGGAAAGACAGGATGAAGACACCTTCAATAGATTTGAGATTTTAGATGATCTCAGCCAACAGGAAATGAACCCAGGCTTGGTGAATCTAAATCAGGAGGTGGTGGTTTCTGAGCAGGAGGGTCTTTTGTCTAAAGCTACTCAGGTTATGCAGGATGCAGGTGCTTTGCAAATGGAAACTGACCTTCAGATGGAGGTTAGATTGGAGTCGGTTCCTTCGATTGCAAGGAAGAAGGGTGTGGGGTATGGTTCCTCTCTGGTGGGGAAAGCAGGTTCTGAATTGATTAAGAATAGCAAGTCTCCTCCTCAGTTGGGTCTCCTTCAAAAGGACCCAAAAAAAGGGGCGGGGGAGAAATCCTCCAAGCTTGGTAGAAAAAAGGATTTGGAAAGGATTAAATTAACTGAGGAGACATTGGTGGAGTTAGGGTCCGTTAGGACCCTGGATTCTCATTTCTCATGTCCCTTGAAATGATTGTTTTGTCTTGGAATGTAAGGGGCTTGAACAGTGGCCCTAGACAAAAATTTGTTCGCGCTTTGATTAGGAGTCATTCTCCTGATGTTCTTTTCCTTCAAGAGACTAAGTTATCAAATGAGTGTATGTTGGGGTTGATGCCTAAGCTATGGGGGAAGTGGCGAGTGCCAATGCATTGGGGCTCTTGGTTCGGCTGGAGGAGTGGCTTATCTTTGGAACCCTCACAAGATTCACCCTCTTTGGTGGATGTCTTTTAAGTCTTCGTTATCTATGAGTGTCTCTTGTTTTGAGACTGGGGAGTCTATACTCTTCTCTAACATCTATGTGCTTGTTGAGATTCAGGGTAAGCAAATTTTGTGGTCCCATATCAAGTTTGTTCATGGCATGGTGCCTTACCTTCTGTGGATTGTGGCTGGAGATTTTAATGCCATTTCTGAGCTTGCTGAGAAGTGGGGTGGTATTGCCAGATTGGAGGCTTTTGCGCTGCTTCTGCAGGATAATATTGCGGCTTTAAATCTTGTTGACATCAAGCCCATCAATGGTCAGTTTACATGGAACAATCGAAGGGTTGGGGAGAGTTGCATTGCTGAGCGTCTGGATCATTTTCTAGTTTCCTATTTCTGGGTTGGTGGTCAGTGGTCCACTAGCTCTGAAATTCTGGATTGGAGGGTCTCAAATCATTGGCCTATCAAACTCTCCATTACTTCTGCTCGGGTGCCCGGTCTCCTTCTTTCAAGTTTCAGCTTATGTGGTTGCGTGACTCCTCTCTGCATGGCCATGTCATTGATTGGTGGAGGTATGGTAGACCTGTTTATGGTATGGCAAGGTATACTTTTGCTAAGTTATTGCAATTTTTGAAGTACCAGCTTAAACGTTGGAACCGTTGGTGCTTTGGAAACATTTTCCATGAGAAGAGTGTTGCTCAGGCTGAGTTGGATAGTATTACGAGGGTGATCAGGGAGGATGGAGTAACTGAAGATTTGCTTCAGGAGGAGGCTAGGGATTTGAAGGCGCTGGAGGAGTGTGAGCTGCAGGAGGAAGTTTTTTGGAAACAAAAGGCTCAGAGTTGAGTGGCTGCAGGAGGGTGATAAGAATATTGCTTTCTTCTTCAATTCGATGAAATCCAGGAGACATGGCAATTCTATCTCGATTTTGGTGAATGACAGGGGGGAGAATCTTTCCTCTTTTCAGGAAATCTCGAGTGAGGTTGTTCAATTTTTTGCTTCTTTATTCAGGGAAGACTCACAAGGGGGGTCACCTGAGGAAGCTCAGGTTTTTTCCTGTATTCCACCTGTGGTTTCTAGGGAGATGTAGGTGCATCTTATGGGTGACATTTCTTTGGAAGAGTTGGAGGGGATTGTGTTCCAGATGAAGAAGGGGAAAGCTCCTGGCCCTGATGGCTTCCCCATTGAATTTTTTCAAGAATTATGGGATATCATCAAGATGGACTTATTGGCCGTTGTTCAAGAGTCTTAGAAAAATAAGCAGATGTTGCATGCTCTGAATTCTACTTTTCTTGCTCTCATCCCCAAGTGTGAGGGGGCAGATAAGTTAACTCAATTTTTCCCTATTTCCTTGTGCAATGTGATTTATAAAATTATATCTAAATTGATTGCTAGCAGGCTGAAAAAGTGGCTTACTGTGCTTATCTCTAAGGATCAGAGTGGTTTTGTGGTGGGAAGGAAAATTCTAGATGGGGTGGTTATTGCAACTGAGACCATTCACTCTATGGCTATCTCCAAAGATAAGGCGATGTTCATCAAGCTGGATATGGCTAAGGCTTATGATAGAGTTCGGTGGTCCTTCCTTCGGAAGGTGCTTGGTGCTTTTGGGTTTGGGAAAGACTGGATTCAATTGGTTATGAGTTGTGTTACCTCAATCTCGTTCTCTATTCTTATCAATGGTGAGCATTTCGAGCTCTTCGGTGCCTCTCGTGGTTTGCGTCAAGGAGACCCCCTCTCGCCTTATTTATTTCTTCTCCTTGCTGAAGGTCTTGGATGCTTGTTGAGAAGGAATGTGGAGTTGGGACTCATTCAGGGATGGAGGTGGGGAGGGGATTTTCCTCCGCAGTCTCATTTACAGTTTGTGGACGACACTGCTCTTATGGGTATGGCTAATATTAGAGAAGCTTCAAATCTACGAAGGGTGTTGGATGTTTATCTTGCTACTTTAGGACAGCTGATTAATGAGGATAAGTCCTCCATATTCTTCTTCAACACTTCAGAGCCCATTCAGAGGTGGATTGCACATATCTTAAGATTTCATATTGGTGCTCTCCCTTTGACCTACCTTGGTATTCCTATTTCGGTGGGAAGGCTGCCTAGGGGTTCATGGTAGAATTTTCTTGATAAATTTCATGTGAGAGTGAATCATTGGATGCACAGGTGGCTATCCTTTGTTGGTCGGGTTTAGTTACTCAAGTCTGTGGTGCAGGCTCTCCCCATTTATCAGTGCATGATCCAAGTGGCTCCTATGGGTTTTGTTAAGGAATTAGACTCCTTAGCAAGATAGTTTTTATGGGCTGGTAGTTTGATATCATCTAAATGGAGTCTTGTCAAATGGGATGTTGTTTGTAGCCTAAAGCAGATGGGTGGTCTTGGATTAAGGCAGTCTATTGTGTCTAGGGTGGTGTGTGGAATAGGATCAGATCTGGGCCCAAATTTTATCCCATAAGCATTTCCCCGGGACCCCTCAAATGGATATTCCTCACTATCCCCTTGTGGGGAAAGGTTTGGTGATTTGGGGAACGCTCAAAAAAGGGGCTGCACTCATCAAGGAGGGCTTATTTTGGATTTGCAAAAGAGGGGCGGAGGCACATTTTTGGACCGACTCTTGGGATGGTTTCCCTCCCATTGTTTCTCAGTTTCCTAATTTGTTGACTCTGTGTCAGAGGTTCCTGGAGGCTGGTTGGTCGAGGGTGAGTGACTTTAAGTCCTTTTTGTCTCATGGTCAGCTAGAGGAGGCGAGATGGAAGAAACCTGAGGAGTGGCTTGCTATTGGTATGGAGGAAGAGTTTGTTGCGCTTCAGAATATCCTTGCCAGTCATTGGTGTAGTTCCCTCCCGGATGGGGATGTTTTGGCCTAGTCTCCCAATCCTAAGGGTATATATATTGTCTCTTCGGGATATTAGGGGTTATTATCCCAGAGGTTGGATGTTGTGGAGGTTCACTGGTGGAAGAATGTGTGGAACAAGTTCTCTTGGCCAAAGTGCAATTGCTTTATTTGGACCTTGGCGTGGAATAGATGCTTGACTTGGGATAATATTAGGAAGAGGGAGTTCCAGGGCCCTTCTATCTGTGTTTTGTGTGGAGCTAGGGAGGAGGATTCTTCTCACTTGTTTTTTCGTTGTCCCTTTGTTGTGTATCTTTGGCATTCTTGGTGGGGTGTCTGGAAAATCCCTTGTGTTCATGCCTTTCCCTAGTGGATTTTTGGAGTAGTCTGGGTAGACCTCCTACTTTGGCTTCCTTTTTGCAAGTTGTTTGGTATGTTGGGCCTACTTTCATGCTATGGCAGATATGGTTGGAACGGAATCGTCATATTTTCTGGGGCAAAAAGTTGTTAGTCCAGAAAATTTGGCAAAGAATTTTAGGCATGATTTAGGAAACTATAGAGGCTAAGTGTGATGTGGAGTTCCCTTTGGAGAGACGAGATCCTGAGATGGTGGATAGACTGGGGATTCAGGGTTTGTCTATGGCATCTGCTTGTGTTAGGAGAGGCAGGAGGGTGAGAAAGAAAGTTCAGAGGAGGGGAAGATGGTTGCTCCCTCCAGTTGGCATTTTGAAGATTAATACTAATGGTTCCTCACGTGGCAACCCTGGGCCTGCTGGGATTGGTGGTGTTGGTAGGGATTGTTCTAGCTCAGTGATTTTCTTCTTTGTTGTTCATGAAGGGATCCAGATTGTCAACCTTATGGAAGGTTTGGCGATCCTCTATGCTTTGGAAAGGGCTTATGCTTTGGGGTGGTGCAAGGTGATCTGTGAATCTGATTCTCAGGTTCTGGTTAATTTAATCAATGATCGAAAAGTTTATGATGTTAGTTGGCAGCTGGCCAGGATGGTTCAACAGGTTCTTCAAATTAGCTCTTTGATGGAATTGGTGTCTTCCGTCCATATTCCGCGAGAGTGGAATAGGGTTGCCGATTGTTTGGCCAAGTGGGCCTCTGAGCACTTAGGTGGTTGGAAGGTTGAGGAGTGGGAGTAGGTTTCCCCTGAGCGGCGTCATGATTTGGAGGGGATTCTTGTTGAAGATGTAACTGATTATGATCTGGGTTGACGTGGCTCTAGCTTGGTTTGGTCATTTCTTGTTGGCTTCTGGGGCTATTTCCCTTTTGTTTTGTAATGCTCTTTCTTGATATTCAATAAATTTTTTACCCCTTTTATAAAAAAAAAACATTTACATGATAATAAGTACTCACATAAATATTATCTACCCACATACATGGATCACTAACTCATATTTCTTAACATTCCCCCCTTAGTGCGAACATGGTAGAAAATCATTCACACACTCCTCTATAGTATGCTCACCCCTGTGGCATGTCCAACTATGTGACTCATGACCTTGATCCAAAAGAAAGGCTATCCCCTTCCATGGTTTTAAATAGGCTTACCACAAACCTTGACGTAACAGGAACCCATCAACTGTCGACCTCATGTGGTTTCCTAGATCTCCCACAAACCTTTTCAAGATCCATGTGTAGACACTTAAAAATGTCTCAATGGATCACATTGGCTAACTAACATCATTTCATCCTCAAATCCATCCTCTTTTCTCTTAATTAATTGAATTATCCTAGCTATTTAATTAATTATGTCATTTGCATCTTTTAACCTAATTCATTTAATCGGGTTAATTCACCCCCTTTCATGCTAGCTCTTTGTCCTATTAAATTAAATAAATCAAACTATTTAATTTAAATTCCTAAGTCCTCTTATTTAATTAAATACCCCTAAGTTATTTAAATTAAATGTCATTTCACCTTTCCCCATTCATTAAATCATTTAATTTAATGAATATCACTTTAAATTCTTCTAAATCTCCTAATTGTATGATTAAACCTTGTTTAATTAACAATTATTTAAGTAATCTAATTCCTCCCACTTGCAAAATGATATTCCACGAGAATATTCCTCCTTTGCATAATTTAATTTAGTTTTAATTAACTAGATATCCTTTTTCCTCACCCATGAGAATATTCCAAACAATATTCTCTCTCCAATCATTTGAAAAAGGGAATATTCTCACTTGGCTTCATTTGTAAGTTAAACTTGAAACCTCTTGAGAAAGTTAACTTTTTACCTCTTAAATAGGTCAAAAGTGTGTTTGTTTCGAAGGAATGAGAACCATTGATTAAATCTCATCTTGCATTCTCACCTGTTGATGAGAATCCATGATCAATGCCTCCAATTTCCTCCATCCTGGACCGTTGATTAGATTTTTCAATCTTAACCCTTCATTTCTCATTTGCTTTCCTATAAATAAAACACTATTTGGAGACAAATGGATCCATCTTTCAGAGAAAACTTATGCTATTGAAATCACTCATACTCACACTCATATTTAGCATAGATTTAGCATATTTTAGTTCATTTCAGTTGAATAAATAGCTTAGCTTCCATTAATGGCTTCCATGCATCCATTTAGCTAATTAGATAATTAGGGTTTGAATCTTTTTGGTTTAAATCTCATTTAGATTAGCTTAGAAATTGCATATCTGGATCATTTAGCATAAAATCATGGTAGATTAGCTTTTACATCATTCTCATTTAGATTGAAATCATGTTTTCATTCACATATCACAATAGTTTCGTCGATTCTCTTCAATAGAATCGGTTGGAACAAGCTCACTGATCACGGGATTGGGAAAGGGTCATTGTTCCACATCAACACGACACCAATTCCAAAATGGGATAAGTTTTAAATGGGTTAGAGTAGACATTTAAATGCTTTCACAGTTCATAATGTTTAGTTTCAATAAATGTTTAGCTTAATTTTCATTTGAATGATCTTGTTTAAGATTGAGTATTAGTGGCTACGTTATGCTTCGATTCTTCATGGATCAAGCATAATTGGTCCATACTAATATAGTCGATTCACATTCTGGTGCTAGGAGGAAAAACTTTAATGTTTTGTATTTTTTGGAGAAATTTTGGGTTTAATCTCTTAAATGCATGATTTTCCTTAATTTTTAATGAATTCTATATGACTAATCTTGCAGAAAGGTTGTTGGGTTTTGAAGATCTCATGTTTAGCTTTCCAAAAGATTTTATGATTTCAAAATTGATCAAGATTTGGCGTAGTTGTTGTTATCCAAAAATATCAGAAAACATTCAAAAGACCTAAATAGCATCAAATATCTTTGAGAAAACCCTAAACAAATCAAATAATCAAAAACATAAACATTCATATAAAATTTCAAAAAGACCAAAAATAGCCTCAAAACATTTGCAAAATACCAAAAACATTGAAATATTCCAAAGAAATCTAAAACCATCCACCCCATTTCGCTTGCACACGTAATAAACCTTCATCCATAATAAATCAATCGTCATCTCCAACCTTTGGCAAAACAAATAGAAAGCAAGTATAGAAAGTCATAAAGTGAGAACTTAAGTGTCAAAATATAAAGTCTAGATCATAGGTAAATATGTCAATGAAGTTTATATCAACGGCTTATCATAAATCTCATCATCATCCTATATTAAACAACCCCTAATCAACATGTCCTAGGATGCATCCTTCATGTGATGAACATCAATATCAGAAATCACCTTAGCTAAGTTAAACTAGCAAGAGATATAGATAACACTAACTGTTTGTCTTTGATATTTTTTTATTATTTATCTTAATGACCCATTCTGAGGACCTCTCAATGATGTCTATCAAAATGATTTAGAGAGAAAGGAATGGTACATCAATTATTATCTTTCGTTTGATGTGCTTATGGGTATTCTTGTAAAATAATCTTGGTGCATACTTGCTTAGTCGTGTGTAGGAAATTTATTTGGAGTACATTGTTGACTATTGCATATGCTTTGGTCCGATATATTCTAAGATTCTAACTTACATTCCAATGAGGTTTCTGTATGTCAAGGTGTGAACAAGAATTATCATATCTATTTGCAGAGTCAAAGTCTGTTACTCTAGATACAATGCCATCTTGGTTATCAATACCTTGATGCATCGTGTCTATATGTTATATCAAAAATAAGGAATGACGGAAAATCCCAATCCCAGATATGAGCAAATCATCATCATCATGTATTCCTCATCATCATGCATTTCTCATCACCATCTCTAATAAAGTCTTGGTGGATCATATACTTGTTGGAATTTTTGAATCAATCTCAAAATCAATGGTCAACCCATCCATCTTATCTTCTTATTCTTCTTCTTCTATCTTTACTAACATTTCTATCCAAGCATCAAATCTATGTGATCTACATTGAAATATACATGAGGCTACCCATAGCTGATGATTGTCTCTACATCATGAAATCTGTCTACATCAACATCTAAGCTTTCCAGGAAATATTTTTTTCATCCTCTTTACCAGTAATTCCTCTTCTGCTAGGGCACAGTGGGGCATCTATATCATCTTCAACTCATCAATCTAAAAACTTGCAGCTCTTTTCTTCAAAAGCAACTTGAAATCTCAAGCATCTCAAGCATAAGTCTAATTTTCACCTATTGTGAGCTTGATCAGAACACTTTATTCCCCGATCAATCTCTCAAGGGGGCAACCAACCATCTTTCGATCATATCGATATCAAATCATCTAATAGACTTTTTTCCTAGCCTTGCTATCAAATCTTGATGAATCTATCAAATCAACCATCATTGGGATAATCGTTCCCTATCAATCCTCGTGTTATTGAACACAATCCTTAAATTGTTGTGAATCCTCAACAATTTTATCAATCAATCAATCAAATCAATCAACTTAGCTTGGCTATCAACATCTCAAAGATATCATCGATATTTGTTTTTGCATCGTCATTAGCATCAAAATCAGCATCGAAATCAGCATCAGTCTTTGAATTGAAGCAACAAGTACCTCGCTTCAAAGAGGGGAAAAATGTAGACACTTAAAAATGTCTCGATGGATCACGTTGGCTAACTAACATCATTTCATCCTTAAAATTCAACCTCTTTTCACTTAATTAATTGAATTAGCCTAGCTATTTAATTAATTATGTCATTTGCATCTATTAACCTAATTCATTTAATCGAGTTAATTCACCCTCTTTCATACTAGCTCTTCGTCCTGTTAAATTAAATAAATCAAACTATTTAATTAAAATCCCTAAGTCCTCTTATTTAATTAACTAACCCTAAGATATTTAAATTAAATGTCATTTCACCTTTTCCCATTCATTAAATCATTTAATTTAATGAATATCACTTTAAATTCTTCTAAATCCCCTAATTGTATGATTAAACCTTGTTTAATTAACAATTATTTAACTAATCTAATTCCTCCCACTTGTAAAGGAATATTCCAAGGGAATATTCCTCCTTTGCACAATTTAAATTAGTTTTAGTTAACTAAATATCCTTTTTTCTCACACATGAGAATATTCTCTCTCCAATCATTTGAAAAAGGGAATATTCTCACTTGGCTTCATTTGCAAGTTAAACTTGAAACCTCTTGAGCAAGTTAACTTTTGACCTCTTAAACAGGTCAAAAGTGTGTTTGTTTGGAAGGAATGAGAACCCTTGATTAAATCTCATTTTTCCTTCTCATCTATTGATGAGAATCCATGATCCATGCCTCCAATTTCCTCCATCCTGGACTGTTGATTAGCTTTTTCAATCTTAACCATTCATTTCTCATTTGCTTTCCTATAAATAGAACACTATTTGGAGACAATTGGATCCATCTTTCAGAGCAAACTTATGCTGTTGAAATCACTCATACTCAAACTCATATTTAGCACACATTTAGCATATTTTAGTTCATTTTAGTTGCATAAATAGCTTAGCTTCCATTAATGGCTTCCATGCATCCATTTAGCTAATTAGATAATTAGGGTTTGAATCTTTTTCATTTAAATCTCATTTAGATTAGCTTAGCAATTGCATATCTGGATCATTTAGCATAAAATCATGGTAGATTAGCTTTTACATCATGCTCATTTAGATTGAAATCATGTTTTCATTCACATATCATAACAGTTTCATCGATTCTCTTCAATAGAATCGATTGGAACAAGCTCACTAATCACGATATTGGGAAAGGGTCATTGTTCCACATCAACACGACACCAATTCCAAAACGGGATAAGTTTTAAATGGGTTAGAGTAGACATTTAAATTCTTTCATAGTTCATAATGTTTAGTTTCAATAAATTTTTAGCTTAATTTTCATTTGAATGATCTTGTTTAAGATTGAGTATTAGTGGCTACATTATGCTTCGATTCTTCATGGATCAAGCATAATCGGCCCATACTAATATCCTTGGTCGACACCATGAATTGACTTAATTTGGTGCTTTTGTTCACCACTATGCTTGTACATTAGGGAAGTATATAGGAATATACATACATATCATAAATATAAAAAAATTACACTCAAAGTTTACACATTACATTCCATATGAACACAATATTCTTAATTGCAACCACTATTGTTGATCATTGCCACTCAATCTCGAACAACATAGACAATTGCCACTACCACTCAAAGTTTCCCTTGAATTTATTAATTTTGGTAGAAAATGGGAATGGAACATTGGTTATTATTCCTCCACACAATGTGAAATTTCTAGTTATTCACACAACCAGGAACACTGAAAAGCGAATCATATCACATTGCATACTACTGTTTGGATCTTGTTGTCTAGGTCTTGCTACACATGATCACCATTTCCAATCAACATATTTGCTGACCGATCATCTTCCAATGAAGTATGGCAATCAGAGGATCACCGTAGTTAGAGGATCTCTGTAGTTAGTTGCCATCCTATACAATTTCTCTTCTAGTATCCACCACACAAAGCAACGGGAACACTTCAAATAGGTACACACCATACTATACACAATAAAAAGTACACCAAAAAAATTCCACCATAGCTCTATGTGACCCCATCATTGGTGACTAACGATAGGTTTCTAATTGAACTCCAACTTCTTGTGCCTCTGTCCTCCAATAATTTTGCTACTTAGCAAAGTTGTCTTCTAAGGATCATTTCATAAATTGTGAGGAAAGAATATATCCTCCCCCCTTTGATGTGACCTTATCTTTTACAAACAATTGGAGTGTCAAGTACCACCAATCATGCACTCCAAATACACTTTGATATGGACAATAAGATACAAAACATAATAAGACAAGTCCCTTAAGAACACAAAGGGACAAATATTAACTCTAGGACCACAAATACACACTTAGCCCTATAGATTATTATATCAAAGATATAATATTTCAATATCACCGGAACCATACAAATGGCTCATTAACTAATACCATATATCAACTGTAGCATACTAATCAATGTGATCCAACACTTAATCAGCTACACCACCCAAACAATCACCATTTATCCAAAAAAAAAATTATGGAAAAACATTTTATACTTGCTGGCTTATTTTGGAGCTGATCTGTTTGTAAGAATTGAAGAGAAGATATGGCATGTAACCATTCATTTTGAAGTTATTAAAACAAATAATGAAAATATTCAATCGAACCTTATATGTAAATTTGGTTGAAGGAGATATCAACAAAAGAAATGGTAGCAGCTAGAAAAGATAGTCAGCAAATCACGTCAAAACTCACAACACTATTTTCTACTTCAAACTGCTCGTAAACCATTAAGAATTTCTTCAAATGATTTCTAATTTTTGTTCCCCTCTTCACCAGCTTTCCAAAACACTTTGAAATTTTAAATTTCATTGAAAAATGAATGAGATATCAACATTTTACTGAGACTGCATTATACTGATATGAAAAAATGTGATTTTAAAAACAAACCAATATACTACTACTCTTACCAACTTGCCTATTCATCAATTTGGTTCAAAGAATATTCTTCATTCTTGCATTGGCATTTAATCTTCCTTGAAGGAAGCTCCATGGATTTTTCCAGGCACCAAGATATTATTACTCTGATACCATATTGGAAATTTGATTAGAGACAAAAAATTATTCACATAATAATAATATTATTTTATTTTCAATGTATAGTAATATGTTTTTTCGTCTCTTCGACTCAATATAATTTACACATATATAGGAGATTCTACTCCTATATTCAAGGAGATATTACCACAAATCCCTATTTAGCTATGATTGTTACTCATGTAACAATACATAACTCAAATCATATGAGTTGTTAAAACAACTCCAAACCGTAATCTATATATTATTGTTAATATAAAATAATATTACTAACTACTAACATTTACATGATAATAATTACTCATGTAATTATTATTTACCCACATACATGGAGCACTAACTCATATTTCCTAACTGCAATGTGGGGGGCATAAGGGACCAAAGTAACCGAAGAGAAGGATTAGGTGAAGGACAAAGCCACCATTCAACAAAACTTTGCAAAGAATCAGGAAAAACCCAATTGAGGTTCCATAGAGAGAGGAACTTACTCCAAATGAGGGTGGAAAAGTTACAACCAAGGAAGAGATGAAAAGTGATTTCCACATCACACTCACACAACACACATCTATTAGGAAAAGCAAATCCCCTTCTACAAAGAGTGCCCAGAGTCAATCTTTCTTTACATCAAAATCCAGAAGAAGATGTTAACCTTCAGAATGAGCAACTTGTTCCAAAGGTTCCCCCCAGAATGGGAAAGGATCAAGCTTCACCAGAGAAGTGATAAAGGTAGAAGAGATGGAGAAACAACCATTGGCCTGAGGGGCCCAAATCACACGATCGGGTTTGGGGGACCGAGGAATACAAATCTACTTTAGGAAACTCTAAAGAGCTGCCAAGGAAGGATCCCAACTCTATAAGTCCTTCCAAGAACCATTATTAAAATAATCGGCCACCAAGTTACCAAAGATACGTTTACAAAGGTCTATCAGAGGAGGGGCCCAAGGCTAATTCATAAGAGATCCACCATCACACCACATGTCTTCCCAAAACAAAATCTTGGTGCTATCACAAAAAAGCCACTTAACACCCTTCAAAATGAGATCTCTATAGGGAAAAATATTCCTCCAGAATCAGGAGACAATAAGAAGGAATTCAACTTGAAGAAAATCCCAAACTCTCCCAACCTCAGAAAGATATTTATTCTTAATCAAAGAAGACCAACCTGCCTCTCCACTAAGAAGCCTCCAAATTTTTTTTCGAGACAAGAGCCTTATTAAAGGATCAGATACTTCTCAAACCAATCCCACCCACTTCTTTGGTTTACAAACATGATCCCGAGCAAGGGGAGGAATTCTAGCTTGTTCTTCCACCCTAAACCACAAAAAATGTCTCATAATTGGTTCCATATTTTCTTCAAACTTTATCGGAATCCTGAATAAACTCAAGGCATAGAGAGGAAGATTTTGCAAAGTAGAGGAGATGAGTTGCACCTTACCAGCCTGACTGAGAAGAGCTCCCTTCCATCCTACCAACTTTTTATTAAACTTATGTAAGAGACTGAGCCAAAAAGAGTCTGGAATCTTGGACACACACAGAGGTAGACCCAAATAAATAGAAGGAAAATCCCCTCGATTACACAATAAAATCCTTGCTAGTTTAATTTGAAGGTACTCCAGAGTGTTGAGGAAGAAAAGTTGGCTCTTAGTAAAGTTCACACCCTGACCAAAAAAATTCTCATAGCCATCAATCACCAGCTTAATGGCCTTAATTTCTCTGACTGAGGATTCACCCATGATGATCATATCATCAACAAATAGTTGGTGCATGATAGGCACGTGCCAAGAAGAGGGAATCAGGCCCCACAATAAACCATCCAAAATCACCTTCTAAATATTCTAACTAAACACCTCCACCATCAGGATGAAAAGGAGAGGAGAAATAGGATCCCTCTACCTGATACCTCTCAAACTATGAAAAAAGGAGAGGGGGAACCATTAATGAGCACAAAAAAGGAAGGAGTAGAAATGAGTTGCTCCATGATCTACAAAAATTTCTAACAGAAGCCAAATCAAGCCAACACCTTTAGGAGAAAGTTCCAATTGGCCTTATCATAGGCTTTGAGAAGGTCCAGTTTAAGAAAAAAACTCGGCTTCTTATTAGAAGACAAAGAATGAGAAACTTCATGTATAGTAATAATAGAATCCAGAATTTGGAAGCCCTACACAAAACCACTTTGATGATTGGAGATAATATTAGGGAGAACTCGTTGAAGCCTGAGAGCTAAAACCTTTGAGAAAATATTGTAAATAGAGTTGCATAAACTAATCGATCTGAAGTCCCTGAAGGCATTAGAATTAGAGGACTTCGGAATAAGGACAATGAGTTTGTAGAATTCAACTCCTTGAGAAACTTTCTACATTTGAAGAACTCCTTATTTGCATTAATGGCATCAATCGCAATTATATCCCAACAAGCCTAAAAAAAATAGGAGAGGAAAACTGTCAAGCCCAAGGGCCTTATTGCCTTCAAAGGAAAACACCACCTTCTTGATTTCTTCAGTAGAAGGGATATCGACAAGATCCATGTTAAGGTCTTCAGAGAACAAGTTAGGAATGATCTCCAAAGCAATACCCAATCTTTGTTGATCCACAACAACATCATCCTTTAACAGATTTTCAAAAAAGGCCACAGTAGCATTCCAAATGGCACCATCCTCAAACAACAGCACACCATCAGCAGAAATAGAGAAAAAATTATTAGAATATTTTTGTCTAAGAGAAATAAGATGAAAAAATTTAGAGTTTCGATCTCCTGATTCAAGCCAAATATCTTGAGAATGCTACCTCCAGAAATCCTTCTCTTTAGAGACAATATCATGAATTTGAGCTAAAAGAGAATCTTCCATAAGTCGGAGCTCATCCGATAAACCCTTGGATTGAATTTCCAATTGGACCACATCCAACCGTTGTGATAGAATTTTTTTATTGTCAAAGATCTATCCAAAAACATCCTTATTGCATCTCCTAAGATTCATTTTAACAAAAGAAAGTATTTTAGCAATTCTATACATAGCACTTCCCTCAATATTCACCTGCCACCCATCCCTAATACAGTCCATAAATCAAGGGTCCCTCAGCCAAATGGCTTCAAATCGAAAGGGAAAATGTTTTCTTTTACCAAGTTTCTTCGCCACAAAAGGAATGGGAAAGTGCTATGATCCACATCTCGTTATCGAAGAGAGTGTTGTTTACTTAGATACAACATTTTTATTAAGTGTGACATGTTAAACTAGATTCCCTAATGATCTAATTTGGAAATTAAATGCATGTAATGATCTAATCTAACATAACACACATGATCGAATAGCATGTAAAAGGAAGTAATAATTCAAGCAAATGAACAACCACTCTACATAATTCCAGACACACCAAAAATGTTTTTAAAGAACGAAGCAAAGTGAGATTAAATACAAAACCATCTACCTAATCTAACAAAATGCTCTAACATACTATTCAAAAAGGTTGTTTAAGTGTAATACCTGCATAGATGTACATCATTTATAGGTTCTTTGAGAGGTGTTCCATCCATAGCTTTTAGTGTATATGCTCCAGATCCATAGATTTCTTCAATGATATAAGGGCCTAACCAATTTGGGCTAAACTTTCCTTTTTCTTCCGGAGTGGCATTAACATTGCACTGATTTTCATATAATACTAAATCCCCTTTGTTAAATGAATGAGGAATAACATTATTGTTATAACTACATTACATTATTTTGGAATAAGCTTGGATACATTAGAGAGCATTTATACTTTGTTTATCGAGCATTTCAAGTTGTTGTATCTATTTATCTTTATACGTGTGATCATCAATAATGCCCCTAAGAGAGATTCTTAAAGAGGTAATTTCTAACTCTAAAGGCATTATTGCATCAACACCATAAACAAGATTACAAGGTGTATTTCCTGTGGATGTTCGAATATTCATGCGATAAGCCCACAACGCAGAAGATAGTTGGGTATTCCAATCCTTGTTATGTTTATTTACTATTTTTCACAAGATTTTCTTGAGTGTTTTGTTTGTTGCTTCCTCTTGACCATTGGATTGTGGGTAATAAGGTGTTGAAAAGTGATGTTGAATGTGAAATATTTCCAAAAATTTCTTCACTTCATTATTTTTAAATGGTGTGATGTTATCTGAAACTAATGCAAAAGGAAGACCAAATCGAACAATAATGTTTTCCAGGATGAAACAACATATTATGTGAATCAGTCATAGAACCAAGAGGGATTGCCTCTACCCTTTTCGTGAAGTAATATATATTCGTAATTATAAACACGTGTCTAAAGGAAGGAAGGAAATTTTCCCAATGAGATCAAAACCTTATACCAAAAATGGCCAAATAGGAACTTGGGAACGAAGTTTAGAGGCAGGAGTGTGAATCAAATTATTATGCTCTTGACATTTATGACATTCTTTAACATGATTGAAACAATCTGTTTCCATGTTTCACCAATAGTATCCTATGTGGATTAACTTTTGAACTAACGATCTTCCCCCAAAATGCCCCCCACAAGCACCTACATAAGATTATTTTAAGGCTATAGGAATTTCAGATTGCTTAAGACATCTTAGCAAAATACCATTGAAGGATCATCTATATAAGAAATCCACTAGGATTATATATCTAGTTGCAAGTTTCCAAATACAAGTTCTAGTGTTCTTAGTAGTTGGTTTAGGAAAGGTACCTTCTTTTAAATAATTAAATATCAATGTGTACCATTCACTAGATACTTCAATATTGGCAACTAAAGCTTCTTTCACAGTTTCATCTATTAATAGTTTTGTGAGGGTGTGAACAATAAATGTGAAATTTGTGAAAGAATCTTTGAGAGAAACAAGGGAAGTTGTGCTTTCCATTGCATTTGCATGTCGATTATCCTTTTGTGGAACATTTTCAATGGTGTAAGATTCAAAACATTCTAGCAATGTCATTGTGAGAATTTTATATTGGGATAATTTGTCATGTTTTGCTTGATAAGACCCATTAATTTGTTTAATGACTAATTGGGAATCACCGAATATAGGAATGTGTTGAACACCTAAAGATAAGGTCACACGTATTCCAGTAATAAGGGCCTCATATTCTGCAATGTTGTTTGTACATAGGAAGTTTAGACAGTAGGATAAGGAAATTGGCTTTCCTGAAGGTGGAATCAATATAACCCTTGCTCCAAAGCTAGTTCGACACTAAGAACCATCAAAATAAATCTACCATATTTCATTTGTCATTTATTTTCAACACATTTTCATTGGGGAAGGAGTCATGATTAGGCAACACTAATGGTGAATGAGCGTCAACTAAATGGTCGATTAATGCTTGACCTTTAATGGATTTTTGAGAAAAAAATTTAAGGTCAAATTTAGTTAACAACATAACCCATTTAGCTAGATGTCTTGATAAGTCTATTTTAGCAAAAAGGTGTTTTAAAGGATCAAATTTGTGACAACATGCACCTCTGCATTTAATAGATAATGTCTTAATTTGTTAGTAGCAAACACAAGAGTTAAACATTATTTTTCTATTGTTGTGTATCGAGTTTCATAATCAATCAATGTTTGACTAATGTAGTAAACAAGATGTTCTTTTCCATTCTCATCTTGTTGGGATAATAACACATATAGAGCGTGAGTTGATGTTGATATGTAAAGGATGAAGGGGTTTCCTTGGACAACAAGTTTCAGGATAGGAGGAATAGCTAGATATTGTTTTAAACTTTCAAACTCTTTTTGACATCCTCATTCCATCTAAATTTTGATTCCTTCTTAAGGAGTTTGGTAAAAGGAAGATTCTGATCCACCAATGATGCAACAAATCGATAGATAGCCTGAATCTTGCCTTGTAAGCTACATAATTAAGAAATTTTCCTAGGAGGTGGCATATTTATTATTACATCAATATTTTTAGTTTCCACCTCAATGCTTCTATGTGACACTATAAAACCCAAAAAAAATCCAATATCCACATCAAAAACATATTTCTTCATATTCAACCTCATATTATACTTACAAATTCTTTCAAAGATTTTCCAAAGGATTTTAACATGGTCTTGACGAGTTATAGATTTCACCAAAATATCATCAACATAGTCTTCCAAGATATTGTGTATGAAATCATGGAATATTATTGTCATAGCTCATTGATATGTTTCTCCAGCATTTTTCAATCCAAAAGGCATAACCACCCAACAAAATGTTCACCAAGGTGTAGTAAAAGTTGTCTTGTATTGATCTTGAGGATTAATAAAGATTTGATTATATCTTAAAAAACCATCCATGAATGATAATAAGGCATGTTCCACAATTGAATACACTATCATGTCAATATTAGGAAGGGAAAATCATCTTTTAAAGATTCTTTATTAAGATCATGAAAATCCATACACATCCTAACACGATTATCAAATTTTGCCACTTCTACAATGTTGGATATCCAAGGTGAATAATCAATAGGGAAGATGAAGCTCACATCTAAGAGCTTTTCAATTTTAGCCTTAACCAATAAAGCTATCTTAGGATTCATCTTACTAATTTAGCATCATTTCAAGGATAATGTTGTACGTAACTATCTTAGGATCAATACTCGACATATCTGAATAAGTCCAAGAAAAAATCTCAAGAAAGTAATGTAATAATATTACATGATATTATTGTTCATCATCATCAAGGCACTTTCCTATTTGAAACACCTTCTATTCATTAGATGTATCCATTGGTATGTTTATAGTATCTCCCACAAGTAATGCACTTTGACTTGGAACGTCGAGGATTTATTGATTTTTGTCTTGTTCAATATCACTTGATTTGACTTCTTCTCCAAAGTATCCCTTAGTATTTAAACAATAGGTGAATCTTTTATTGTGATGGTAACTTGGTAAAACATCATAAACTCCCAAAAAAATTTCCCAAGACATCATTTTGAAAGCTATCCATCAACATGTCATTACTTGTGCTATCTATTAATTCAAGATGCATCAATTTGAGGATTGTTTTAGAAGAATCTTGCATGATAACATTGATAATAAGTGAAGGATTTTTCGATGCTTTCATTATCTTTGAAGGGAAATATCCAAGACCTCTTGTTATCTCTTGTATGTTAGGATCTCTACAATAACTCTAGTTCCTTGCTCTTTCACTCCACATCCTTTTCCATTATAACCAAATTATTTGAATAGTTGATATCCTTTTCCATAAAGAGCTTCCATTTCTTTCGAAGATGGAGGTTTCTTACGATCTATCTCATCATAGGTGGATGTGTAAGTTGTATCTTCTTCTTTACTAGAAGTTGTGAATTCAAATGCATTTGATGACTCTGCTATAGATTGTGTTGATATCTTGATTGTTTCTTTTCCTTTTTTGGATGTCGTTGTTGTTATTTTGTATTTTCCCATAAAGGTAGGTGTAAAATTCAATGAACCCCAATCATCTTCTAACAGTTTTGATACCAATAAAAGACACTCATCCTTGTCTTATTCTTGCAAAGGTTCCACTTTTGAATTTGGTACTAATACCTTCAAAGGACTTCCCATTCCTTTGTTAGTTTGTAAATAGTTTTTGGATTTTGTATCAGCTTTTATTATGTAAACCTTATTTTTATAAATGTATTTCAGCATACGATGTAGTGTTGAAGGTATTGCATGAATTTAATGATTCCATGGTCTACCCAAGAGGAGATTATATGAAATATCATGGGGCATGACATGGATAGTGGTATGTAAAGTAACCTTACCAAATTTAATAGGTACTCTTATCACACCAAGCGATTGTTTTCCCACATTATCAAAACCATAGATAGACAAAGAATCTAGTTGAATCTTAGTCTTGTCAACTTCTACTTTATCCAAAATATTGACACTAAAAACATTGAGCGTTGAACCATTATCCACAAGAGTACACTTACTCCTACACTTGCTAATGATAGCCATTATCATCAAAGCATCATTTTGTCTTTCTGTTTCTAATGGAGGTAGCTCACTTTGATGAAAAATGGTATCCACATTAATTGAGTTCATACTTTGAATTAGGGATGCTAAATAATTTCATTGTACACTAGGGGGAACCACAACTTTTTTAAAGCATTTTGAAGCATGTCATGATAAGTGGATGATGTTTGAATGAGATCCCTAAAGAAATATTAGCAGGAGTATTGTGGAGTTGTTCCACAAGATCATACTCCATTTCGCTATGTGAAGGTAAGCGAGGGGCACTAGGAAAGATTGGTTGTGGAAGGGGTGTTGACATAGGGATGGTTTGAGTTTATCTTGGTTGCTTATTGTTTCTTGGGTTATGTGTTTGATCAATGGTATTATTACTTGGTTGCTTCAACACATGGTTACTAGTGAGTTGTTTTGTGAAACTTGAGATATGTCCTTGAGGTTTTGGTTTGTTTTGAGGTAGTCCTATGATAAGCATAGGCTTGGTTTGTATTTGGGGTTGTTGTGAAGGTGGGTAAATAATCAGTTGAGTTTTAATTGCATTAATCATTCATTTTTGTGTTGTGTTGTTACAAGCCTTAGTGGATGATTTTGGTGAGATGAAGTCCTCAAGGGCTTCATCTAACATATCAAAGTCACCACTACTAAAGGGCTTGAGGGATATATGGACTTGTAGAAAGATATATGACATGATCATATGACTATGCTTTCTCCAAGTTTAGTCATTAATCTATAATGTAGGCTTTAAGGTTGGTTTGTTAAATGTGTTGGAATACTCTAAGGTTTTAAATGCTTGCAAAGTGAAAGCTAATCTATCTAGACTATGCAAGGATTGAAAAAATATAAACAATGCTTCTATAGATCTAAAAATTTCAAGTACTAAAAAGGAAAATGTTATCAATCTAAGCAAAAGAACAACTTTCTTTAACATGCAAAGACATTGTCTCAGAATTTCCAAAATAGAGATTTTGCAGTAGAAACAGAGTTCAAATACAAAGACACAAATGTGTACAAAAATATTTTTTGACACTTGTACAAGGATAGGGTCGCCCAGGGTGAATGAGTCCTTGTATAGGTTCTGAAAAATTAAAAACCGAGTGTCTAAGTTACTATTTATGATTTATGTTTTTGGTTGCAAAATGGTTCTATTGTGATTTTTTTTCAGAATTTTTTGATGAAATGAAAGTGCAACTATATGATAATGTATAAAAAAAAGTGATAATGTTGAGTGCAATTTTGAATGAAATTTTGATCTAAATGACTAAAACACACACTAATGCAAACTATGATGCAAAATGTATGAAATATTTTTGGATATTTATGAGATTTAAATGATGCAAACATGCAATATGTAACCCTAAATGAAGAATGCAAAATAAAAAATGCAAAATATAAATCTAGGGTTTGAAAGACTACCAAATCATAAAGTTATGATGTAAGAATGTTAGGTTCACCAAAATGAAATGTATAAAATATTGGGGGAGAGACCCTAAGTTTAGTTTCCAAAACCTAAGGTTAATTTTAACATTTCTAGGATTTCATTAGGATGAAAACCAAAAAGGTACATAGATTAACTTTCAACCTCCAAGGTGAGTCAATCAGACCTGGATCTAATCCTTTTGAGTCTTAGGAATGAATTGGAAATGATTTAGAATGAATAAACTAATGAAACTATATGACCTAATATGTAAAATGCAGATTCTCAAAGTTAAGCAGACTATAACAACACTTTGCAGACAGATATGGGAGATATTAGATGGCATGTACCTATCACCAAAGGTTCATTTTGGCATGTGTAGGAGGACTGATTCACCCCTAGGTGAATGGGTCCTTGTTATGGCTTCCAAAACTTCAAAGTCTGATGTTGTAGTCCTTTTCCTGCACTTTGTTCCTGTACCTACAAATGTTCTTGCTCCTATAGCCCTTTGTGTGAGATCCAAATTTATGTGTTTCTAGGGTTTTTATAAGTTAAGATGCAAAGAAACCCTACTCAAGTGCATTAGAGTTATTCCTATATGATAATGACAAGATCCACTTAGGGAGAATTCAAAACACCCCAAATAAATATGAAACATAATGATACATTGTTGTAGGCTCCTAGTAGAATGAAGCTTGAAGATGAGAACACTAGGAGACAAGTCATTAGGTAGGGGGAAGTGGCCAAATGCATCTCCCAACTATAGAATCCATCATGTTCTTCTATAGGCATCAATCTTCAATCATGAGACAAAGCTTGCTCAAATATGAAAATGGGCTTGAAGAACTACAATATCAAATAATGTTGCTCCAAGACTCTGAATTTTGCGTGCTTGAATGTGATTTCTTTCTTCTTTTTTTGTATCTTTCTCATCTAGTTTGAAATGGTGAAAAGACTAGGATTTTATAGGCATTTCTCTAATTTCCCGAAGATTAGATCCTGATAGCCGAAAATTGCAAGTTGAATTTTGAATGTTAAAATGTCACCAGAAACATATTTTAAAATAGATCTTGGCTCATAAAGGGGACCCATTCGCCCATGGGTGAATGGGTCCTACCCTATATCTCTATGACAGACTTGTTTCGAGGCAATTTAATGATAGGTTGCATTTGTTCAATGCTTGTTTCAATGTCAGAAAATGATAAAAATAGGCCTTGGGATGCGTAATAAAGGGAATTAGGGCCTATTTAAGAAGGGTTAAAATGCATAAAAATGAAATGAAAGAAAAAAATGGTGTGTGATGTGATGGTGTTATGTGTGAAGGGGATCACTAAAATGGAACACCTAAAATACACCTTTTCCCTAATTTCATTAGAAAAGGAGATATCCCAAGGATAGGATTGACTTTCAAACTTAAGGTGAGTCAACTTGTATTGCAGAGTATTATGATAGCACAAACAAAAATAATAACTTTCAGTCAGATCTGAGAAGGGAAAAATGGTATGTACTCGGCACCAAAAGTGGGCTTTCAACACTGTTGAATGACAAATTCACCTTAGGGAAAATGGGTCTCTGTATAGGGGTCTAGAATATGCTTTTACAACCCTCAAATCCTAGATCTAGGCTTTTTATTTCTCCAAATTCCACTATCAGAAAGTCAGAAATAAATTTTGTAGGTGAGTTTTCGTATCTTGACAACTTTGACAACTTTGCAAAATTGTTCTTTTGAGTGATCTTGAATCCTTCTTCCCCTATATATCTACACATACAAAGAGAAGAATTTTTTTTGTTTTTGGGTGAATAGGGGTTTACCTTGGTCAAACCCGATTTGGTAATTAAACCTTGATGATAAAATAATGATAAATGGAAGGAATTGATGAATGAACAAAGTATGCTACAACTCACCAAACCCTTAATGTCTACCCTTAGAGGACTGAAGTCTAACACATCTCTCTAAGGATTGAATCTTTCTCAAATGCTTGAAACCTACATCACAATGTTAGCTCCAAAACATGGTATGAACATACACGAATCTTGACATGATGGTATGATCTTGATTGTTGTTGTATATGATTGATAAATCTACTCTTGAATGCTCTTGACAATAATATTTTCTCATATGATCTCTTGATTATGTGTGATCGACGACTTAGTATGGGCTAACTACACTTGATCCATGAGGATTCAAAGCATAATTGAGCCACTAAACATTAGTCCCAATAAGATCATTCAATGCAAACTAAGCTAAGAAGCCATTAAAACTAAACATATTAAAATATGAAAGCTCCATAAACCTTTATTCTAATCCATTAAAACTTATCCCATTGGGGGAGTGGTGTCGCATTGATGTGGAATGGCGACCCTTTCCCAATCCCTTGGATAATTAGCTTGTTTCGATCGATTCTATTGAAGAGAATAAATGAAACTGATGAAATGCATGTAATAAAATGTGATAAAAGCTAAATTAACATGATAAAAGCTATGGTAATCGATATGGATGTATGCAAAGCTATTCTAAATGAAGTTTAAGCTTAAAAGATTCAAACACTAATTATGAAATATGCTAAATGGATGCATCTATGTTATCATGGAAGCCATTAATGAAAGTTAAGCTAATGATGCAAGTAAATTAAGCTAAATAAGTGTTAAATATGAGTGCAAGTGAAGGTGATTTTAACAACATAAGTTTTCTCTTAAAAGATGGATGGATGAGTTTCAACAGCATAAGTTTTCTCTGAAAAGGTGGATCCATTTGTCTCCAAATAGTGACCTATTTATAGGAGGACAAATGAGAAATGAAAGGTTAAGATTAAAAAGGTTAATCAATGGTCAAAATTAGAGGAAAGGTGAAACAAGGATCATGGATTCTCATCAATGGATGAGAATCAATGATCACATAGATCAAGGAAAGAATCAAGGGTTCACATTCTTCCAAACAAACACACTTTCAAAACTTGCACAAGAAGTCTTGTTGAAAGTTTGTTGCAAAGAAGGAATATTCCCCCTTTCAAGAGAATATTCTCTTGGGTGAGGGAAATTAGATATTTAGCAAATTAAAACAAAGTTTTAATGTGCAAAAGGGGAAGGAATATTCCATGGGAATATTCATTTTGGAGGAATGTGCAAAGGAAGAATATTCCCTTACAAGTGAGAAGAATAGATTAATTATTAATTTGATAATTAAATAAAGTTTAATTATGCAAATTAGGGGAATTAGACAATATTCATTAAATAAAATGATTTAATGAAAAAGGGGAAAGTGATATGATATTTAATTAAATAACCCTAATTTATTTAATTAAATAAGAGGACTTAGGGATTTAAATTAAATAACTTGATGTATTTAATTTAATAAGATGAAATGTTAGCATGAAAAGGGGTGAATTAACTCGATTAGATTAATTAAATCAATAGATGAAAATGACATAATTAATTAAATTTCTAAGCTAATTTAATCAATTAAGTGAAAAGAGGATGAGTTTTAAGAGGAAACGATGTTATTATATCTGATTCAAGTGCATGATATCATTCAGGATATTTTTAAGTGTCTACATTTCTCCCCTCTTTAAAGTGAGGTACCTATTACGTTGGTTCAAAGATTGATGTTTTCGGATTAAAAACTATTTTTTAAATCAAAAAGAATTTAAAAAAATGATTTTTGGATGCCCCACTGTTGCCCCAGTAGAAGGAATAAGTTGGTTCCCAGCCCCCTCGAGAAATTAGGCAGAAATTTTGAATTTTGGGTTGATTTCTTAACAAAGGTAAAATATAGGTTGAGGTGCCCAAACAGGTCCCGGAATGCCAAAAATGGCCTTAGAAGCACAAAAAATGGCACCAAAATAGGTTGCACAGGGTGGAAATAGGGAAAACATGTCAAAACCCTAGCTTTTGGCTCAAATTAGGGCTAAAACCCTAATTTTTAGGCATAAATAGGTGAGAAGGGTGACATTTACAATTCATTTGTGCAATCAGCCCTTAGAGATCTTTGCAGTTTAAGCTCTGATACCTGGCGAAATGGCTCACCGTGCACTCCCTCTTCATCTTTTGGATCGAGTTCGAGAGTACCAGCGGCATGTAGACGCAAGACCCCTGGTATGTGATTCGAAACTTGTCTCAATTTTCGCTTTTAGGTGCATTTAATAGGGGGTCAAAGTTAGGTATCTAGGTGCATCGCTATAGAGCGACGCTTTTGAAGCGTCGAAAGCATCGCTATTGATTTTATAGCGATGCACCCTGATTTTTTGATTTAGTGACGCATCTGATTAGAGGGTCGCGAGGGTAATATAGCAACACATGGGCTTTTTAAGTTCAGCATCACACAAAAGCGATGGGCGACACACCTTGCAAATAGTAATGTACCCCGATATTTGGATATAGCAATGCACCATAATGTCGATTCGCTATTGAGAGTTGTGAAGCACGTCGCCAAAATGGTGATGCACCCCCCAAATAGATACAACGATGCACCCCTAAAAGAGTGATGCTATTAATTTCAATGAAGCATTTGATGTTTGGGATGCAAAGTCTCAAATTTTGATCAGGTTTTTCAACTTTTTAGAAAATTGACATTGTGTGTGCGATGTGTGCAGGAGGATCCTCCACCGTCGATGTCTCGAGAGAATCGATACAACATTTTGGATGTAGTTAGAGAATTCAATGATGATGATGTGGAGTGGCTAGGGTTAGGCTTCATCATTTTCTTGCCCGAGATCAAGACCCATCTCGCTATGATGATGGCGTTGGTCGAGAGGTGGCACAGTGAGACCTCTTCATTTCACTTGCCCACTAGGGAGGTCACCGTCACACTAGAGAATGTGAGGTGCATTTTATGATTTCCTATCCATGGAGAGCATGTCATTTATGACACAGATGCTAGTAGAGATGCATGTCTCTCTCTTCTACACAGACAATAGATTATTCTGATCAGCTCCTAGATTAATCTGGATTTTTACTGCAGTTGGGTGGATACATTCAAATTATTCATTGTAGCCTTTATTTGTGGCATCATTGCTCCAGACTGGCAGGGCAAAGGTTTCAATCCCAAATGGGGTTTGGCATGGGAGTGTATGATCTAGAAGGACATTATGCTTGGGGTTCAGTTCTCCTTACATCATTGTACCATGATATGTACGAGGCCATCTACCGAGAGGGAAGGAGCATCAGAGCAAGTGTGACTCTACTTCATATATGGGCATACGAGTATATTGTAGTGTTGAGGCCCTTGGTGGTTCTTGCAGATATCCATGAGGATGAGCCTATCAGTTTTCGGTACAGGGTGTCGATGAAATTGCAGCACACAAGCCCCACAGGTTTTCCATATTGGCAGTGTCATTGAAGACATGATGGTGTTCAAATGGATGCCATGGCTATAGCATCAGCATGGTATGACGATTGGCAGCAATTGGATTTTGCTCGATAGACCCATTACATGCAGGGCAGAGAGCACATGATCATTGGGCAATACCTCCCAGACCACATTGCCCAGTAGTTTGGGGAGGTACAAGATGTGCCAGCTGATGACTACACTACCATTTTTTCCAGAGCTCAAAGAGAGGTATAGTGGGGAGCCCCCATTGATCCCATTGTAACGATCAATGATTTTAGATAGCTCATCCCATAGCCATGGGCATATGATTAGATCCTTCTAGATGTGGAGACTACCCAGCATATGATGCATGGTTCAAGCCACCTACTCGCCTGATAGATCCAACAGGGGGATACCCCAGAGGTAGAGGTAGAGGCATAGGTAGAGGCTGAGGCAAAGGTCATGATGGTGGCAGAGACGAAGGTAGGGATGGTGGCCAAGGCAGAGGCCAGCAAGATTAGGAGTAGGATAGGGTACAGGTGTCAGGTGGTGGGCACCAGTAGCAGCCAGATCTAGCATAGGTTACAGGGCATCAAGATGGGCATGATGGATAAGTTCTGGGGGCACCACCACCTCCTCCACCTATATAGCCAGATGCATAGGAACAAGCACAGATTGTTTCCCTCACTACAGAGAGAGATCAGTTGCATCAACAACTATAGGATATGACAGTGTAGAGGGATCAGGAGGTTCAGTTGTCGCAGCAACTGGACCTACAACTAGCCCAGGAGATTGGGAAAAGGTAGCAGTTGGATGCAGTGACAACAACTTCATAAGGGTGGACAGTATTGGCCTGATTGTATAGAGAGGCAGTTACTAAGACTACGTATTATCATATGCACTACCATAGAGATGTTCCCCAGGCGATGAGACAACCTGATTTTTCACAATAGAGCGAAGCACCACCTAGAGCTGAGGATCAACCATCAGTTAGGAGTGAGTCAAGCAGCCACCAAGGCTAGCCTGCCTGTGTAGACACTATTTGATTGTGTGCCCGATTATTTATACAGATACACATTCATGGGATCCTTTTTGATAGCCTCATAGATATTTTAATTTTGATTGATATACATACACTGATTCAGATATTGTATCATGACAATCACCATTTATATATATATATATATATATGTGAGTTGATTCAGATGCGATATCTGATGTGCTCTTATTTCATGCTTTATGAATGTATGGATGCATATGATGTGACATTATGTGATATGCTTCTTTTATTTATGTTTATGTGATATGCAATGTTATGAGATTGATGTAATGCAATGCAATGGATGGATGCACTTCTTTTTCAGTATCTTTGTATGACATGTTATGGGATGGATGCTATGATATGCAGATGTTATGCGTATGCAAATGATAATGCAACAATTTAAGATGCTTAGAATAACAAATCTATATTATTCATCACAACTTAAATGATAATAATGTTGTAGTGAAATATGTTCTTTTGTATCATGATTTTATGTGATGATGCAAAATGTATGCATGTTGATGCTTTGTGGATGTAGGATGGATGCATTGATGATGTTTTTGTCGACTGCCATGATACTAGGTTAGCATGGAAAGAAGATAGAAGAATAAAATGAATGATTTGACCATTTATTTTGATGATTGATCAAAAATTCCAACAAGTCCTTGATCCACCGAGACTTTATTAGATATGGTGATGAGAGATTATGATGATGATTTGCTCATATCTTAGGATTGGGATTTTCTGTCATTCCTTATGTTTAATATAACACATAGACACGATGCATCAAGGTATTGAGAACCAAGATGGCATTGTATCTAGTGACATGGACTTTGACTCTGCAAAGATAGTTCTTGTTCACACCTTGACATACGGAAACCTCGTCAGAATGTAGTTTAGAAGCTTAGAATATCTTAGACCAAAGCATATGCAATAGTCAACAATATACTCCAAACAACCTCCCTACACACAACTAAGCAAGTATGCACCAAGATTATTTTACAAGAATACCCACAAGCACAACAAATGAAAGATAATGATTGATGCACCATTCCTTTCTCTCTAAATCATTTTGACATCATCAAGAGGTCCTCATAATGGGTTAATAAGATAAATCAGAAGAAAAGATTAAAGACAAATAGTCAGTGTTTTTGATATCTCTTGCCAGTTTAGTTTAGCTAAGTTGATTTTTGATAATGATGTCCATCGCAGGAAGGATGTATCCTAGGACATGTTGATCAGGTGTTTCGATTAGGATGAGGTTTGTGATAAGTCGTTGATACAAACTTCACTGACTCATTTACCTATGATCTAGACTTTAGATTTTGATAGTTAGGTTCTCACTTTACGACTTGCGACACTTTCTTTCCATTTGTTTTACCAAAGGTTGAAGGTGACAAATGCTTTATTATGGATGGAGGTTTATTGCGGGGGAAAGTAAAATGGGATGGATGGTTTTGGATTTTTGGAATATTTCAATGTTTTTGACGTTTTGAAATGTTTTCAGGTTTTTTTTGGTCCTTTTGAAATTTTATGTGAATGTTTTTGTTTTTGGATTATTTGAGGATGTTTAGGGTTTTCTAAGTTTTTCCAATGTTTTTGTGTTTTCAATTTTTCCAAATTTTTTTGGCTTTTCTATGTTTTCTGAATGTTTAGGGGTTTTCTGATATTTGAATGTCTAGGAATTTTCTATGTTTTCTGATATTTGAATGTTTAGGTATTTTCCATGTTTCGACCAAGAGCCAAACCTAAAAGACTATCCTAGGGGCCTCAGGGGTTGATCAAAGATTAGCCTTGCCTACGTTATATACGCAGAAGCCTCATAGTTTGACTGACTTGACTTATTGACGATGAGAAATGAACAGTTGATGGAATGTCAGTTTTATTATGATGGACTCCTAAAGACTAACCTAGGGTGTCTCAGGGGCACATCAATGATGGCCTTACATGCATTCAAGCTAAGAGACCCGTAGTTTGACATGGCACTAATTTTTGGATTTTCGATGTTTGACCTATTTAGGGATTTTGATGTATTTTGGATGTTTTGGATTTTGACTTTACAATTTTTGAATGTTTTTGGATTTTAGCTATACAAAATTTTGATGTTTTTGGATTTTTTTGATTTTACAAGTGTTTTTGGATTTTGATGGGATTTTATGAATGTTTTTGGGATTTTCGATGAGATTTTAAATAACCTTAAGATATACAAGAACCCAATCTGATCCAGAATGAATTTCCCCCAGTGTTATGCGATAGACTACTTTGATACAAGCAGGACAAACTGACCTTTGGGATATGCCAAGTAGTACTAAAGGGGATACGATACTTCATGATATCAAGCTATGATACAGACGCGGATGGGTGATGGAATAAATAGGATGAATGATGTGATATATGGAGACGATGCCAAGAATGATAGGATAAAGAGCCAAAGGATATATGGAGGTGCTTTATTTACACGAGGCGCCTATTTCCCAAGTTTTCACCAAGGTACTTGCCCAAAGCACCACCTAAGTTGTTCTCACTAGAGGACGATTTTTTGTCTTGATTGTTTTCAATCCTTTTTCTTTTTAAAAAAAAAATTGATCATTTTTTTATTTTTTTGTATTTTCAGATTTACACCCTTCAAGACTAGGCATAAAACTTTTTAAGATGCAAACTATTGATTGGTTCCTGCAAGGGTTCACCTTCAGGTGTTGATAGTTGATATGCTCTTGATCCATAGCTTGTTTTGATGACAAAGGGTCCTAACCAATTAGGTTCAAACTTCCCTTTACTATCCTGATCTAGAAGATCCTTCTAATTTTGCTTGAGAATGAGATCCCCTACCTGGAAAGAACAACTTTTGATCTTCCTTTTATAGCTTCATTTTAGTCAGTTTTGGTATACTTGCAAGTGATTAAGGGTGTCAAGATGACGCTCATGCAAGAACTCTAGCTCATTTAGCCGAGATACTCTATACTCTTCAACAATGATTAGGTTTTGCAGTGACACTCACAGTGATGGAAGCTCAACCTCAATAGGAAAGATGGTTTTTTATCCATAAACCAAGGAGAATGGGGTTGCACCTGTAGGCATGCGGATACTGGTTCAATGGGCCCATAAGACGGGATTCAACTGTAGATGCTAGTCATGGCTAGCTTCATTGACCATTTTCTTTAGTATTTTTAGAATGGTCTTGTTTGTAGCCTCAGCTTGATCATTTCCCTAGGGGTAATACGAGGTAGAGAATCTATTTTGGATGTTGAATCTTTGACATAACTCTTTTGCATCCTAATTCTTGAAGGGTGTTCCATTGTCAGAGATAATGGTTTGTGGAACACCATAACGACAAATAAGATAATTCAGGATAAATTTGGCAATTATCTTCCCTGTTATTTAGGTCATAGGAATGGCTTCTACCCACTTGGTAAAATACTCAGTTGTTGTTATGATGAAATTATGGCCATTAGATGGGTTGGGGCCCTAACTCAATTGGCTAAATCTTTCTTGTTGAAGGAGGTTGGTCATGAGGTCCAATCTCCCCCACCCCCGTGGTACCGGAGGGCATGTCATGCCAGCACCTTTGGTCACATTAAAAATTTTACCATGCACACTACAGCTTATAGGGGGTCGTGCTACCTGATTCTTGCAATCTAAAAATAAAATTAAAAAATTATGGCCATTAGATGAGGTTGGAGTAATTTTTTCCTATGAGGTCAAGCCCCCACTGCAAGAAAGGCCAAGGTGTGACCATTGGTTGTAATTCCTGAGCTAGAGCATGAATAAGATCTCCATGCTATTGACACTAGACACAATTTTGCACATACTGATGGGCTTCTCTTTCCATGGTTGGCCAGTAGTACCCCGTCCTCAACAGTTTCTTAGCTAAAGTCATACCACTAGAATGGGAACCACATATTCCATCGTGTACTTTTTTTAAAGCGTTCAAGGATTCCTCTTGGTTGAGACATCGTAGTAATGTCCCCTCGATGCTTTGGCAATATAAGGTATCACCTAGGATCACAAATTGGGATGCCTTCTTAACAAAGGTCTTTTTAAGCTTGGAGGTGATATCGAATGGGCGGGTTCCTCTGCTAAGGTAGGTGAATATATCATGATAGCACGGGGATACAAGACCAATGATGACACATGCAAATTTAGATTTTGGGATTTCAAAAGTTGGTACGAGAAGTTATTCTACCAAGAATTCACATTTAAGGACGTTGTGCGGCATGTCTAACATTGATCCAATTGTTGCCATGGCATCTGCTGCTTGGTTGTTCATGCGAGGAATTTGCTCAAAAGTTGTATCTATGAAAAGGTCCTTGAGATTCTATACCATCTTCTTATAAGGAGTAATATTTTCATCCTTATTTTGGTAGTCATCATTCACTTGGTTGATAAACAGCTATGAGTCCCCATAGACTTTCATCTCTTGTATCTACCATTAAACTGCTATCCTTAGACATGTGATTAAGGCTTCCTACTCAACAATGTTGTTAGTACACAAAAATGACAACCGATATGACTTTGGGATACAATCACCTTGAGGGGTGATAAAAATAATACCCGCCCCTAATCCATGTTGGGTAAATGATCTATCAAAGTACATTTTCCATTGATTGGTTATATTGACAATTCATCAAGGAATTAAGATGTCAATGAATTCTCTGTATAGATAGGTGCTTCTGCTAGTTGGTCTATGATCACTTGTCCATTGATTTCCTTGTGCTCCACGTATTTTATGTCAAATTTAGTCAAGATCATCACCCATTTGGCCATTCACCTAGTGAGAGTTGCTTTGGACAACAGGTATTTTAATGGGTTGACCTTTGCAATTAGCTTGATTTGATGCAACAGCATGTAATGTCTGAACTTTTGTGAAGAAAAAACCACCACTAATCATGCTTTCTGAATGGATGAATAGTTCATTTCATAGCCCACCAAGGTCCTACTGATGTAATAGATGGCTCTTTCCTTTCTATTTTTATCGTGTTGTGCTAGAAGAGCACCCGGTGTTCATGTTGCTAAGATATATAGGATTAATGGTTTGTTCGGTATCAATGGCATGAGCACTGGAGGTGTCAATAAGTAGTCCTTGATCTACTAGAAAGCTTTATCACACTTTTCATCCCACTTGTAAGTTATTCCTTTATGGATAAGATGCGAGAAAGGGTGAATTTTGTCTGATAGTTGCGCTATGAACCTTCTAATGGATTGTAACCCTCTCATCAGCTTCAATGTTTGTGGTGGTTCCATTTCTAGGATGGCTTTCACTTTTGCTAGATCAATTTCTATCCCTCTTTGTGACACAATGTAGCCAAGAAGCTTCCCTGATGTAACTCCAAAGACACACTTTTTTGGGTTTAGTTGTACCTTATACTCTTTGAGTCTATCAAAGATGGGTCCCAAGAATTTTATGTGCTCACTCCTTTTCTTTGATTTTTCCATAATATCATCCACCTAGTCTTTGATTGTTTTGTGGATCATGTCATGAAATATGAGGGTCATTGTTCTCTAATAGGTCACTACTACATTCTTCAGCCCAAATGGCATCATGTTCCAGCAATATGTTCCCCATGGACAAGTAAATGTAGTTTTGTGTTCATCCTCCTTGGCAATCATAAATTTATTATAGCCTAAAAAATTGTCCATGAGTGATAGCATTCGATGATGTCAATGTTAGGAAGAGGGAAATCATCTTTCGGGCATGCCTTGTTCAAATCTCTGAAATTCATGCATATTTTGATGCACCCAGTGGGTTTGGAGACTGGTACCAGGTTGGAAACCGAATCAAGATAATCTATCAGTCAGATGAATCCAATGTCAAGAAGCTTTTGTAACTCAATTTTCACCAAGAGTGTTATCTGAGGGTGCATCTTTCTTAATTTTTGCTTCACTAATTTAGCCTTAGGATAGATTACTAAGTGATGCACAACTACTTCCGGATCAAGGCCTTGCATATTTGTGTATGACCATGTAAGTTGGCTCTTCGCTCTTTCAGGAATGCTACTAGGTTCTTTTGTTCTTCATCCAATAAGGATTTGGCATAGAAAGTGATCTTCGATGCCTCTTCAGTTCCTACATTTATTGGGGTATCCTTTTCTACTAGAACTGCTGACTTTTCTAGATGCATCGCACTAAGGGGGAGATTGAATCCTTCATCCTTGGGTGCCTTAAAGAGGTTTTCACCCTCAGATACATCATTTATTTTTAATATATTAGGATCAGAAAGTGCCACAGTGTGGTTTTCACTCAAATATTTGCATGTTGTCCATTTTGCGAATGAAGGATTCAATCGTCTCCCCATAGTACGCCCCTGTGTCTAGCTCTATGTCAAAACCAGCCTTGTGATCTACCCATGATAAGTTGTCCCGAAGTCCCATGAATTATGAGATTGCTTCATTGTTTTAAAATAAATCTAGAATTGGTGGTCCTTGTTGGTCCCAGTCAATGAGTTGTGGGTAGACTAGGCTAATTTTAGTGGGTTGATCATTCAAGGTGAAGGATGTTGTGGATATCATAAAGAGAGAGTTGTTCTCAAATAAGTCAATGGAATCGAGAGGGGATTCATCTAGAGTTGTGTCATGGGATGTTGGTAACCAAGAGGAAGCCTCAACTCGTTTAGCGAAAGTACCTTTGCTAATAAGGATAACCTTGCTAGTAGTGCATCCTAGGCTGAGATTCTTTAGACGTCTCTTAGGAACGACGGGTTCTACAAACCGTTGTCATTTTGTCCCAATTTCTCATTCTTGTTGTATCCCCATACCTTCATTAGTTGCAAGCCTTTGTTGTCATCTTCCATGGCAAGAACAAGAACGGGTCTTTCATCTTGATATAACAGCTTAGAGACATCCTGCTCATTAACATCTTCATTGTTCAAATCCCCCCACTTGGTGAAGGTAGTAGTTGCTATTTTTATTGTTTCAGCCTCTTTGTTGATAGGTGTGGGTTTCCCATGAGATTTGGGAGAAATCAATAGCTCTCCCAACACAAAAGTATCCTTTGTTAGTTTATAGTTTCCACATCCATCATCCTGGATTACTGCTTTGATATCATGAATGTTCTGCACAATGGATTTTTTGTTTCTGAGCTAGATGCAAGGGAAGATGGGTCAACAAATGAGGTAGAAGTTGTAGGCCCTTCATCATTATTGGGTACTTAGGGAATCTTATAGTTATTGAACTTGGCCTCAAGATTTTTGCAGTAGTTAAAAGGCTCAGGATCTCCATGGATGATAACTTCTCCGTCCCCAAAAGGAAACTTGACACATTGGTGGTAGGTTGAAGCGACAACTTTTAGGGTATGGATCCATGGTCAACCAAGCAAGATGTTGTAGGGGAGATCAAGGTCTAATACTTGGCATATAGTCTATGCAATGACGGGTCCCACTTGGATGGTTAGTGTGATGATGCCTTGTGATACCCACTCTTGATCATCAAATGCTCTGATGGTTGTACTTTTTGCTTTTTCAATAGTATCTTCTAAATAACCCAACTTCTTGATCAACTTAAGGGTGCAAATGTTCAAACCAACACCTCAATCTACTAGGACTCTTTTAACCTTGTTCATATGAATAATGACCTCAAGGTGTAAAGCATGATTATGAGATGCCTGCGATGGTAGGTCTTGTTCCAAGAAGGTGAGAAGATGGTTAGTGTTATTCCCTACCATAACTTGAAACTAGTCAGTATCAATATCCTCAAGGATGGATGATGAAGATAAAGCTTTCTCTAAGATTTCCCTATGTGCAGGGGATATCCTCAATAGTTCCAAGATAGAAATATGTGTGGGGATCTTCTTAAGTTGATCTAGGAGATTATACTTGCTAGGGTTAGATGTTGGTAAAGTAGGTTGTGCCCTAGTTTGATATAGAACTCCTTGGATGGTGACATTGCCACGTCGTGTGGTGACTCCACACTCTGCACTAGGCCCTTTGATGGTTACGATAGTAATGACACTATCAAAGGAAGTGACTACATTGGAATAGGTATGTTGTGTGTTTGTGTAATCCTTAGCTTTGCTAGTGTTGTTTCCTTTGCTATGATCTAGCACAGGGTTATTATATATCTTGAGATCCTAGTTGTCGGCTAGTACTTCAATAGATACGGGTTTTGATCTGTTTAACGGATCTAAGATGTTTTCTTCAAGAATGCATTACAATTACGGTTTCAATTCCAACTTACAAAAATGAAATTAGCACACAACATAATTGAATTAATGAAATTAACAAGAGTGACGAAATTCATAATGAGAGACAAGAAAGAGAGAATGCAAACAGCTTGATAACGAAGTTCGTCATAATAACAACTATGTCTTCGGGCCCCTCTCCAAAGAGTAGATCGATCTGATTAAAATCTTCAGAAATTTGACATTACATATGTTTACAAGCTTTTCCCTTCAAGCACGACGGAATTCCAGCATTCTCCCAATGTAGAGGATCAGCAATTCGTCTCTCCAAAATTCTCTTAAGTCTTAATGCCTGAATCATTCCTGAATGACCCCCCAAGTCTCTAAAACCCCCCCCCCTTTTTATACAAAAAAATTCACCCAATTTGGTTCATAACCAAATGATTTTCAAAACCTCCCAATATCCCCTTTACATAGTAAAATATTTGAAAAATCCCCCTTATTTACATAAAAATCACTAACTCCCTTATCATATCTCCTTTAATAATCTTTATAATCTTTTAAAAAAATTATTTTAGCCCTTCAATTGATTCATTTCGGGCTTTTACTGTTTGAAAGGTTGTTGTTTATTCTTTTTAACGGTTTAGTGAGTTGGTTTGTTTAAAATTTGGAGGGAATTATTTAAAAATAATGGGTATTCGATTTTGAAAACTAATCAAAACCGACCGAGCCGTTATAATTCCTTGAAAGTGTCGAATGGCTCGTTGGTGGCTATTAATTTTAGTACACGGCCGGTGCAGGGTTCAACTCCCGCCGGCCTCACTTTTTTCCAACGAATTCCAACTGCTTATTTAGCAAAACAAACCCAGCTCATTCATTGTTAAACGCTCGACTGTTTGGTGCAACGGTCGAGTGGGAGTTTCGGTGTTGAGTGATGGGTGGATCGAATCCCCCCACATAACTTATTTTAATCAAACCAACTGTCAACCAATGGAGGAAGGATAGATAGGGTGCCACGTGGCGCATCGAGGAGGTGCCACGTGGCAAAAAATGATTCGTTGTTGTGTGCCAACCTGTCCACCGATGTGTCCCTAACATGGCGATGACGTGTCCCTGATGACATGGCCGATGACTGAGTTGTTGACGTGGTTGATGACTGGGCGATGACATGTCTGATGACTGGCGTACATATGCCACATGTAGCCTAATGATTGGTCTGTACAAGTTGACGCAGATGCCATGTGTCGAGGTCTAAGTAGTCCACATCACTATCTGTACCGTATGGACTGGCAAGTCAACATGCTAACATCAGCATCCGTACGGTCAAAGGTCAACCTTCTCTACAAACTTTGACTGGCTGTAGCCGGTGTAAATGGACTCTGATTCGCGTGAAACGAATGTCATCAAAAATCTCGCGATGAGCTCTTCGCGATGATACCGACTTTGACCAGTTTTGACAATGTCAATTTTTTACCCTTTTTTTCTCTAACCCGGGCCCCGAGTTGACCAAGGTTTGATTGGGCATATCTTGGTCCCCGTAGCTCCGTTTGACTCCATTCGAGTTGCGTTGGAGTTAGGATTTTGAAATCTTCCTAATGATGTCGATTCTGGAGATAAAAGAGAAACTTCAATTTTTGATGAAGATCCTCTGGATCAGTCCTCCCCACTGAAGAGTTTTTGGACCTCCAAAAGCTTGATTACTCAGAAAGTAAATGAGGGTAAAGTTCCCTCACTTTACCAATCTCCATCCACTTTTCCTTGCTTGGATGCATTCCCTTCATTCCAACTCTGAGGTATTCAACTGCTCCTCTTCATGAAGTCCTGACGTTCTTGTCGAGGATGATATCTTCTGGCAACTCTGACATGTACTCTGGTGAAAGATCATCAACTGATGGAACTTGAATGGCTGTGTCTTCATCTAGTATCATTGGAGGCTCGTACAATTTTAGATTCTCAATGTTGAAAATTGAATAGATGTGCATGTAAGGAGGAAGATTGAGGCAAAAGGCATTGGTTTCAATCTTTTCCAAGATTTCAAAGGGACCATACTGAATCGGCTTGAGCTTCCTTCCTTCGCCTTGCATTCTTTCCTTGCTGATATGTAACCAAACTTTGTCTCCAACTTCAAAATGGTGATCACTGCGATGCTTATCATGTCAAGCCTTGTATTTGGCTTAACTCTTCTCCAATTGTTCTTCCACTGCCTAATGAATTGCTTGAACTTTCTGGATGAAATTCAAAGCCTTCTTTGAATCATGGCATCCATCTTCAACATTGTCCTTCCCAAAAGCAAAATCCATCAGAGTTTTGGGCACATAACCAAAACAAGTCTCAAAAGGAGACCTCTTTGTAGAAGAGTGTGTTGCATGGTTGTAAGCATGCTGCACATAATGAAGACTCTTATCCCACAACTTAGGATGTTTGTTGCAGTAGCCTCTGAGTAGATGCACAACTGTCTTGTTCACTACCTTTGTCTATTCATCGGTCTACGAATGGAAGGTTGTACTCTTCTTCAGTCTGGTGTCCATGAGTCCCCACAAAGCTGACCAAAATTCCCCTAGGAATCGAGAATCTTGATCCAATACAATAGAAGTAGGTAACCCAAAATGAACCCATACAAATTGAAAATACATATGAGTCGTCAGTTCAGCAGTGACTTGCTTTTTACATGGCATTAAGATACACATCTTGTTGAACCGATCAACTACTACAAACAAGTAATCATGTTCCTTCCTAGACATAGGTAAACCCCCAACAAAATCCATAGACACACTTTCCCATGGATGGGATGGTACAGGTAGAGGTGTGAACAACCCCAGTTTTTTGTTACTTGGTTTACTAGTTGCACACATAATACAACCCTTAATGTATTTAGTGACAATTTCCTGCATTTTAGGCCAGTAACAATATTTCTACAACTCAGTGACTTTTTTACTTACCCAAAAATGTCCTACAATCAAAGAGGTGTGAGCTTCATGGATTACATGTGCTTGTTCATCTTTCAGAACACATAACCTACCCAAATGATACAAAAGTTTATCCTGCACATAATAATATTTCTCTTCTATTTGTTTGCCTACAATTAAAGCTGAATAAACATCCTTAAATTTTTCATCATTAACATACTATTCCTGAAAGCTTTCATGCACCATGGAACTACCTTTAAGGATAATCAATGAGTTCTTAGCAGGAGGCCTAGAAAGTATATCTGCTACTTTGTTATGGGTACCCTTTTTATACTTAATTACCAAGTGAAATTGTTGCAAAAATCCCATCCATCTGAAATGCCTACTTTGTTGCAGTTTAGACTGTGAGTGCAAGTATTGTAGTGGCTGGTGATCAGTGTGGATTACAGTTTCTTTCCCCATTATGTAATGTTTCCATTTTTTAACACTCTGAACTAAAGCATAGAGTTCCTTATCATAAGTAAGATAGTTACTTACTCCTCCTGAAAAGGTTTCAAAGTGGTAGCAGATTGGTTCACCTCCTTTGCGTGAGAACAACTCTCATGGAAAACCCACTTGCATTAGTCTCGATCTCAAATGGTTGATGTAGATCTGGTAAATCCAAAACTGGTGCAGTGCTTAACTTTTCCTTCAAAGTGTTGAAGGCCTTTTGCTATGGACCTCCCCACTGAAAATTTGTCTTCGTACTTTTCAACGTGTGCAATGGTGATGCAATGTAGGAGAAGTTTGAAATGAACTTTCTCCAGTACTGGACTATACCTAAGAAAATTTTGACTTCTGTTACAGTACTTGGCTTAGGCCAGTTTACAATAGCTTCGACCTTCGCATGGTCTACTTTCAATTGACCATTCCCTACAACATAGCCTAAGTACACTAGAGATGTCTTTGCAAATTCACACTTAGATATCTTTACATAGAGTTTTTATTTTCTCAAAACGTCAAAAAATTTCTTAACATGACTTACATGATCACCCCAAGACTTGCTAAATATAAGAATATCATCTAGATAGACAATGACAAAATCATCAATGAAAGGATGAAAGACATCATTCATGACTCTCATGAACGTGGCGGGTGCATTACAAAGCCCGAAAGGGCATACCCAACCATTCATAAAGTCCCTATTTTGTCTTGAAAGCAGTTTTCCAAATGTCATCTTCTGCAATTCTAATTTGATGATAACCACTTCACAAATATAATTTAGTGAAGTAAATTGCATGTTTTAACTAATCAAGTAAATCATCAATTCTTGGAAGAGGGTACCTATTTTTTACCATTATTTTTTTCAGGGAACAGTAGTCAATGCACATTCTCCAAGATACATCTTTCATTGGAACTAACACAATTGGAGAGCCACAAGGAGATGTACTAGGATGAATGACTCCTTTCTCCACTAACTCCTAAACCTGTTTCTTGATTTCCTCATTCTGCATAACAGACAAACGGTACAAGTCGATGTTAGGCAATGGCACATCCTGCTACAACTGGATTTCATGTTGTATTTCACTCTTGGGTGGCAACCCCTTTGGTTCCTGAAACAAGTCATCGTAAGCGAAAATAATTTTGACCATTTCAACCTTATGTTTTGGGTCACACCCCTTAAATGCCTCAGAGTTATCTTCTTCTTTGGCCTTTACAAGCATTAACACAAAGTTCTTACTGGAGTTGACTAATCTTTTCATTTGACCAGCATTAACTAGTGTGAGATTAGTCTTGACCTTGTGTGCTGGTACAATATATTCTATCCCATCTTTAAAAATATGATACTTGTTCTCCCCCCTATAAAAGATTGTCTTTTTATCATAGAGATAAGGACTCCCTAACACAAGCCCACAAATATCCAGAGGTACAACATCTACTTCTACTTCATCAATGAAATTAGTAGTGATGGAAAAACACAATTTGGACTATTTAGTCACCTGCAACTGTGCATCATTACATACCCATCCAAGCGGATAGGGATTAGGATGAGGAGTAGTAGTTAGATTCAATTTATTAACAACCTCTTCAGAAATCAAGTTGACTTAAGAGCCCGAATCACATAGTGTATCAATATTTGTGTGTTTGGTTACCACACGAATGTGAAACAGTTCATTTTGTTGTTTATCAACTTTAGGAGTGGATACTTTACTTGCATTACTTGTACTTGCATTAGAAATACTTGCTTTAGAAGAAATATTTATACCTTTCCCTTTACCTTGGATCCCGGCAACAACGATCTTTGTCTCATCTCTGGAATCAAATCCAAGATCTTGTTGAACGATAGCAGCAATAGTCTTTTGTTTGCCTTTATTGCCTCCAAATCTTTCTGGCCTTGCCTCCGGATGCAATTTCCAGCACCTTGATTCATCATTCCCCTCTTTCTTACAGTGTGAGCATGTGGGTTTTTCACCCTCTTTCTTCACCATAGCTGTCTTCTTTCCTTTACCTTTACCTTGGTCTTTACCCTTAGGTCTCCCCTCAGACTTAGATGGTTTTTTATCAAACTTATCAATAAAATATCCCTTACCTCTAGACTCTAAGTGGGTAGCTTGGACACAAACTTCATCTAGGTTATTGGGATTCAAAACCAAAATTGAATGTCTAAGGTAGGAATGAAGACCTCCTATGTACTTCAACAAAGTATCCTAGGTGTGCAAAGGAACATCTAATGCAATAGCCCTTTTACGAAATTCATGAGTGTACTCCTAAACAGACTGACCTTTCCCTAGCCTAAACATATGCCAGTTCATCATTAATTGTTGCATGTAGCCTAAGGGATAGAATTGCTTTTTAAGAGAACTTACAAATTCTGTCTAGGACAAGTTGACTTTACCATGTTGGGAAACTTCTGCCCTAGTCCTACTCTCCCACCAAGTTAGAGTTGTATCCCCTAATCGAAGAGTAGCAAGCTGGATCCTATCAGCATCATCTAAGAGGTTTTGGACTCTACAATAGACTTCAACCTGTTGAATCCAATCATCTAGTTTTTCAGCATTTAATTCACCACAATACTTTGGTAAGTCAAATTTTACATCCAATTTAATTCAGGGCTTAGGTGTACCCTTAAAAGGATTAAAAGGCATAGAATGAGTAGAAGAAGGAGAAAACGCAGAAGAGGGAGGAGAAGGAGAAGAGGGAGGTTTCTTCGGAGGCTCAAGATCATCTCCTAATTTCCTTCCTTTTCTTGCACGAGCTTCATGTCTCTGCATCCTTTCTTGCCTCTCCTGGAATAAGACTTTGACCATGGCCTTCATGTCAAGAAAAGCCTTCTAAAAATCCTTCTCATCAAGCCCTGAACTTTGTCCATCATTTGTATCTGCCATCTGTGTTCGTGGATGAGCTCTTTGTCTTCCAATCTTAGGATTATATTCTTCAAGCTTGCCTTTGCCTTGTTGAAGCTGGGAGCGTGTAAGCATTCAAATCTGCAATACTAGTCAAAACACAGCTTTGATGCCAATTTGATCTGTTTAACGGATGTAAGATGTTTTCTTCAAGAATGCATTACAATTATGATTTCAATTCCAACTTACAAAAATGAAATTAACACACAACATAATTGAATTAATGAAATTAACAAGAGTGATGAAATTCAAAATGAGAGACAAGAAAGAGAGAATGCAAACAGCTTGATAACGGAGTTCGTCGTAAGAATGACTACGTCTCTGGGCCCCTCTCCAAAGAGTAGACTGATCCGATTAAAATCTTCAAAAATTTGGCATTACATCTGTTTACAAGCTTTTCCCTTCAAGCATGACAAAATTCTAGCATTCTCCCAACGTACAGGATCAGCAATTCATCTCTCCAAAATTCTCTTAAGTCTTCAACACTTGAACCATTCCTGAATGACCCCCCAAGTCTCTAAAAACCCCCCCTTTTTATACAAAAAAAATCACCCAATTTGGTTCATAACCAAATGATTTTCAAAACCTCCCAATATCCCCTTTACATAGTAAAATATTTGAAAAATCTCCCTTATTTACATAAAAATCACTAACTCCCTTATCATATCACCTTTAATAATATTTTAAAAAAATTATTTTAGCTCTTCAATTGATTCATTTCAGGCTTTTACTGTTTGAAAGGTTGTTGTTTATTCTTTTTAAAGGTTTAGTGAGTTGGTTTGTTTAAAATTTGGAGGGAATTATTTAAAAATAATGGGTATTTGGTTTTAAAAACTAATCAAAACCAACCGAGCCGTTATAATTCCTTGAAAGTGTCGAATGGCTCATTGGTGGCTATTAATAGGGTTCAACTCCCGCCAACCTCACATTTTTCCAATGAATTCCAACTGCTTATTTAGCAAAACAAACCTGGCTCCATTCATCGTTAAGCACGAAATGTTTGGTGCAACAGTCAAGTGAGAGTTTCGGTGTTCAGCAACCAACTGTCGACTGGGGGAGGGAGGATAGATAGGGTGCCACATGGTGCGTCGAGGAGGTTCCATGTGGCACAATATGATTTGTTGTTGTGTGTCGATGTGTCCATCAATGTGTCCCTGACCTGGCGATGACGTGTCCCTGATGACGTGGTCGATGACTGGGCGATGACGTGTTTGATGACTAGCATATAGATGCCACGTGTTGCCTAATGATTGGTTCATACAAGCTAACGCAGATTCCATGTGTTGAGGTCTAAGTAGTCCACATCACTGTGTGTACCGTACAGACTAACAAGTTAGCATGCTGACATCAGCATCCATACGGTCAAAGGTCAACCTTCTTTGCAAACTTTGACTGGTTGTAGCCGGTGCAAACGGACTCTAATTCGTGTGAAACGAATGTCATTGGAAAGCTCTCGACGAGCTCTTCGCAATGATGCCAACTTTAACCAGTTTTGACAATGTCAATTTTAAACCTTTTTTCTCTGACCTGGGCCCTCAGTTGACCAAGGTTTGACTGGGCATATTTTGGGCCCCATAGCTCTGTTTGACTCTATTCGACTTGCATTGGAGTCAGGATTTTGAACTCTTCCTAATGATGTCAATTCTGGAGATAAAAGAGAAACTTCAATTTTTGAGGAAGATCCTCCGCATCAGGTTCGCTCTCTATAAGATCTTGGATAATATTTTTGAGTCTCATGCAATTTGATGTTTTGTGTCCCTTGATTTTGTGGAAGTCACAAAGATCGTTTTCATTGTACCAGGGTGGTTTATCTTGTGGTTCTTGGTAGTTTTCAAAATTGGGAAGCGTTATCAAGTTTGAATCTACTAGTCTCTTCATGATGGTCTCGATAGGTTCTGAAAATTGTGTGTACTTACATTTCAGATAGTTGTTTTTGTTGGGAGTTCATCATTTTTGTGTTTCGACATTATTGATCTGATTGTTTTGTGATGGTGTTTTTTGTTGCACAGTTGGTTGAGCGTTAGCGATTTGATTATTGTTTGGCCTAGGAGCACTTAGGACCACCTTAGCATCTACCATGACATCATTCATTACATTCTTGTTCTTATCCTAGACACAAGGCTTGTCGTTTGAACTCGTTGATGGGCGGTTGTCTTTGTAGGCTCGAGTATTTCCCTATGATATTAGAGCTTTCTCAATGTTAAGGGCTCTAAGGATAAGCTCGTATAAGAGGTAATGCACTACATTTTTAAGTGAAAGGATAGATCTGGATCCACATTCGATATGATGATCCCCACTTGTTGTTCATCAAGAATGGGCCACTTGCTCTTACTAGCTCTTTGTCTCCACCATTGTAGGAAATTGGTGAAGGATTCTCCTTTATTTTGTTTGAGAGTATATAACTCTTCTAGCCTCACATCCATGTCAATATTAAAGCAAAAATGATCTATGAATTTATCAATGATTTCTTGGAAGGTTTTGATTCCTGGAGGTAACTGAGTAAACTAGTCAATGGTTGGGCCTGTCAAGCTTCATGGAAAGAGGCGCATCAAATAGGACTCATTGTAGGCGACCTCCATACACATGACGGTAAACTCCTTGACATGGTTTGTAGGACTTCTTTTCCCTTTGTATTTATCAAATTTTGGGACTTCAAAAACTAGGAGGGAATGGTACCATTGCGATGTTTCGATCGAATGGATATGAGCATAGGTTATGTGAATGGGGCTTCTTCATTTTCCCATCCAGATATCTTGTATTTCTTGTGTTAATGCCTTAAGTTTTGATGCCATATCATCTTGCGGGTTTGGTGGAGGAACATACATTGTGTATTGTGGGATGGGATTCTGGTATGATGGGGTGTTGTATGGTGTATATGGTGGTGTAGGATATTGTGAAGGTGATGATGGTGGTGGCGTATACCTTCCCAACGTGTTTGTATTGACGATGTTTTGTTGAGGGTTATAGTAGGAACCTTCTTCTTGTTGTTGTTGGGCCACAAGGGCTTGTTGTGCTGCCAAGGCTACTTAATGTTGTTGTTTTCATGCTGCTAGGGCTGCTTGATGTGCTTGATTTTTTTTTGTATTGATAGGGCTTGTTGTTGTTGTTGTTGTTGTTTTTGTTGTGTTGCTAAGGCTGCTTGATGTTGTTGTTGTTGTTGTTGTGCTACTAGGGCTGCTTGTTGTTGTTGATGATGGTGGTGGTGTTGTTGTTATTGTTGTTGTGTTGCTAGGGCTATTTTGTTGTTGTTGTTGTTGGATGGCTTGTTGATAAGCCTATTGTGCTTGTTGTAAAGCTAAGGCATGTGCTTGCAATGTAGGATCAATTGGTTGTTGGGATATCTATGATGGGTTTTGGGTGTTGATGTTTTGCATGGGTAATGGATTGTTGATGAGTGGTTGGGGATTCCCTTGGTTTAACATTCCTTGTAAGATGGTGGATTGGGATGGAGGAATGTAATTTTGAGGTCCCATTTGATTTTGCATGATGTGGGGGGTCATGGGGAAATATGATGATGGTGCCATTAGATTTTGCGATGGTAATGGCACATTAGGACCTTGAGTCCATTGATTGAAAGGATTCTCTTGACCGATGTTTTGGGGATTTCTTTGTGTTTGGGATGTGATCAAGGTATTACCTTGGTTGATGGGATTCATGTCCAAGGGGTTGTTTTGAGATGAGTTGGTGATGGATGGGATGGATGTGTTTTTTGAAACCAATGGTGTGGATGAACTAATTGGGGGGTTGGATAAAGATGTCCCTATTAGCATTAAGGGCTAATTTTGCGCAAGGGTATTAACTTTCCCTTTTGGGTCTATTTGAGACACTTGGTCCACACTTCCTTGCATGATGTTGGGCACACTTATGGTACTTGTGGTGATGGATGAAGAGGGCTATCCTCGATATGTTGAGGTTGTCATGGATTCATGAAGTGTAAGTGGTTTATGTTGATGTTGGAGATTCTCGAGAATAGGGGGAGTGCAAAATATTGGTGTCCAAGTGGTGTTTTGAGATGGATTGATGTTTAAGGTACCCACAAGTGTGTTGCTTTCCAATGGAAACATATGGCCAAATTCCTTAGCAAGACTAGCTGCAAGACTAGGAGTTGATGTTTGAATTAGCCCTTGCGATGGAGTTGTTTGCATGGTTGATGAATTCAAGCCTTGTGCCAATGATTGAGCAACAAAAAATGGGGAAATCAAAGCTATGTTTTCTAAGGCTTGATGTTCTTGTTTGTACTCCATGATTTCTTCCTTAGTAAGTCCAAATGGGTTGTTCATGACGTCTTCTACCTCATATGGTCCTGATGTAGAAAAGGGTTGTTGTGATGGGGTAACTTGACCTCTTGGATTGAATTCTTGAGGATTGGGATCACTTGAGGTAAATGTAACTTTTGTTTTTTTCCATGATTCTCTTGTATTGTGATCTTGTATTTACCATAAATTTTGGGCCACCTAAGGGAGAGTTGTGTTGATATTTGTAATTTGAACTCTCTAGTTGACTCAAATCTAGGTAGAAGGGATGCTCTAAGTCTTTTTGGAGCAATGGTGATAACGGGAGATAAAAAGTTGAATGATATGGGGAGTGATCTTTGAAAAAGTTTTGGGACAACACTTTTGACTTAAGTTTGATTTTTTGATGTTTGGATAAAGGATGTTTATGAACTTGCGAATCTTTAGGGTAGACTTGTGACCTTCAAGATAAATGAATTCAAAACATGATAACTAACTTAACTAAGTGCATGGAAAAGGATTCATTTCACATACAAAGTAGCTAAGTTAGGGTTTGGTTTTTATTGATGTTTAAGTCCAAAGTGTTGGTGTGTTCAAAAATTTTGCAAAGTTTGGTGAAGTGAATTTTGGATTCTAATAAAGGGTGGATGAAATGTTTGACCCAATGTTGACCTAGAGTGAATGTTTGTTTTCCAAGACCAAGGTGGTGAGAAACATGCTATACCTCTAAAGTATTCAAACCCTAAAGACTCAATGTTGATTTAAATGATGGGTTCATATTGGACATACATGTTTGGATCATTCATTGAAACACATCTATAAAAATTCCTTACCAAAATGTTCTTGTTGTGGTAAAGAGCTACAAGGTGCCTTTTGACATATTTTTGACTATGATGCCTAAGTTTTAAGTGATGACATGTAGACCTTCTCTTGGGGATTTCGATTTTATGAGAGATCATTTAGAGAAGCCCAAGATTATGGAAAAGAGGATATTTATTTCCATGCGGGTGGTGGTAATATGGGCCTTCCAGCCACAATATCAGTTTGTTCCTATTGTTCGTCTAAGATGTATGTTGTGTTTCTCTATTGGATGGGTGTTTCTTTTGTTTCAAAAGTGAAGCTTCTCAAACTACTAATGATATTTGTTTGTTCTCTTTCAATGAGTTCAAAGTTTGGTTGAATGATAGCGAGTGTAAGGTTAGGTTGTTCAACCAAAGCGATCGAACGCCAAATGGTCATGTGGGGTTCAATTTTGTCAATTTATCTTGCTTAAATGAGTTTCTTTTTTTACCACAAACACTTAGTCTTGATTAAGTTTCAAACTAAATGTCTATGTAAAAAACATCATCAATTTCACAATGTCCATTATGTGAAAGTCATGAAGTTAAAGCCATAGTTTCCTAGGTTAACTTTGGAAAGTATGGATTGAGATGTAAACCAAAATATTTAGAAGTCTCTAAGAATAAATCCTTAGGACAAGCATCGATATCAAGGTTTTGTCAAATGGTATCCATACTTAGACCAAAGGGTTTGAAATTTTGAAAAGACTTGTTGATGTTTGTTTGTAAATTGTTTTGGAACAAGCAAGTGTTAAAATGACTCACAAGCATTTACAATCCTAGATAGAGCGGGTCCGTATTTCTTAGTAGGCTTACCATCATCAGAAGAGATGATTAATCTATGAAGATGAAGTGGACAAATAGGCTATGCCAAGGACATGTAACGTCTTGACACACCAAGAAAAGGAGTCCCTTCCCCATTTGCTTTATTGCCTCAATCAAAAACTAGACATGGTAAGTAACTTCTTGGAGCAGTGATACTCCAATGCACTACCTTAAAATACATTTCAAAATTGGACTTGGCTAGCCACTACAAAAAAGGATTTTAATGACCATATTTGGGATGAACTAGTGCCATACACGCGGTGATTCTACTCAATTAAGAGGCCTCCCAGCTCTTAGAAATGTCTAAGGGTTTTAACGCATCACAAGGATACTAAGGGATACATTCATCGGTATGGGATAACCACAACAAGCTCGGTACATGACTTTCATCACAACCAAATTATTTATATAGCGGACTAAAATGAAAGCACCGCTTTGGGTCGTTCCCTCTTCAAGTTGGGAGGGATGCCCTTTCTAAAGGTAACATATGTTTGAAGCGTAAAATGTTTTTTGTCCCCCAAGATTGCTAATAGGCCCAAGGGGAGAGGGTAAGCGCTTCCAAGAAGAAAATGTATACTTACGTGTTTCTCTTCACCCAAGATCACAAGGGGAGAGGATAAGTGCTTCCAAGAAGAAAATGTATACTTGTGTGTTTCTCTTCACCCAATATCGGACAAAGCCTTAGGGGATTGGATATGCACAACAAGAATACACAAGCAAATCAGACACATGTTCATTTTAATCCATCATAGAAAAATGAGTTCATTTTAAGCACCAAACGAAGTATGGAAGTTGTGTTCAATTTTAAACCAACAAGAATAATGGTGTGAGGGTTCAATTTTAACCAGTTTGAACGTTCATTTTAAAGCCCAAAAGAAATCTAGTTTGGTCTTAAAATGTGAAATAAAGCATCCTAAATGGGTTACAATTGCCCCATAAGTGTCGAAACACTTGTTACAATTATAAGATTTAAACAATGATATGCTCCTTCACTTTGAATGTTATCGTCCAAACCTACAAAACAAGTTAGCCTAAAAAACCAAAACGAGAAGTCAGTGACATGTTAGCATCCAGATAAAGTCAAAAAATTAAAGCACATGCTAAGAGGAAACGATGTTAGTATATCTAATTCGAGTGCATGATAGCATTCAAGACATTTTTAAGTGTCTACATTATGCATGTTAAGTTTGAATTGATAAAATAACTATGCATTTTTAGGTGTTTATCTAATTTCTTGAAAATTAGAATCCACAAGCCAACATTTGAAACTTAAATTTGAATGATTAAAATTCTGCCAAAAACATATTAAAAATTGGGTCCTAGCACTTAAGGAGGACCCATTCGCCCTTGGGCTAATGGGTCTTGGGACTTAAATCCAGGACACATAATTTCCAAGGTGTTTAAATCAATGTTAGCATTTATTTAATATAAGTTTCCCTTTTGGAAAATGGGAATAATAAGGCTTTGGAATGCATAATTTAGGAAATTAGAGGCTTAATTAAGTCCAATTAATTAAGGGGATGCAAACATAGTGTGAAAATGTAAAGGAGCACATTTTTTTACACTACAAAAAGTAAGGTCACTAAAATAAGTCCAAACTAAGTGTGGAATTGTACTATCACCTATAAGGGAGTACAATTTCCTACACTATATATATATATATATATTCTTGATGTATACACACACACACACATATATATACATACATACATACATATACATGTATATATACAAATTTAAAATGATTATCATTGCCTTATTGAATGGGAGGGGGCTTGTGGGAGCCCCACCCTCCCCACAGGCTATGACCTATGGGGAGAGGAGGGCTCCAACCCTCTCCATGGAGTGTGGTCTCCTTTATGGGAGTCACAAACCTATAAGGGTTGCGACCCCCACATAAGCGGGGCATCATCCCCTCCATATCTTACATAGTGTTTCAATAAAAATAAAAAATAAATTTTTTTTCTATATATGTTATTTGTAAATTTAAAAAATAAAACTTAAACCAAAAATATGGTGCCTATTGCAAGTTCTACCAAGAATTTTATTTGTTCAATAATAATTAGAATGCAATCATCAAGACTATGTAAAATGATGCAAAAAGGTCGAGCAGGAAGTGTAAAATACAAAAAATTCAAACAAAGTAGAAAGAGCAAAGGAAGTTGATTTGTCTGTGATAGTATGCAGAGATGTAGGGGAATTGGAGAGGACAATTGTGATTGGAAGAGTGTAAAATACAAAAAAAATCAAAAAAAGCAGAAAGAGAAAAGGAAGTTGATTTGTTTGTGATAGTATGCAGAGATGTAGGGGAATTGGAGAGGACGATTGTGCTTGGAAGAGAAATCTTCCTAGAGAAAAAATTAAGAATTAGATAAAAGAAAATTGGCGAGGGGAACCTATGATCAATTTCATAGGTCCAAAGTCTTCTTTATGGGATTTTTCACCACGAAGGAGGAAAGGAACAAAATATTGGAGACAAATGGAAATATGAAAAATTTCAAATTTATTTGTAGGAATGGGTTTCAAATTTTGATCCAATGAAAATGGAACCAGTAGAAGGCCCAATATGGATAATGTTGTATAATATGCCTTTCAAATATTGGTCTAGAGAAAGCCTCTCTAAGATCGGTGATGTAGTTGGAAAAACCATAGAAGTTGATCTGAGAAATGGTGAATCATTAATATATGCATGAATATGATTGCTTATGATCCAATAAATTCCACAAATGATAAAAATACATATGAATGTTGGCATTTGGGTACAACAGATTGAGAAGGAAACACCATGTTTTTTATTACATAAAATGCAAGAGAAGGAATGATTGGGAGGATAATTACCGTTGATTTCCCAGAAGACCAAAAGAAAAGGAGAAAATTTGGAGAGAAAAAAACACTGATCCAAAGTCAAGATACTAAAAGTATGGATGAATTTGGAAGAAGTAACGAAGTAGAAGAAGACAAAGGGTAGGAGAAAAATATGGAAAAACCCCAGAGAAGGGTGAATCTCTTGTGATTGTCCCATACACATCATCAAATAAAAATGATGTAAAAGGGTTGATAGAGAAGGATGGAGAAGAAATGGAGCAATATTTAGAGATTGGAGAATCAAAAGAATATGAACTATACATCATAGACCCCATATGCATAAGCTAGCATACTTCCAAAATCCTTAATCAAAATCAGATTGTGAACAAAAAATCAGGGAGAAAGAGGAATAAGTAGAAAAGGGAAGAAATGGTGAAAGAACAAGGTTTTTCAAGCATAAAAGAGTACCTGTTGAGACCTAAGGGAGGAGTTCCCTCCCTTAGATAACCATGAATATAATTACATGAAATATTAGGGGCCTCAACACCCCTAACAAAATATGCTTAGTAAAGTGCCACATAGAAATAATGAAGGTGAATATAGTAATGCTACAAATGACAAAGTTGAGTGCAAAGGAGGTTGAATTGTTCATTTCTCATTGTTGCAGATGGAGGGGTTCCTAATTTGAAGCGAATGAAAGTGTTAGAGCATTGTTAATACTTTGGAGCTTGAGGAAAGTGCTTGTGAAAGAAAGAAGATAAAAGTTGAATTAGATCACTTGTAAGGTAAATGACAACAAATTAGATTTAGTTTTTATCCTATTCAATATTTATGGTCCGATATAAACAAAGGAGAAATTGAGGCTATGGGACACATTAACTATACATTTAAGGAAAAACATGAGGGAGCGAATAGTCATAGGTGATGACTTCAATGCCATACTAAGCCCTCAAGAAAAGAGTAGAGGCTTAACAAATGAATCAGTGACTTCGATGGAGTTTAGAAAATTTGTAATAGACAATGAGCTTATTAATGTGGAGGAAAATAACGGGAAACATACCAAGACAAACAAAAGAAAAGGTTTTTCAAATATTTTTGAAAGGCTAAACATGTTCATGCTTTCTCTGAGATGGTTGTAGTCAACTACTATATGGGAAGCAATAATTTTACCACATTGGATCTGATAATTTCCCTATAGAAATATATATATAGTTGGAGGATTTGTCAACCAAAAGAAACTTCAAGCTTTAAAAATGTGGTTGAGGAGGAATGAACTAATTGACCTAATGGAAGAATGGTGGAACATTGCACCCATTAAGAATGGTATGAAAAGATTCATGTTTATAAAAAGAATGAGCTTCCTGAAGCTAAATCTTAAAGAATGGAACAAAACCTCATTCAAAAATATATTCAAGGGGAAGGAAAGAAAATAAAATGAACTACAAATTCTAAACCAAAAGATAATGCAACATGGAATGTATAGAGAGGACTACATGGAAGAAAAAATCTACTGGTAGAAAACAAAGGAATATTAGTAAGAGAAGAAATATACTAGAAAAGAAAATCACAAGAAATATTGTTGATGGAAGGAGATTAAAAAAAATCATAATACAAAAAAAAAATAGATGCAGAATAGAATAGAATCAATCCAATTTATTATAGGAGAAATTATGGAAACAAGAAAAGAAATCCAAAATGAATCTATCATATATTTTGAAGAATTATTGGCACTTGTTAATATAACAAATCCAATTGATAAAAAAATGTTGCTAGTGAACATTCTCATGTTGATAACACAAAAAGATAACAAATAAATTATGACACCTTTTACTTTGGAGGAAATTTGATCTGCCACTTTCATGCTTCACCCAGATAAAGCACCAGGCCTCGAAATATTTTTTTCTCTTATACCAAAAATGTTAGTATTTTATTCAAAATGAGGTATGGGAAATTGTTGAAGACTATAGAAAGAAGAGGAAACTTATAAAAATCATCAATAACATGTTGATAGCACTAATACCGAAGAAACAATATATCTCATCTTAGGCAGACTTTAGATCGATATCACTATGCAACACAATATGAAAAATTATTGCCAAGGCAATGGAAAATCGCCTCAAAAATATTTTGCCTCACATCATTTCTCTAGAGTAAAGTGGCTTCATACTGGGAAGAGAAATAATGGAAGGGATAATAATTAAAAATAAAAAATTACTCTATTGAAAGCAGTAGAAAAAAGGCAACAATCTTAAAGCTAGATATAAGCAAAGCCTATGATAGAGTTAGTTGGAGATTATTGTTGAAGATATTGGAAAGTTTTGGTTTCAACAAACAATGGCTTGAATGGATATATGGTTGCATAGCAACAACAACAAAAAATTGTATTGGTCAATAGAATACCTTGTGGTTTCTTTGAAAGCCCAAGGGACCTATGTCAAGGGGATCCCTTATCTCCATTTTTATTTGTAATAATGACAAAAGTATTGAGAAAACTAATAAAAAGAAGGAAGGAGGATGGGGCTTGAAAAGGCATAGTTGTAGAAAGAGCGATGGAAATATTAACTCATCAACAATTCATTGATGATACAATTTTATATGGAAAGGAAAACATTGAAGAAGCAAAGGAAATTACTAGTATAGTCAAAAAATACTCAAGAATATAAGGACAAATAACCAATTTAGAGAAATCAATGATATTTTTCTTTCATACAAAGAGATTTATACAACAAAGGATAGCACAAGAACTAGGATTTAGCATTGATGAACTCCCCATAAAGTATCTAGGTGTTTGATTATTAAGAGAAGAAATCATAATGAACTTGTGGAAGAGGATAGTCAATGCATGTGAGGATAAAGCTCGGTCATGGAAGGGGGGTTGGTTAAAATTGGTCGGTCAATTGGTCATGATGAAAGTGGTGATAGCTACAATCCTTGTATATATGTTGTCATGTATGAGACTGAATAAGAAGACAACAAAATATTAACAACATAATGAAGAAGATTTAATGGGATGGATCTAACAACTTAAAGTGGATCCCATTAATATATTGGGACAAAGTGAAGGAAAATAAAAAGGGATGGTGGTGGAAGAATAAGAGATCTAGATTTATAGAACAAAGAGTTAGGGGAAAAAGTGGTGTGGAGAATGTATACAAATCTAGAAGCATTGTGGAGTAAGTTGTTAGAATCACAAACAATCACAATCACTGGAATGAGATCCCATATTTGAATATTTATATGGGAGTAGAGGCTTGTAATCACAAAGCATCGCTTATGGCAGATAAATGATAGCAGGTCTATGTTATTTTGGATGGACTCATGGAACATGCATAGGCTACTGGTGGAAATAGAATCATTGGAGGAATACCATGTCATGTTGGAAAATCAAAGGGAGACCAAAGTTGTAGATTTTTTTGTCATATGAGAATCCCATCAAAGTGCCAAAATGGAATTGAGTTTCCTTAGATAATTTGAGGCTTAGGGATCAAATAAAGGAAGCACTCAAAAAAAAAAAAATCCAAGGAAAATTGTGTGGAATGAGTGCCCTAATTTTATAATTAGGTGTGGAGAAAAGTTAGGTTAGTATACTGTTAAATTAAGATATCAATACAAAAAGAGAGATAAATACACTCCAAATGGGAAAATGATCTATGTTGGAACTAGTTGGTAATTTTGAAGGTGGGAACATTTGCATGGCTTGCATGACATAAGCAAACACTTATAGGAGATCAAATTCACATCGTAGGTATAGTTGGACCAAATTGGTGCTTAATGTGCAAGAGAGATGAGGAAATGACATACCATCTCTTATTAAAATGTGAACTTGCCTCTAGGTGTTGGGATTGGTTGAGTAATAATATGGGATGGTGTGGGGTACGACATAATGAATTGAAATCAATATTCCTAAGTTGGCCTAGAATATGCATAAATGCTTTTTGGGTTAGATTTTGGGTGATAGATCCATCATTACTAATTTGGCATATATGGAAAGGAACAAAAGAATATTTAACAAAAAGGAGTGGCAAGTTGAGCAAATCCTGAGGAAAATTGAAGTAGGTATAATTAAGGTCACCAATACAAGAATTACAAAGTGCTTGAAATAGGAGTTCACTTTGTGGGATGAAAGGATGAAGAAATAATGGGAAGGATTGAGATATTTGAGTAACGAACCAATAACAATTGCCAACAATAGTGCAAAAAGAATAAGTACTAAATGGATAACTCCACTGAAAGGTCGATTGAACCTAAATTTTGATGGTGCCTTGAAAGGCAATTCGGGGAAATTTGGTGTTGGGTATATTATTAGAAATCATAAAGGAAAATTAATCTGGGCACTAACCAAAAAACTTAGGGAAGGAAAAAACAATGAAGTGAAAATAGTTGCCCTTGCAGCTATCCTCGATTTATGCATTTCAAAATGGATATATAATGTAGAAATTGAAGAGGATTCATTGTTATGCATAAACACGATCAAAAAGAGAGAAATTAGAAAATTAAATTTGCAAGGGTGGATCAAGGTAATATTACTAGAAGACTTCACAATCAACCACATGTATAGGGAGGAAAATAAAGAAACAAATCTATTAGAAAACCTTGCAATAATAAGTGAACATAATGTGGTGTAAATCACCTCCACATCAAATGCATGGAATGGCCTCAATGTGATATTACAAGAATGTGTAGTCTAATGGTAGAAATTGTAGGGAAGTAAGTGTACTAAAAGGAAGAAAAAGTGCTTTGAGAAGAATGATAAAGAGTACAGTATCTATTAATAGGTCAATGTGGTTGGTGTCCATGAGGGGATAAGATACAGGTCATCCCCCTTGGTACTGGTAAATTAATCTTGTGGCTGATAAGCATGCAAAGAATTTGAAATGAGATACAAGCAATGAAAAATCAAAATAGATATCAAACACCAAGGACAGTGTTGATAGTAACACCTTCCTATGACAAAACAACACAAATTGTTGCATGAAACATTCAAACGGGATATGAAAATCAAATTTTGGGATTCTTTGTACCATGCAATTTGGAAGTGGGTGTTGGGAAAGCATAAATGTAGTGTTTGGGTTTGCAGTGTTTCACACCACAAAATTACATCTAGAGGAATCACAAAGATTGTATGTGAATGTATGATTGAAGAGAAGAATGGGCATATTTCTTAGCTCTTCAATGTTTAGGAGGAAGAGTTGATTCATGAAATTTTGAAGGTTGTTGGTGAAGATCGGTGGAGTGGATGACATGTGCATGATAGTTTGGTGTATGAACTATTCTTCACCAATTTGGTTCAGATGGAGAGCAAAATTTGAGGTGATTTCCAAACACCTCTTCAACACGGAATGAAGACAACAATCTTTGACCATGATTTCAAGAATTACAATTCTACCAACAAGTGGGCTCATTGCTGGATTATTTGATGCAAAATCTGCTAGCAACAAGAAATATGTAACTGTCAGAGCATTGCACCTATTCAAGGAAGGCATGGATATCACAAATATGGAGGTGTTTTTGCAATTTGTAAGCAAACATGATGATCTTGTTAAATGATGTAGGACAATTGAGAGGGGGGTGAATCAGTTGTCAAATAAATTCAACTTTAAAACTTCAACACATATCAATTCCACAAATCCACAATTTTGTTATTAAGCATAAACAAAAGATACAAAACAAAATGTAAGATAACACACTTAACACCAAATTTACGTGGAAAACCCAATGAGGGAAAAACCACGATGAGGATTAACTCACAATATAAAGTTTGTTCTAGAACAAAAAAGATAAGGCTCACTACCCAAATACAAAAGCTCATTGCTTACATGGAGGCTCACTACCTATAGAAAGATTTATAGAACAAAAGAAGGCTTTATAGCCAAAATGAACTAACAAAAGTGCACCCAACAAGTGTTGATACAGTTTCGGTGATGCTCAAAATACTGACTTGACACACTTCATTATATTCGCTCATTTTCACACTTTCTACTCCATACTTCTTACTCGCTCATACTTCCTCATCATCATCATCATCTTTCACTACATTCACTTATATATACTTCATCTTGTCGCAAGCATCAATTAGGTCGGCCTAATTAGATGCACATCATGTTTACCAAAAATGCTAACAGTCAGCTTCAAGCAATTCCAAAATCTTCCCAACACACTTTGTCAAGTCGGCATCGACCTAGGATAGGTCGCACATATATCCGCATAACCAAAAATTATTTCACCATCCATTAGGTTGGCCAAGGATAGACCTAATAACACTTTTGCAAACACCAGAGAAATGTTGATACACCATACAAGCATCTGGATATGTAAGATCTTGTAAGTACATGCTCCCAACACCTACGAACTATTGGCAACACAAGGGCAGACAACTGAGAGGGGGGGTGAATTAGTTGTCACATAAATTATACTTATTAAACTTATTCTCAAATCTAATAAATAAACATGAAAGCATAAACCATCACCACATCAGAAATACACATAACACCAAGATTTTTACGTGGAAACCCTGTTAGGGGAAAAACCATGGTGGAGGTTAGTCCACAAGATTATACTCTATTAAAAGTATAAAAGAATTGTAAATGGGGAATGCACATGCATTCAAGCACACTGCCTAGAGCTCACTGCTCAAATACAAAAGGCTTACTGCCCAAAGGTAGACACACTGTCTTACAGAAACATTCGGATTACATCTAAATTTTGAACTGAGAAAATAGCATCTGCTAATGCCTGATTACAGTTCTGGTTAAGCACATAAACATTTGCTCACTCTTCTTCACACTTTACTTCTACTCTCAAAAGATTAGAACATTATTCGCACATAGCACTCACACACTTCACACACCACATTCATCAAATGGTATAATCAATCATTTATATATATCTGCAACCAAGGATAACATCATCTACATGTCCGCTTTAACAAGATATAAAATGTGTACAAACTGTCGGCCCAAAACAATAAACAATTTACAATGTGAATCAACCAAAGTTGGCCACAACATAGTAAGGACCCAAAACAACATCCTCAAATACGGAACACCTTCAAAAATTATTCCTCGAAGATCCACAACATGCTACAATCACCTTGTCAGCCATGAACATGAAAAATATGAACTCACAGAAGAAAATCACCATTTGCAAGCACAACGATCAATGTGGATTAACAACATAGATAGAGAATGATCTAAAAACATCCACAAGCATCATGAATCACTACAGAAACATCCACAACACTTCACATTACTAGAATCACATTATCTTCTTTCAAGAACACCAGCTGAAGCAATAAAACAACTGTCAGAACATAGATACTCATAACTCGATCAAATCTTCATGAGAACCTCTGAAACTTCATGTGGATAAACTAGATATACTAGACAACAAACCTATTGTGCATGTTTTGCACACATGCCCCGCCATAGGTAGGGACCCCCTCTTTTCGCTCCCGACGGGCTACTTTGCTCTCATCTCATTTTGCATGCCACTTTTTCCAAGCCCAAATTGGTCATGTGCCTTCAAACGATCAAACACTCCTTGACCAAATTCATTTGCCTACCTAATTTTTTCAAGTCTTTTGCCTTCGTGGAAGTGCCCCTGTGGGTTTCCCCTCACCCGTTGCCCCAGCGTCCTCTAGGCCTCGCAGACCCACAGCTGTAGGTCATCGCTCATGTTTCGCCGCTGAGTAGTGACTGACATCCAACTTTCACCCGCATGGCGGGATCCACACTTAATTTCTCCGTCTGGGCCTTGACCAAGCATCCAAATGAGCAAGAGATTCCACATCTCGCCTAACCTAGGTCCACCATACAAAGAAATCAATGCATGCCATTAATGGAAATTGGCCTATAAACATTGCTCCCGACCCTTCATTTTACCTGAGGTGTTCAAATCTAAGGGAGAAATAAAGTCCCCCTCTTCCTTTTTTTGCCTTTTGCCTTGTTCCTGCTGACTTGATCCCTGTTCACTTGATTCGCTTTTTCCTTCATTTTTTGACTTTAGGGACAAGTTGCTTATGGATTTGGGACATTTTTTTAATGCCTAAGTTAACTTCCAAGGTTTCGTTAAGTTTTATGAATTTTGGGAACTTCCCTTTTGGGTCGTCGTCCCTCTGTGGCCATTTTGGAACTTCCCTTTCGGGTCGTCGTCCCTCTGTGGCCATTTGGGAACTTCCCTTCTAAGCGTCGTCCCTCTGTGGACGTTTTGGAACTTCCCTTCCGAGCCACCATCCCTCCATGGCCTTTTGGGAACTTCCCTTCCAGGTCACTGTCCTTCCGTGGTTGTTTGGAAATTTCCCTTCCAGGCCACCATCCCTTCGTGGTCGTTTCACAACTTCCCTTTCAAGCCGTCGTCCCTCCATCACCGTCGGAACTTCCTTGTCAGGTCGTCGTGTGCTCATTATCATTTCAAAAGGGTGGCGACCCTCCGAATTCCCCCTTTCAAATCTCCACATTTCTAGAATGGGTGCAAACTTCAAGTTTTCGTCATCTAGGGCCCATAAGGTGAGTGACTTCACATGCCTAAAGGGGTTTGGATCAAATTTTCCATGTGTTTAGACATCGCTCGGTGGCCTTGTGGGTCATCATCCCTTTGTGGCAGTTTAAGAACTTCCCTTCCAGGTTGTCGTCCCTCCATGGTCATTTTGAAACTTCCCTTCTGGGTTGCTATCCCTCTGTGGCCTTTTCAAAACTTCCCTTCTAAGTCACCATCCCTTCGTGGCCATTTCAGAACTTCCCTTCTGGGCTGCCATCCCTCTGTGGCCATTTCAGAACTTCCCTTTCGGGTTGTCGTCCCTTTGTGGCCATTTCAGAACTTCCCTTCCGGGTCGCCATCCCTTTGTGGTCATTTCAGAACTTCCCTTCTGGGCCGCCATCCCTCCGTGGCCATTTGGGAACTTCCCTTCCGGGTCGTCGTCCCTCTGTGGCCGTTTCAGAACTTCCCTTCTGGGTTGTCGTCCCTCCATGGTTGTTTCAGAACTTCCCTTCTGGGTCACCGTCCCTTCGTGGTCGTTTGGGAACTTCCCTTCCAGGTCATCGTCCCTCCGCCTGTTGCCCGTCATCCACCATTCGTCCATCGCCCACCGTTCATTCGCCGTCCATTTTCCGTCGTCTATTTGTTGTGTGGCGCCCTCACCCTTCAACACACATTAATGTTTATGGTCCAAATGAGCTCCAAATGTGGAACAATGATGAATATTATGATCTTTTAATGATGCATGGGTGAATCTAACAAGGAGTTTGTAGGATTTGACTAACGTTTGCCTTGATTTGTGTATGAAAGCACTTACGACACTTCATGTATGCAGGATTCAGGAAACCTACCGTGGGTCCGTCGGGGAGGCCCATTAAGAAAGTTGAAAAAGGAAAAAGCACATGGCTCCTTTCACCATTCATTTTATGCCCACCTTTCCTTGTAGCACCTGTCAACAGAGCTGGAATTAGAAGCAGGCCTATGTCAAGGAATTCAGTGACATACCACAACAGGTGGCCTTGAAGGTGGTGGGAGGGAGCGGTTGTTTCATCCCTCCAAACAAACAATCATGATCCGTCAGGAGTTGTCTCATCAAATCATTTGATCCATTTAACAACGATGCAAACAAGGTGTACTTGATTGATTGAGGGATGTTGTGAACACATCAAGTAAAAGGGCAACATTTGAACAGTTTCAGCTACAGTAAAAGGGAAATTAGCAAGAGGACAAAACTGCTATAGCACTTGGGCACTAGAAGAAAAAATAGGCTAAAGACAAAAGATGTATTTTAAATTGTTGAATATTGTGGGGTAGGTGAAACCCTAATGTAATCAAATTTGAGCCACACAATGTAATTCAATCCTAGAAATTCATTCAGGCTTTGGAAAACTATAAATAGGGGTCCCCCCCTCATTTGTAAATGGTTGGAGAGCTGATGTAAAAACATTTTGCAGCAATAGAAAGTAGCATTGTATGATCTATGGGTGTTCCTTTTGAGTTTGCTCATTATGTGTGCATGTTTTGCTTCCCTTTTAGTTTAGTTGTTAGTTTCTTGAATGGAAGTGATGATGGTGTTTGTTGTTATGGTATCTAATGAACTTTCAGCCCATACTTTTAGCACTTGTTGATGACAAACTGTTGTGTAAAGTTAGTCTGGGCTTCTTTATTCCAATGCTGCAACTTAGTTCAATTGCATGTTCATGATGTGCATGTGCAATCTGAAAATCGACAAACCTTAGGAGATTGCACTGGTTTTGTATAGTTGTAGGCTTCCCTTGGTCAAGCAAAACCCAATTTAGGGAGTTTGTCTACTGTAGCAGCCTCCATGATCACTGTTCATTCGTAGTTTCAGATCTAGGAACTTCCTCTCTTCCATGCCCTTTTCCCTTTTTTTAATAAGTGACCTATGCTAAGGTTCATTGCACATTGTAAAGCTAAATCCAATGATAAAATGGAGTTCAAGACTGTTGTTTGAACCTGCAGCAAATGCACAGCAACTCTCCCATCTTAAGAACTTCATTTGTAGATCCAACTTCCCATGCTTTGTAACTCATCAGTAAGTCCGCCTTGTGATTCCAACAAATCACATGAAACAATTGGGATATTCCAAGCACTGTCAAGACCTAACATTAGAGACCTTGGGATAGTGTTCTGCAATTTGATTATGGAAGATTGTCTTTCAAGAGAGGTGATACACCTATGCATTACCTATGTTGAGAAGTACATAAAAAATACATCAACAAAACTGGCACTAGAAGGAGGGCATGGCATGTTGAGGCTATGAAGCTAAAAGTTGGAAGTTGAAAAGAGCACTTTCAAGAAGAAATCTAAGATAAGGATATCTCTTTTAATGCTAAAACTTAAAATAAAACAATTTTGAAGGCAAACAAGAGTTGAGTCAAAATGGAGCAGCATTTGCAAATCAACATCACTCAGCTACATGCAAATTTAAATAGAAGTTTGAGAAGACCACTATAGCAATTTGCATTGGTAGACAATTGTAGAATCCATGGTACATGTAGGCACAATGAATTGGGATGTTTGACTTTCTTGAGCAGAATTGAAAGAGTCTTGCAAGGAGAAATTCCCTTTTGGGAAATCTATCAGCCTTTAACCCTTACAAACCCAGAGGAAGAATTGACAACCATGGCAGTCAAGGCATTCAAAGAGTTGATCCAGAAATGTTTGGGCAGCAAAGGCGGACCAAGATTGGAGGAGGTACTAATGACAAGTTGGTGCAAATTTCACAATGCACCACATTCAGAATTTACCTATCCATGTGACAACATCATCACTCAAGTTGGAGCAGCCAACTGTCAAGGAGGATGAGTCATCCCATGAGGCCAAAGAGCTTTCAACATCTGGAGGACAACACATTGAAGATGAACCAAGAAATTTGACACAAGCTAGTGTTGGGGCAGCAAACACATAAGCTGAAAATCAACAGGAAGGAGTTGATTCCCTCGAGACAACAAACGGTCTTGATGAAAACTCAGCTAGAAAGGAATTAGAAGGCCCTTTCTCCATCAGCAAAAGGCAACCCTCCACTCAAGAAGAAGAAAATTTGGCAGTTTAGGATGGATCAACAAAGTTTGCAGCATCACATGCTAGGACAACCAATGAAGATGTTGAAGAATAGGAAGAAGAAGAGGCTGGAAGCCTTGGGGCAGCAAAAAATGATGATGAAGGCATAAGTGAAATCAGATTAGAGGACCTCTCCATCTACAATGATAGTGACCAAGCATCTGAAAATGTATATTTGGAGGAGTGGGAACAACCACTTGACGCGGTTGTCTACTATTCAACTTCCTTCCCAAGTGATGATGAGGACCTGATAGTGGAAAGATATAATGAGCTCGTCTCAAGACTCTCAAGAGACTGGTCAAAACTCAGACACCAAGTGGATTTGGAGGTGCTACTGCTGCCTAATTGGTGCAGACTCCATGATTCATCACAATCTGATTTTGCATGCGAGCTATGCTGAGAAGCTATCAAACAAGTTAGAGGACAAGCGGAGCAGCCAACTGCCCGACCTCCTCTACTTGTTGCCCAGATTGGAGAAGAAGACCAAAATCCTGAACCAAATGATGACTCAGTTGAAGGCAGGCCTCAAGAGGATGTTGGGACAACAATAGAAGAAGGACAGCAGTACAATCTCGAGCTTCTGAGTGATGAAGTAGATCAAACAGGAATGTTGTCCACCAGTCATCAAGAATTTCTTCCTCTTGAAGAGCATTTATGCACCATGGACGATAGGCTTTATGGCGAGTCTTTGGAGGGAAATTGCATAGTAGATGTTGGTCCCCTTGATGAGGTGCCATCAATTGATGACTTTTTTCCATTGGGAGTTGTACTGCAGAGATATGCTCATGCCCAAGAAGAGTACATTCCAGAAGACGGTAGTGATGAAGACATACTCCTTGAGCTTCCGAACGGTGATGCACTAGAGTTTTCGGGTTGGGAGAGGGGTTCCTTCTCCATCTATAGTGATAGTGAACAAGGGGAGACAAGTGAACACCATGAGGAGATGCATGAAAAAAAAAGAGAAGAAGACAAAGGCAGGGGTGTTCAGATAGCTGCCAATAGAGATGAAGCATTCGGTTGACTACAAGATGCAACTTGGAGTCCTTTCGTCATGATGGTTGTTGATCCTCCTTCATATTTAGCTGGCTACAATAGGACAAATTCACACATGTCATCGTCCCATGACACTAAACATCACGAAAATAAGGTCAACACTTGGGAAAGGAAAAGGGACAGCGTGTTGCCTTTTAAAGACAGCAATCAAGTGGAACCAGGTTTACAGAAAATCAACGTGGAGAAGTATTTCTCCTGGAAGAACTACCAACAAGGGTTGTCGATCCCACACGAAGATTGGAAGGGGTGTTTTATGCCCTGTTCTCCCAGCCTTATGCAAGCTTAATTTCCAAAGTCCTACACCCTCCACCGCACCTGCCCGAGGCTGCCAATGCACCTATTGACGATGCAATGCTCGCTCTTAGCTTTCAAATGCTGCCACATTTGCATGACGACATCCAGGTTCTATCTTTCCTTTCTCTTATGAATACTTGCAGTTGTGTTTATCATTTTGATTATGTGAATGGGGGGAGACGAACGTGTTTATGGATCAACCATGGGTTTGACGAACCTCTTCAACTACTGATTTTTTGGGACTATGTGATTGAATTTCAATGTTGTAGTGTTGAATTTCCTTTTTTCGAATATAAAGATAAATCTGCATGGCTTAGAATTGTAATAATTTCCCTATTACTTGGGCATGCATCACGACATCCAAAGGGCGTGAGTGTCGGTTTTCCTTGCCTGAACATAGTGCTTTGTAAATATCTTTGTACATAGCCCATTTTGAGTAGTGTAGGTTTCCTATAAGTACTCTACTTTCCTGCTTTCATTAGGTTAGTTTGTTTTCTATAGGTTGTTTGCTTTAGAGTAGTTTCTCTACTGTTTGCTTTCATTGTCCCGCTTTGGTTAATTTAGGTGTTTGCTTTTCGTTTGCTTCCATTTTCTTTTTGTTTGCTCTCACTTTATTGTTGCTTTGCTCGGGGTCCCTCTGCTTTTAGCTGGGCACATCTGTACGCACAACAACCATATTTATTGCCTAGGGTTGTTCTATGTATTTCTTTTTTAAACTCTAATCAAGTTTTCAAAGTGGATGGTGAAGGTCTTCTCTTAGTGTCAAGTGAATCTGGGTGTTTGATTCAAAGAGGATAAGTTGTTGGTTTAGTCTGACTCTGATGTATTCTGAAATCTTATATCTTTTACACACTTTAAGAATCTGGAGGTCACTGTAGGTCCTTTGCAAGGTCTAGTTAAGTGAAAAATCTAAAATTTTGCTTTAGCGCCACTGTGATTCTCAGTCCTAAATGTGAGCTTCATTGCTTGTAGGTTGAAATGAAAGGAATTGAAAAGAAAAATCAAAAGAAAAGAAACAAAAGAAAGAAAAGAAAAACATTAAAAATCAAAAGAAAGAAAATTCAATTTTCAGGGGAATCTGAGCAACTCTACTGGGGCTATGGATGCCTGGCCGACAGTAGAGCAATGTTCAAGAGAATCACAGTGACAACCTCATCAGGGCTATGGATGTCTAACTAGTAGCGAGGCAATGTCCCAGTTGCTTTTGGAGTTAGAATAAACTACATAGCTTAACTTGATAGAGCTTAGGTTACTGTAGCAATTGAAGGATGGGAATTAATGCAATTGTACACACTTGGATTTCTAGCATACTGAAGGTTGGGTTGACTAATGGTTTTGATCCTTTGGTTGAGTGTTTAGTTTATTTTCCCTAGCATGAAGATCGAAACTAGAGATTATAGATTTGTGATTCCAGTTTGTCATCGAAATGCTTTGGAGTATTTCCCCAATGAGTTGCCATTTGTTATGCATGTTTTGCACACACACCCCGCCGTAGGAAGGGACCCCCTATTTTTGCTCTCGACGGACTATTTTTCTCTCATCTCATTTTGCATGCCACTTTTTCCAAGCCCAAATTGGTCATGTTCCTTCAAATGATCAAACACTCCTTGACCAAATTCATTTGCCTACCTGATTTTGTCAAGTCTTTTTCCTTCGTGGAAGTTCCCCTATGGGTTTCCCTTCACCCATTGCCTCGGCGTCCTCCAGGCCTTGCAGACCCATAGCTGTGGGTCATCGCTCATGTTTCTCCGCTGAGTAGCGACTGACACCCAACTTCCACCCGCATGGCAGGATCTGCACTTAATTTCTCTATCTGGGACTTGACCAAGCATCCAAATGAGCGAGAGATTCCACATCTCACCTAACCTGGGTCTGCCATACAAAGAAATCAATGCATGCCATTAGTGGAAATTGGCCTATAAACATTACTCCTAGCCCTTCATTTTACCTGGGGTGTTCGAATCTGAGGGAGAAACAAAGCCCCCCCTTCCTTTTCTGCCTTTTTCCTTGTTCCTGTTGACTTGGTCCCTGATCACTTGATTCACTTTTTCCTTCATTTTTTGATTTTTGGGACAAGTTGTTTATGGATTTGGGATGTTTTTGTGATGCCTAAGTGAACTACCAAGGTTTTGTTAAGTTTCGTGAAGTTTGGGAACTTCCCTTTTGGGTCATTGTCCCTTCGTGGCCATTTTGGAACTTCCCTTCTGGGCCACCATCCCTCCATGGCCGTTTCAGAACTTCCCTTCTGGGTCGTCATCCCTCCATCACCACCAGAACTTCCTTGTCAAGCCGTTGTGTGCTCATTGTTGTTTCAAAAGGGTGGTGACCCTTCGGCTTCCCCCTTCCAAATCTCTACATTTCTGGAATGGGTGTAAACTTCAATTTTTCATCATCTAGGACCCATAAGGTGAGTTACTTCACATGCCTAAAGGGGTTTGGATCAAATTTTCCATGTGTTTAGACATCACAAAAATTCCCTTTCAGGCTGTCGTCCCTTCGTGGTCGTTTGGGAACTTCCCTTCCGGGTCGCCATCCCTCTGTGGACATTTCAGAATTTCCCTTCTAAACCATCGTCCCTTTGTAGCTGTTTCAGAACTTCCCTTCTAGGCCGTCGTCCCTCCATGGCCATTTTGAAACTTCCCTTCTGAGCCGTCATCCCTCCGTGGCCGTTTGGGAACTTCCCTTCTGGGCTGCCATCCCTCCATGGTCATTTCAGAACTTCCCTTTTGGCCGCCATCCCTCTGTAGCCGTTTCAGAACTTCCCTTCCAGGCCATCGTCCCTCTGTGGCCATTTGGGAACTTCCCATCCGGGTTGCCGTCCCTCCATGGCCGTTTCAGAACTTCCCTTCTGGGCGTTGTCCCTCTGTGGCCGTTTTAGAACTTCCCTTCTGGGCCACCGTCCCTTTGTGGCCATTTTAGAACTTCCTTCCCAGGTCGTTGTCCCTCCACCCATTGTCTGTCATTCGTCCATTGTCAGTCCATCATTCATCCGCTGTCCGTCGCCTATCGTCTGTCCGCCATTCGTTGTCCGTCGTTTGTCTATTGTGTGGCGCCCGCACACACATTAATGTTTATGGTCCAAATGAGCTCCAAATGTGGAACAATGATGAATATTATGATCTTTTAATGATGCATGGGTGAATCTAACAAGGAGTTTGCAGGATTTGACTAACGTTTGCCTTGATTTGTGTATGAAAGCACTTACAACACTTCATGTATGCAAGATTCAAGAAACCTACTGTGGGTCTGTCAGGGAGGCCCATTGAGAAAGTTGAACAAGGAAAAAGCACATTGCTCCTTTAACCATTCATTTTATGTCCACCTTTCCTCATTGCACCCATCAACAGAGTTGGCATTAGAAGCAGGCCTATGTTAAGGAAGTCAGTGACAAACCACAACAGGTGGCCTTGAAGGTGGTGGGAGGGAGCAACTCTTTCCTCCCTCCAAACAAACAATCGTGATCTATTAGGATTTGTCTCATTAGATCATTTGATCCATTTAACAACAATGCAAACAAGGTGTACTTGATTGATTGAGGGATGTTGTGAACACATCAAGTAAAAGGGCAACTTTTGAACAGTTTTAGCTACAGTAAAAGGGAAATCAGCAAGAGGACAAAACTGCTACGACACTTGAGCACTAGAAGACAAAATAGGCTAAAGACAAAAGATGTATTTTAAATTGTTGAATATTGTGGGATAGGTGAAACCCTAATGTAATCAAATTTGAGCTACACAATGTAATTCAATCCTAGCCATTCATTCGGGCTTTGGAAAACTATAAATAGGGGTCCCCCTCCTCATTTGTAAATGGTTGGAGAGTTGATGTAAAAACATTCTACAGCAATAGAAAGTAGCATTGCATGATCTATGGGTGTTCCTTTTGACTTTGCTCATTATGTGTGCATGGTTTTGCTTCCCTTTTAGTTTAGTTGTTAGTTTCTTGAATGGAAGTGATGATGGTGTTTGTTGTTATGGTATTTGATGAACTTTCAACCCATACTTTTAGCACTTGTTGATGACAAACTATTGTGTAAAGTTAGCCTGAGCTTCTTTATTCCAATGTTGCAACTTAGTTCAATTACATGTTCATGATGTGCATGTGCAATCTAAAAATCAGCATACCTTAGGAGATTGCACTGGTTTTGTGTAGTTGTAGGCTTCTCTTGGTCAAGAAAAACCTAGTTTAGGGAGTTTTTCTACTGTAGTAGCCTCCATGATCACTGTTCATTTGTATTTTCAGATCTAGGAACTTCCTCTCTTCCCTTCCCTTTTCCCTTTTTTTAATAAGTGACCTATGCTAAGGTTCATTGCACATTGTAAAGCTAAATCCAATGATAAAATAGAGTTCAAGATTGTTGTTTGAACCTACAAAAAATGCACAGCAACTCTCCCATCTTAAGAACTCCATTTGTAGATCCAACTTCCCACACTTTGTAACTCATCCGTAAGTTTTTCTTGTGATTCCAACAAATCACATGAAACAACTGAGATATTCCAAGCACTGTCAAGCCCTGACATTAGAGACCTTGGGATAGTGTTCTGCAATTTTATTGTGGAAGATTTTCTTTCAAGAGAGGTGATGCACCTATGCATTACCTGTGTTGAAAAGTGCATAAAAAAAACATCAACAGAACCCTTTGATCCACAACCTCTTATCATCAATGTACTGAGGTAGCCATTATACTGAACTTCACTACATCACTAACAACTTGTGACATATTTTATTAAAATTTTCTCAATATCCTCAACATATACAACCTTAAAGACATTTATGCTAATAGTGCTGACATCAATGACAACCACATATCAGCAATATCCAACATGAACCATTTCCCAAAACTGCAAGTGATAATAGTTAACTATAGAGGAGTGCGGACAGGAATACTGGAGAGAGCAACATGAATATCGATTCAGACACTGGACCAAAATACCAGATCAGACACAGCCTTATACTTGTAGTCACAATCATGGTGGCATCAATGACAACACAAAACTGTAGAGATAGCCAATCTTCTTCGTGTTTCCAACAATCTCCCCCTTTTTCATTGATGGAAACATGTAACAAAAAGCTTCTCGATCAAACTCTCCCAGCATATCAAAAACTCTCCAATTCCAATCTCTTTCCCTAACTCTAATCTATCCCCCTTTGACATCAATGGAAAAGGGCGTCCAAAAAGATGTATGCGAAAATGGTGACATCAAGAGTCCAAAAACTTCACTTTGCTTCCCCTTCTCTTCTTCTACACTATAAAAACAACAAAAATAGAACATTCGGGATTCAAGTAAAGATAACACTCTTCACTTGAAATACTTTCTTATATCTTTCCTCAAGAACTGGACACAACTTCTTCCAATTAAAAGTAGCAGAATCCATTTGAGTACAAATGATTTCCAATATGCCCAACAAAGTAAAAGTCAGTGAACAAAATGAACTCTTCCCTTCAACATCTTCAGCATCAGCAAGAATCCTGGATATATGTTCTAACTGGACCTCATCAATTTCCTTAAGAAGCCAAAAGTTCTTCACTACATCATCTCTCTGCCTTTGCACAACAACCAGCTCAACTTTTAGTTCACCAACTCTCGACCTCTGCTTTCCTTCTTTATCTTCAAGATGTCAAAATTCTTTCCAATACTATTTACTTCAGACTCAATTGCTTCAATTTTACTCCTGAAATTGTCTACCGCAGTAGGCTATCGGAGACAATACTTGTAAATATCAAATATCTCTTTAATAAACTTCTTTGTTTCCACAATCAATTCAGCTAATCTCCCTTTAGTTTTATTACACCTCTTCTCAACCAAAGCTTCAAATTTGTGACCTTCCAAACCTTCAAGCAACATTCTTTCTTCAACAATCTCAACAAGATTTTTTGGCAAGAAATTAGAAATAGTTGATACATCAATACCTTTTCAAAGTAGGTATTCTACCAATGCATCATCAATCTTCAATTTCTCAATATGAGAGGTTGCGTTCCATAATTCACCAATTTTCTTCATCTTCCCCTTAACCAACATAGATTGGATATCATCAGAAGGTGCATTCTCCTTTTCATCTGAAATGTCAATGATATCTTCAGTTATAACTTTCTTCTTCTTCGATTCTGGAGGGGATTCACTAATAACAATCTCCAATTCCCTTTTACCAGAGGAAGAGCCCACCTCAAGCTGACTCGATACAAATATACTGGAGCAAAGATTTGACTTCAATGCTGTGAAATAGGATTCACACATACATGCACTGTCTGACAACAATTCTAGATACCTGTAAATTTGTTTTCCAATAGGAGTCCTGAATTCCCATACCACATTATCTCTTCTCGGTAGGGAATTTAAAAAGTAAAATACCAAGCATGCCAGCAATGATCCAAAACAAAAGGGATAACCCTCAATTACATACATTCGAGTATTCTCAAAAATATTTTCAAGCAACAAGCTACACAAATCAAACCTCTTATTCTCCTTAACCATCATGTGTGCACTATGATGTTCAACATTAGCCAATGTGGAACCTTCACAGTTTCTAAAATAAACCTTGCAAGACATACCATATGCCACATACCTCACATCCAAATCTTCAAGAGTTTCTATCAATAAAGCTCACGAGTCTTTGCTAATGCCAGTTAATTCCTCCACATCCTTGTACTTAACAGTTTTCTTTCCAGGAAGGTCACTGATACGTTGACTAGTGACTGTCTCGATCGCTTCCTTTGTAACCGAGTAGGGTTTGTCCAATACAATGCTTCCATTATTAAAATTATTCAATAAGAACAAGATAAATTCTTTATTGACAATCCATAAAAATTCACTCCACAAATCCATACCTAGGGTTTTGATATTTTGCAATTCGACTTGGTTCAGCCCTAGTTCCAATTCTCTCATCTTCTTATGATCAAATTCTTCTAGCACAACTCCTTTCAACTTCAAAGGGATGTCATCACTCAATTCTTTTTCTATTTCTATGCTTTCTTCAATTCGTTATTTGAGACTTCTTCGATTTTCTTCTTCTACCCTTTTTCGCAAACAGAGAAACGAATTCTTGATTGCCTGAGTTTCTTCGAATTCCTTCTAGAATTACTTCACGCTCGCTTCAAGATCACTCAGGTTCTTCAAATTCTCTTTTAATCAAGAACCCTCACAATATTTCAACTTATACACCATGAATTTTCCCTAACCATGCATTAAATGCGACAAACACCAGAAAGTTGCTAAAAACATTCTTCTCAGCACACGAAACCCTAAAACTGTTCGCAAACTTCTATGCCAACATGTTTTCTTCTGGTTCCTTTTCCAAAACCTCTGAATACCCATTTTACACATTTCATCCTTGTGCCAGCCTCTAACACTCCATACAATAGGGGGTTTTATGATTTTTCTGATAATACTCCCCCTAAGACCATGCTAGGCCTATGCCAAATAAGTCGTCTGTACCGGATGAGGGAACAGACCCATCAATACTTTCAAGTTTTACCTCTTCTTCCTCTTTCTTCTTATATCTTGTTCATCTCTTGTTTCATTTCTTCTTTGTCAATCTTCTTTACCAAATCATTCTTCTCTACCGGAGCAGACTGCTTTCCATTCTTACTTCTGCAAAACTTTGATATATGTCTAGGTTTATTACAGTTATAAAAGACAACACTTTTCTTATTAGTATAACCTCCATTACCTCTCGACCTACACTAATTCACCTTGTGTCCAAATTTGTTGCATGCATAGCAGTAGCCATTAAAGGGTTGATTCATTATGTCTCCATGAAATTTGTTCATCATCACCCTGCTGACCATTCCCACTTGAGATCTTCACTCAGTAGCCTTATGTCCAAACTTCTTGCATGAAAAACATTTTCCAGAGAAAGAGCTAGGAAATTGATTTTGATTCATTCTACTTCTGCACTTTGTTGCTTTATGACCATATCTATTACAAGAAAAACAAGCACCATTAAAAGAAGGATACCTCTGTGCATTAGGTTGTCTCTCAGGCTGTCTTCTTGCAAACTTCCTCTTCTGCTTCCCTTTGTCCTGAGTCATTTTATTTCCCTTTGAACTTTCACCTACATCATTTCCCAAACCAACTTTGTCTTTACTTGATTTTTGTCCTGCAAGCAATTCCTCAAGCTTATCAGAGCTAGATTTAAAATTGTTCTCACAAAGCTTTGCCTTCTCTAGTTCAATCCTCAGGTTCACCACCTCCTGTTCAAGTCTAGTGCATTCATCAACTTTGTTCTGCACCAATGTATTCAGACATTCTTCAATTCTTTTCTTTTCCTCTACCTTCAGTCCAATCATCTCTTGTTTCAGCTGCTCACTTACTTCTATGTGTCTTTCCTTGAATTTCTTCAGTTGTTCTTTCAACTTCCGGACACATTCATTTGCATCATTAAGATTTTCTTTCAAATCTTTTTTTTCTCTTTCCACTTTGTCAAGATCCTCAAGAGCAGTGTGGAGCTCTCCTTTATCATCCATCTACTCAACCTTCAGGATCCTCCTCAAGCGGTTAAGCTCTTCACCAAGGAACCAAAGCTCTGATACCAATTGTTAAAGGATGCAGGACAACTGAGAGGGGGGTGAATTAGTTGTCACATAAATTCAACTTTAAAACTTCAACACATATCAATTCCACAAATCCACAGTTTTGTTATTAAGAATAAGCAAGAGATACAAAACAGAATGACGTAAGATAACACATTGAACACTAGATTTACGTGGAAAACCCAATGAGGGAAAAACCATGGTGAGGATTAACTCACAATATAAAGTTTTTTCTAGAATAGAAAAGATAAGGCTCACTGCCAAGGGCTCACTACCCAAATACAAAAGCTCACTGCTTACAGGGAGGCTCACTACCTACAGAAATATTTATAAAACAAAAGAAGGCTTTACAGCCAAAATGAACTGACAAAAGTGCACCTAGCAAGTGTTGATACAGTTTCGGTGATGCTCAGAATACTGACTTGACACACTTCATTATATTGCTCATTTTTGCACTTTCTACTGCTTCATACTTCTTACTCGCTCATACTTCCTCATCATCATCATCATCATCTTTCACTACATTCACATATATATACTTGATCTTGTTGAAGCATCAATTAGGTCGGCCTAATTATATGCACATCATATTTACCAAAAATGCTAATAGTTGGCTTCAAGCAATTCCAAAATCTTCCCAACACGCTTTGTCAATTCAGCATCGACCTAGGATAGGTCGCACATATATCTGCATAACCAAAAATTATTTCACCATCCATTAGGTCGGCCAAGGATAGACCTAATAACACTTTTGCAAATACCAGAGAAATGTTGATACACCATACGAGCATCTGGATATGTAAGATCTTGTAAGTACATGCTCCCAACACCTATGAACCATTTCCCAAAACCGCAAGTGATAATAGTTAATTGTAGAGGAGTGCAGACAGGAATACCAAAGAGAGCAACACGAATATCGATTCAGACACCGAACCAAAATACCGGATTAGACACAACCTTAGACTTGTAATCAGAATCATGGTGACATCAATGACAACACAAAACTATAGAAATAGTCAATCTTCTTCGTGTTTCCAACAGTTCTACTCTCTCCCACACAAATGGTTCGAGCAATGGAACTTGTAAAAGGATTGTATATTTTGATATATTGAGAGTCATGGTTGTATGAAATCTAAGATCAAAATAAGTAGTTGTAAACATTTTATTTTGATTAATGAAAGGGAGCTACCCTTATGTGTGTGTGTGTGTGTGTGTTAAATCTACAAAAAAAATAAGGAGAAACAAAACAAAGAAAAAATAAGACAAACATTTTTCCTTTGGCTACAATATATTTACAATGAATATATGTTCATCAAAGCAAAAACACTTATAAATATAAGAAGCAAACCCTATTGATAATATTTTTCTTCAACCCTTCTTAATCCAACCTTTCATTCAACAAAATGAAGTATAAAATTAAATATAAACCCTTTTTGTTTTGATTAGATATTGATTTTACAGTTTTTGCAATTGCCCTAAGATCTAATGGCTAAAATTGAATTGGAGCAAATGGATGAGATTGGTTACTCATTCTATTAGGAAATAATTTAGCATTAAGTTTAAATTAATAATTTTAGTTAGGGGGCTAGACCATGGTGGGGTCTCATGAGCCTAGGTACCCATAACTTAAGTTACAACTTGATCTATTTTATTAACCATTTAATATGTAAAAGATGTTAATGTAAGGAATTTGTAAATATTAACTTATTTTGGTTATTTTATTTATCATTTAGGGGAGAATTTTAAATCAAGGCACTCCTTGGGTTAAAGGGAAGATTAAATTAAATGTTTTATAAATTACCCTATTGGGTGTATATTGCATGTGTAAAAAGAAGTCATTTCATGGAAAATTTATTTTATAGTATTTTTAATTTATTAGAAATTCATTTTCTTGCCAAATCCAGTGTAAATGTCCATTATCAAGAACTGTAAATTGGACATTTTTTTTTATGGAAATCCATCTTTTAAATCAATTTATTTGGTCATTAAATTTTAATTGAATAATGTGTCATGCCCACTTTTTACAAGACTAAACTCAAACAAAACTACCATTGTTTTAATACAACACAAAAACAAGACTATTTAAGGAAATGTCTTTGTGCATCTGACGGGATCACGTTTATGATGCCATCATAAGCACTCTATACAAAGTATGAAGAAGGCAATAACATAAATTGGTCGAAGAAAAACTTATCCTTTGTCACATACAATGAAGGTAACCCATCTAATTTGAGGTGTTTAATTAGGATATTTAAATGAGAAATGCATTCGTATGCAAAAACCTTGAATTTTAGTGATGATATAAGGCTTGGTTCTATCAACAAGTCTAGAGGTTATTGTTATCACTCAATATTGTGCCCTTGCTAAGTTACAAAACTTAGCTTACTAGTGAAACATTGGGTCTCTTCCAGGTTTGTGGGTCACCTATGACGGAAGAGAACCTCCAGAGAGGGTTGGTTCCCTTGGTTTTATCACCCAAACTTGTAAGGAAACTATGCAGCCATATAATGACAATTTCCACATAACCCAAATCTGAAAACATGCAAGTAAAATACTCAACATCAACATGCAAGAGAATAGACAACATACCCATCAAAGATGACACAAGATATTATGCCTCCAAAACATCACTCCATGTATTAATGAAAACCCATTACAATACATCTGACTCCATGAACACTCATCAAGCTATCCATGCATTCCATGTGACCAAGCATGAATCCACACATCCCATGCCATGCTTCAAACCCTCACACATGCACAAGCTTTAATTGAACTACCCATGTGGTTGCTTTTATGCCAAGTGGATGTTTTTGAATAGACTAATGCAACAAAAACAAATGCACTACCTTAGGTGTAAAATATTACAAACATTATGCAACAACACCTAAAACAATCTCCCACTTGTTGTATACATTGCATAATAACAAATAAACTCCATAGGCAACATGTACCATGAATCCAAATGTGCAAGATACCTGTAACAAGAACCAAGGTGACCACCATCTCATCCATGAATGCTCCCATCCTCCACCATGCCAACTGCACTTATGAACACATCCAAAGAGATGTCACACTAACTGTCATAAAGAAGCATAAACCTGCCTCAACCTGATATCTCAAAACACAAACACTGAATCCAATATGCACTAGTAGCTGTGATAGCTGAATGGCAAGTGCCAAAATTGGTCAAGCAAAACTCCTTGTTCACATACAAATGAAGGTAACCCATCTGATTTGAGGTGTTTAATTAGGACTAATTATAATCTAATGCATCATCGGCAAAAACCGTGATGCAAGGCATTCTATTCAACATTAGTCTAGAGGTTAATGGTTAATCAATCAATAAATGGCCCGAACCTAAATCTACATCAAACTTAGCTTACTAGTAAACATTGGGTAACCCATCTGAGAAACACCTGCAAAAACCTTGTTTGTGGGTCAACAACCTAGGGTTATTGATGTGCCCTTGTAAGGAATGATTGGGAACCCTCCAGAGAGGGTTGGTTCCCTTGGTTTTATCACCCAAACTAATGCTACTACTTTGCTAAGGAAAATAGAGAAGGAAACATGAAAATGAACCTAATTTTTCCTAAGGTGATGCACCAAAAAGGTTTTCAAACCTATTTTGTTGTTTTAACACACAATTTCCCAAATACCCAACTAAAATTCACATAACTCAATTGTTTAACATGCTCATACATGAGTATTTCATAATAAAGTTGATATGTTTACAACTTTAGAAGGAAGGTCGGATATATCTTTCACAAATAAAGAGTGTAAACATCAGTGACATAACTTATGACCTGTAAAGACATGCTTTTTGCTTAAAGGTGTTGAAATGAGACAACAAACTTGGGGATTTATACATAAAATCACATAAATAAGTATCAATCATCCATACACACAGAATGAAACAACCATTGAGAAGACAAAAAACACTAAATTTTATTGATAAAAGATGTGCTTACACAGTTGTACAAGTCTGAAAGTGAGCTACATCTGCTGCTCCAGCATGAAATAACTTAGAAAAGTTACAATACAATGCTCTAAGAGAGAAGAGAATTACTAAAAAAATTTCCTAAGGCTTGCCTTTATGTTGTTCAACAACTTACAAGAGAATAGGAACATGTGTGGAAGAGAAAAAGATAATCCTTCACTTCATCTTGTTGGGTTAAGGTCCTTTGGTAGTCCAAAACAAATATGCCTATTTTGCAGCCCCTTAACAAGCTCCAAAAAGGTGTTTGAAGGCTGAAAAAGTCATTCCTTAACCTTGTTTATCAACCAAGTCCCCTAAAACAACTCCTAGACGCCCTCAAGTGCCTTAAAATGGGTCAAACTACCCTATATTCTCTCAACTTGTTTGACAGCTCCTCAAACTACTTGTTGATGACACCAAACTATTTAGGTTCTTTCATGAATGCCAAAATTGCCCCTTAAAAAGCTCAACTAGTTGTCCTTATCATCTTTTCATGAGTTTCTAGAACTTTTGGTCGTGCAAGGTTAAAAAGTCTTCTTTTTAGCACCCAACACTGCTCCTTGCTACCTTCCTATGCCTCCAAACTTCAACCAACATCAGTCATAACCATATAGGCTTCTTACAAAAGGCTAAAATTGATTGTAACTGCTGCAAAACTAACCCTAACCACTCAACTTGTTAACATTGTAACTTTTCCTTTGACTGCCCTTCCTTTTAATATTTAATGATGATTGTCCTTTTAAACTTAGTTGTTAATGCTTTGTCATAAATTTTGCAAGTTATTTCACAGAACAGGGTAACACTCACTAGCTGCACCATTTCCAGGATAAAATGCCCTGCCTTTATGCATTTCTATTCATTTTGGGGAAATCTTAAAGCCACTGCCAATAATATTGCCTTGCCCCTTTAGAACTATCATTATCTTCTTATGAAATTTGGGACTGTCATATGCAACATTATCAACTTTCATTCAACTAAACCTTAACCTTGGACTATTCTGATGCAACTCAGCTCCTTCAACACAATCTCCCTATAGTGCAAACTAGGGCATGCTACCTATAACTTAGTTGACAAATCTAGAGGCAGCATTTGAAGGCAACACCCATTCTATGCCTCAATGTTCTCTTCAACCTCTGCATTGCTCAAAGCCACAGTCATTTGTGATGACTATCTTTGGCTATCTTGAACAGCATTGTGAAGATTAGTGTGACCACTGTCATGTACTTTGTTATTGTGCATTCATGACTACCCTATTGTCAAGCACATACCTCTACCTCCTTTTTATAGTGATATTCCTTACTTCATACATTCATGATCCAAAATTAAAGGTTTACAAATAACTTGCACAACGCTAATCATAGATTTTCCCAATCGCAAAACAAAATTGTGTGGTTATGTTCTTTAACCATTGAAATTAGGTTCACTTAAACAATTACTTAAATTTCATAATTAACAACTCATGAAGGAACCAGTGTACTGAAAGAAATAGAGTAAGCAGAAAGAGACGTAAATTAGTTTGTTAATGGAGTTCACCACTCTGGGTTACATCTTCAGATCCGCTTAATTTGCGTGATCATTGTCATTTTAATGATGTTAATTTAGCAAAATTCTCTATACATCATTTTGGTCTTCAAATTTCAAGAAGTTGTTATGCCTCCAAGGAAGATTCAAGCCCTACAAGCTCTTCTTGATTCACACTGTTTAGACACACAATGCTTCCAAAAGTAGCAACAACATGCAGTAACTAGTCCTCACATCACTCTCCAAGCATGAGTACTAGTCTTTAAGGCATCATGCCTTCATTACAAATCCAAATCTAAGGCCTAGTTCAGACAAACCGGAATACATCATCTTGATATTTTTCTCTAACCGTTAAATTACATGGATTAGACTAAAATTAAAATAAACACACGGGTTATACCTTGATCTTCACATCTATTTTTTTAAATGTAGCAACAAACTACAATAATGTGATCATCTCGAAATTCTAAAACTTTCAAGTATAAACTCGACCACCTTCTAGTGTTGCACTTTCCTGACTCGGTCTACATGCCAATAACTCGCCACTTTGAGGACCTCCTCAAGTTCTGCAACTTAGATTCTAAGATGGAATGCATAGTTGGATTCCTCATGAAAAATCATGAATTTTGACTATAAAGTCGACATACTTTGGCTTTGGCCTCCAGGATGCCCATGCTTAGCCAAAATCAAACTCTTGCTTTAGGAATCGTGTCTCCAAAATGCAATTCCCTTTTCCCAACATTGGGTCGTCCCCTTTATATATAATTTTCTACCTTTTATAATGTTTGCAAGGCTTGTGGCGTGTTGGTTAAAGACATAAAATCTTATCCCATAGATCAAGGTTCAAATTCCTTTGAATCTATAAGGATAACAGCATATTAAATACAATATAATCCACTTTACTTAACATCAAGGCATGTGGCTCAATGGTTAAGGCATTGGGATAATGCAACACAGGTCATAGGATCAAATCCCACTAAGGCCGCCTAGATAAGATATGCTTTAAATACAATCCAATCCTATTTTTTATGTTTAGTAAGTAGTGGCGTAGTGGTAAGGTAGCTAAGTAAATTTGGAGGAGATCTTGGGGTTGAATCCCCCCAAATCTACTCTTCAAACATATCTGCAACTAACTTCCATTTGCTCATGTTGGTGCCATGTGGCAACCTCTGATTGTGTTGCATGGCAAGCTTTGATTTGTCTATTGTACAGCCACGTGTCAACATCTTATTTTGCCATGTCAACCTTAATATGCCACATGTCATTTTTTTCCATGCCACATGTCTACTTGTGAGTGTGCCACATGTCAACACCAAAGGTTGCCACGTCATCATGTTGATGTCATGTTGATGTCATCATTGGTACCTAGTCAAACACGTGGCAACCTTTGATTGTGTCGCATGGCAAGCTTTGATTTGTCTATTATACAACCACGTGTCAACATCTTATTCTGCCATGTCAACCTTAATATGTCACATGTCATTTTTTCCATGCCACGTGTCTACTTGTGAGTGTGCTACATGTCAACACCAAAGGCTACCATGTCACCATGTTGATGTTATCATTGGTACCTGGTCAAACTTTTTTATGCAACTTTGACCAGCCATAACTTTCATGTACGGACTCTGATTGATACAATTCAAGTGGCATCGGAATCGAGCTCTTCGACTTGGTGACATTTCCATCTAATTTGGAGATGATCAATTTTTTGGCCTTGAGTCAACATCTGGAATCTCTGACTCCACCAAACTTTGACCGAGCATAAATTTTGCATCCAACCTCCTTTTGACACAAGTTGCAACAGGATTTTATCAACGAGCTCTACGCATTAGGGCCATCTCCATCAAGATTTGAAGACTTTCATTTTTTAAGGTTTTCTCGATCCTCCAGGATCAATTCAACTACCCCTTGTCATGATTTTTGACACTCCTCTTAAAGGTTATCATATCTTCATGAAAAACTCAGTCAAATTGTTTTTCTCTTTTCCTCTATGTGTGTCCCTTTTAATTACTTAACACAACACTGTCACCTTTAGGCTGTCATGTCCTATTTTTCTCACAATGTCTGGCAAGCATTTGCTTATCAATATTCCAAGTAGCAACATTCTCCTCATCCATTGTATTTACTGTCTTTTTATTTCCTTTTTAGTTACCTATGTTGATTGCCTTTTGATATGACAAATTGTCATCCAAAACTTTGTAGCATTGTCATTCATAGGTATTATCATGTTGTCATTTTACATAATGGACTAGAAATTCTAAGAGGTAGCCAATATCTTCTACTCATATGTCATGTCAAAAAGATAAGCACCATGGTTGTCGTCTCCCCAAATATAAAGCTCTCCAACAACAACCATAACACATATATCCCATGCAACAAACTAAATGTTATTATTAGTAAAGCCTTCACTAGACATTATCCCTTGAACTGTCCTCATAGTCACTATTAGCAGTAAAGACATCACTACTTTTTTCCTTTTGACTTTACTATCCTTTGTGCATTCTCCCTTCCATTCTAGATTGTCACTATGGACTAGACTGTTCTACTCACTCCAAAAGGACTCTATCCTTTCCCCTAGACAGATCTGTATTCCTTTTTCAGTCATATGATGCAATGTTATGATGAACTGACCTCTAAATTTGCCCCTCTTCATAGTCAACTTGGTAACATGGTGACTTTAGGACTATTACCCTTTCTTCAAATCTACCCTCAATCCCATATGATTGTCATAATCTTTTGGCAGTCCTCTTGATTGCATTAATGGCCTCTTATCTCTTGCTACCCTTAAACTGCCATCATAATCACTATATCGACTACCCTCAGTCTCTTTCATCATGTAGTTGTCATGAGCTTGATGCAAAAGTTATATTATTTTCATGCTTAGGAAATGATAGAACCAAGTAACAAGCTCAACCACAACATCAAAATTCTAGTGCAACATCAAATCAAAATAACTTGATGCTTTGGTGCAAAACCAATCAAAAACCAAGAAAGCAAACAAATACACATGGTACCCTTGATAGAACCCTCATTTGTAGGCACGTATGGGTTCTTCATACCAAACTATCTTGTACCATGCATTTTAAAATTTGTCACTACATTCAAGAATTGATTTTATGTTATCCCTTACATAGTCTTTTCATGGACTGTGACCATCATTACATTGCAATTCACTATGTTGGTCATTGCCTCTTTCAACAAATTGTTGCTCTTTGCATTATTGTATTGTCCCTTATAAGGAAAACCTTTTAAAGACTATCTTCTGGATCTCGTGATGATTGTGACTATCATTTCATTTTTATTGAATTGTGAACTACCTTATTTATGTCAAAGTGACTACCACTAAACTTCATTTCTTTCTCAGACACTTAAAAGTTTCTTTGCTTCTCATGACTGCCCTCCTTGACTGAGTGTTGAAAGCTTATATTGGCACCGTCTTTTGCTCTTTTCCCAAACTCTGAGGCTGCACTTTATATAGCAACAAAAACCCCATGATTCCTCAACTTTCTCACTAGATGTGGCTACATCAACTAGTTTTCCATACATCAGTAAGGTAACTACATGTGGAATTTCCCCCTCTGGAAATGAAATCAAGTGTTTCTTGCAACCTTATAATCTTCTTATTAGAAAACCTGCCTCTATTTTGCATCAATGTCAAAGAATTCATAGCAGAACATTTTGGCTTTGCACAAACTAATACATCTTTGTCAATGAGATTTGTTTCAACACACAAACCTACTGTACTTTGATGATGCATTACATAACTCTTTATTCACGGGACCTATTATTTCTTCAAATGAGTAATCATCTGATTTCACAGTGAGTTGTTGCTTACGGTAGTATTTTGGGTCCAAATATCCAATGCTGCCTCTCTACTATTGCAAATTTTGCCTTAGTTTATCATGACATGCATGAATCATGAGGTCTGCAAGGTATTTTTTCAAACCTACACCTTTATTCAACCCTTTTTCTTTTGGAATGATTTCAACCATACATCAATATATATGCATTTCAAACTTGCAATTCATTTTCCATGGTTTTAAGCAGGTTACAAAATCTAAATTTCTCATAAACCCAAATACCTCTAAAGAGTTCAAAGCTTTGAGCAAAGAAAGGAATACCTGGCATAATGTGAAAATAAATCTAAAATTTGTAACGTGGGTAGAGTGCGAGTGGGCTCCTAGAAAAACTCTCCTTGAAACGTGCCTCTGTGTTTCCTTCAAACTCTTCAATGTGGGAAAACTAGTAATTGCTTTTAAATCTCCCTTCCATGTCTCCTTTTGGTCTGCAACATGGAATAAAATCTTTGCTTCCTACCTTGGAACGTGGATTAGGATTCCCTAAAACTTTGCAAGAGACTCCTTCAGCATGCTAAGAAAACCTAAAGTCCTTTGCTATGTGGATGAAGCAACACTAAGAGCTATTCTCCTCTTGGTGCCCAAAAAGACAATCAAATATTTTCATTTCCATTTTTTCTTGAAATTTTTCTAATGTTTTTGATTCACCTTTTGTTTTAAAAGCTTCGAGAGACTTTGTAATGGTTTTAATAAATGAGCCATTTAAACAAAAATATCAACAAAACCTCAAGCTCAAAACCAATTGAACTTCAAGAAAATGATTTTAAAGGCTATTTAAGCCATCAGGTAGGAATAGGCTAACAATTATAAAGATTATTATCTTCCTACTCCATTATATACTACTATTTATATTATTAAACTACTGTTAAGAGATAAAATATTATAACATTGCCCCAATTAATGAAAAAAAAAGAAAGATTAGTTTTAGATTTAAATGCAACAATTGCTAATTAAATTTTATACCAAATTCCTTGCACCTTTCAAAGGCATCCCTAAAATGGTTCAAATATTCATGTGCGTTTTTAAAAAAAATAGTTAAATCATTCAAGTAAATTAGAAATATGTCATAATAAACCATTTAAAATCCATGTTCATTGCCCTTTAGAAGGTTGCAACAATATTGATCAATCCAAAAGGCATCTTCATGTAAGCCATGTTGCCTCATTTGGTAGTAAATACAATCTTGAACTGATTTGATTCTTGAACGAGGATTTGGTTGTAACTTGAATAGCCATCTAACAAGGAAGACCTTTCAACTCTAGCTACTATTTGTAGGATTTTTTCCATGGATGGGAGTGGGTAATGGTCCTTAAGAGATTCTCTATTAAGGTCTCTAAAGTCCACATAAAGTTTGATCTCCCCATTCTTTTTCCTAACGGGAACTAGGTTGGCTACCCATGAAGAATGTTTAATTGGATAAATGATGTTTTAGAAGCTTGGATAACTCCTTTTGCATTGAAGGTTCAATCTTGGGATTGATAGGCCTTTTATTTTGTCTCACATGTTTTGTATTTGGGTCTAGCTCAATAGTATGTTGGGTCAAGATAAGATCAAAACCCTTAAGATCTTTGTATGTCTATGCAAAAATATCATCAAATTCTTTACAAAGGTCAAATAAAACTTGTTTTTTAGATGTGGTACATACCTTTACAACCCTTCAAAAACTTGTCTCTTGCAATTTCAACCTATTCATAGTCCTTTTCCTTGATGGACATGTTCATTTTTTCTTTTCTCAACTCATCATCGCTATTAAATATGCTCTCAAAAGTGATTAAACCTTTAGGCAACTTATTTGTTTTTAGATGAATGACCTAATCACCATATTGCTCATGTAGTTTTGAATGATTTTTAGTAAAAAATATACTTCTTCCATTTAAAAGGGAAATTTTTTGGTCATTCTAAAAAACTTACTGACTTATCACATTATTAGAGACATTAGGTCTTACCACTAATTTGATGTGTTGGTATTTGTCCTAAATGATACTTTTTGGGATGTCAAATTATACCCTAATTAGTGCAAGCTTATCAACATCATTGTTCTTTTCTCTAGGGACAACTTGGATGTTGAAAGCTTCAAAATATTCAATGAGATCCCACACTCCATGATTGTAGGCCTTTAACAAATTATTTTTTGAGGCATTTTGACCTCTAACTTGGTGAATAATTAGTTTACTATCACCAAACACTTGTAATGCTTTGATTCCCCTTTTTTGTGCCAATTGAAGTCCATGAATTATGTAGAGTCTAAATTAATATATTGTGAACTTGGTAAGAACCTACACAATTTCAAAGGTATGACTAACTAAACAATCCACTCAATAATTGCAAAGACTACAATTAAAATGTCAACCCAAAGTTTCTAATTTACTTGTGATGGTGTTGCATTGTATGTGATCTATTTTTAGGATCTATGACAATTGTGTTTGAATGCATAATGTTACAATTTTAAATCCATGTAATTAATTAAATGAATATTTAACACACGAGTATAATTAAATAAACAAAAATAACAAGTGATGAAAATCAAAATGAGAGAAAGGAGAGAAAATGCAAACAAAGTTGATAATGGAGTTCGTCGTAAAAATGACTACATCTCCGGGCCCCTCTCCAATGAGTGGACCGATCCGATTAATTCTCCAAAAAATCAATACATAACTTCGGCATGGTTTCTCCCTATTTTACAAAGAAATTTTGAAAAGCTCCTCCAAAGTGTGCAAGAACAATCTCCTTGAAAGCACGGGATGAGAGCAAAATTTCAAAAGGAAATTCTCTCCAAATCACCACTTAGCTTTTCACATCCTACACCCCTCCTTTTATACTAAAAATTTACTCAATTTGGTGTGTAACGAAATGATTTGCAATATCTCCCATGTCCTCCATTTTTACATAAAAATCTGTAGAGATATAAATCCTACACAATTCATGACTAACACAATACTCAATATTAAACTACAAAATGTCCCCATTGTATGTGTTAGGACTATGACAAAATGCATTTACAATTTTAAATCCGAACGAGCAAGTGATGAAAATATAAAATGCAAACCATCAATATCTTCTCCAATGAGTATCCGCCAAAAAATCCATAACTTCGGCATGGCATATGAACAATCTCCTTGAAAGCACGGGATGAGAGCAAAATTTCAAAAGGAGCTTTTCACATCCTAATACTATTCAAAACGAAATGATTTGGCATTACTTCTACAATATTATGGGGATTATCTTCTCTGTTTATTATATTAACCCCTTAACATATATTTTTAAATAGCTATTCTAAAGGGGTTTATCCCATTTAAATAGGGTTTATCCTTAAAATGAGGGATTATCCTTTAAATAGGGATTATCCTTTAAATTAGGGATTATCCTTTAACATGTGTGCCCACCTTTGAAGCCTTAAATGAAGGCTTTTAAAAAGGTACGCCTCCCTTTATGTATATTAAAAAAATAGCCCCTTTAAAAATAAAAGCCCCCATAATATATTTTACCATTTTTTTATTATTTTTTTAATTATTATTTTATATTCAAAGACTATGGGAGTGCCACGTCGGTAGCTATGGAGCCACTTGTCATCATTCCATTTGCTGGTCAAAGATTCTAATGCTAACATGTCCGCTGACTGGGTTGATGACGAGGCGCTGACTATACCATGATGATGTCAATATGGTCAATGTTTGACCTGATCTTTGACTGCTCGTAACGGGGGCATACGAGCTCCGATTTCTAAAAAATAAATGTCGTCGGAAAGCTCTCGCCGATCTCTTCACAATGAGACCAATATTGACCACTTTTGGTGATTTTTATTTTTTTCCTTTTTTTGAGCCCTAAGTTGACCAAGGTTTGATCGAGCGTAACTCAAGCTCCGTAGCTCCAATTGACTCCGTTCAAGTTGCGTTGGAGTCAGAATTATGAGCTCTTCTTGATAATGCCAATTCTAGAGACAAAAGAAACTTCAATTTTTTTACGAAGATCCTCTGGATCAGTATGTGCCTTCAGAGACTCAAGACTACCTAAGTTATCCTACTCAAGATGTTCTACTTGTTGGAAATTTACAAAATTGCATAACAGTGAAAGAAATAAACCAAAGCTAATGGCTATGAGTGCCTACAGCTTAACCTATAACTAAATTGTTGCTAATAAAAAAACTATTGTATCAACTCAAAACTTATCAAAACTAACTAAACTTATTCAAACCTCCAAAGTGCTAATGGTTAACCAAATAGATGCATTCCCATGAACATTCATTACTAATGATCAAAGTATGAGATTCTGATTTAACTTTCATGTAGTTCATGAAGTAATAATAAATAGAAAACATCTACTAAACATAAATAATCAACTATAAATGAAGTGAAGAACAGTTACCTTGAGTGGCCTGCTCAAGTGGTTGTTCTCACTTAACTAGAACCAAATCTAACTATCAGATTCTACACATCCATGTAAAAATTGAACTTCATTCATTGCATATCACAAAAGATTATACAAAATCTTCTTCACATATTATATTCAATAAAAATCATTCTGAATAACCATCATGCATGTAGATAACTGAAATTGAAAAAATAATTGATAACGAAATATTAAAATCAACTAACTTATCTGAGGACTCATCCATCGGCTATATACAAGCATGGGAGAGTTTATTCCAAGTAACAACTAACTACAATCATTAACTTCCACTCCTAGATATCAGAGCATATAGTTAAGATTGAATTGTTCAAACCATAACTAAAAAGAAAGAAGAATCCTAATAGAATTGAAACTTTGTAAAACAGAATTACATGTAAAACACACAAACATTTATCAAAATCCTATCAGCAAAAGATTTCTTCTTCTCCAATGCTTTATTAACTTGTTATAATGATGCACGTTCAATCTCCATCAAGTGTCATCAAACAGTAATTATTGCATTTAGCTTAATCTAGAACTTCCCTTGTTTTGCTATCTTAGTCTTTCTTTTGTTGTGGGTTACAGCTTACAGTTCCTATGTGCTACAGTTCCTCCTTGGCTGCAAAAAGGTTAATTCACAATGTAAGAGTTGAAGAAATTAGCTCAACACCCAGGAACACCTGCAAAGAACAAACCTTCCATAGGAGGATATGCAAGAAAGAGCTTGTTGAATATGGATCAAGAAATCAAAATGAGGTATATTACAAATGATATATGAGATGCCTTAAAAAGGAAAAGCATGCACAACCCTAAACCTAACTTGAGCAAAAAGATAGCTCAACTAGATAAGGATGACTAAATGCAACCTAGGAATTAAAATAATGCCTAAGTAAACTTATGCAAGTGTAATTAAATAATTAATTACACCAAAACCCCCCCATAAGTGCAACTTAGGGAGAAGATTATTATGCAAATGATGCAAAGATGCAACAAATGGGTCCTGGCAACAAGGCCATGTTAGGTACCCATGCACAAATGAAGAATCTCTCACAAACAGAGAAAAGGAGAAAAACCCTATGGGAGAAAACTCCTCTCCAAAAGAGAGAAACAAAAGACATGAAGAACATCACGGAAGCGGGAAGAAGCTGCAAACAACTGTCAAAAGATGACTGCTACGGTGCCGAAGAACCTCCTCTAAAGATAGGATGATCAGGATCAAGAAGACAACAATCTGCATGAGTGCCCCCAATGACACTACTCGAATCAGATGGCAAACAAAGGCAAACACTTGGAACAAAGATACAGATGGCACAAGTACCAATAGTCTGAAGAATGCTAATCAACTGTGGATGGAAGATTCCTTCCAAGGTGAAACCAAGGAAGCATTAGCACGAACAGTATAATACCCCCCCCATAATGCTAACTGGGAGAGCTTTACAGATCTACTGAAATGTTGTGTAACACCCTGTAGTGCATGAAGGAGAAGAAACAACATCTGAAAGTGCACAAGAAAGCACCAGCAACTGAAAAAGTGGTGTGCAAAACAAAGCACACATGCATGAGGCTGGAGTCATATGGATCCACTATTGTTGTGGAGGAGCACTCATCGGACAAAGGTGTGATGGAAAAAACAAAGGCACTACACAACCCCCCCATGGCACTTTATAATACAGTGCGAGTACAGAACATGGCACAACCTTATGTGCAAAATCCCCCAAAATACATGTACAATAGTGTGGCACTTTATCTCAGTGCATTTACATAGAATATTGCTTACAAATGATGCTCATAATGCCCACAAAGGACAAAAAAAATTGGAAATACATAAAGAACAACAAAAAATGAAGCATCCCATGCAAACGAGAAGTTCCCAAGAGCTAATATGTCCAGGTAATTCACCAGAGTGTGAAAACACAAAAAAATGAATAAAATGTACCTGGAGTGAAATCTAGAAAAATTACATGGATGGAACTGAAGCGCTCTGAAATACAATTCCAATGCCACTGAGATCATGAAAAATGAAGAAACTGGTCAAAAGTGACGAGCTCAGGACTAAAAACAACTCCTATATTATGCTATCTTTTCATACTTATCATACAAACTTGGACCTAAATCATAGTAATGGAAATATGGTTATGACATAATAGTATTGCATGGTTTATATGTGAGTATGCATATCTTTCTTCTTGAGCTCCTTAGTATGTTCTTCAATTAAAATTTATTTTTCGTATTTCCACTTTTTATTTCCCTGTGCAAACTCATCAATCACTCTCCATATTTGATAACCAAGTGACAAGGTGGTATGGTGAATTGGAGTTCTTATGGGAGAAGGTTTTTGATTTGGTACTACCAGTTTTCCATCCCTAGTCTTATTTATGGCCAACTATGCCAACAAATCAAGTTTAGTACCATGGTCATATGTTTGTAAATTTTCCTCCATTTCTTGCATTTTTGTTTCCTTTTCCTTGTCCTTCTTTCCATAGCTTTGTACTAACTCTTCCAAATATTTGATTTTGTCCAAGGCTTCTTGGATCTCCTTCCTAACATATTTTTCTTCTATATACATTTCCTCTATTTCCATGAACTGCTCATTACCTCCCCCATCATAGTCCTCATAGGTAGAACTATCTAGGGTTTTCTTCCATGTTTTCTTAGCAACAAACACATCTTCTAATTTTGAATTAGAAGTAGTAGACACATATCTCTTCCTCTTCATAGGTATATTTACATTACCAGGGATATCTCCTTTCCCTTCAGAGTCTGTCTCTGCTAACATGGCACCTTCCTCCTGTTGTTCTTTTCTTTTTCCCTCTTCTTTAGGTTTCTCTACATTTCCCCTCATGACACCTTGTCTCTTTAATATGTCTGAACGTCTAGGTGTAGGTGTCTCCTTCTTAACATCGTTCTTTTCCTTTTGAACATCCTTCTTCTTATTTTGAACATCCTTCACCTCCTTTTGAACACCCTTCTTCTTCTTTTGAACATCCTTCTTCTTTTTTGTTTAAGAAGGTGTGGATGATGTAGATGTACTGCCTCTTCTGATCTTGGGTCTTTATGATTTTGAAGAAGATAGAACTTCCTCAATTACAGGTGACCTAGACTCTGGCTCATTATGTTCCTCCTCACCTTGGCTACGAGTGGGTGAAGTCATAGGTGAGACATGAGGACTTTCTCTTGCAGATTCATCTTGTGGCTCTACAGTCTCAGGTACCATAGGTGCATCTAGTCAACTATTAATATCTTCACATTTCTTAAAATCTTCCTAGTCTACTTGTGGGTACTGAATTCTCAAACTTCTTTTTACAACAATCAAAGAGTGGTGTGATAGGGCAATGTCACTTTGTTTCCTTTGATACTCTGATGCCATTTTTTTCAACATGTTATAATGAAAATTTGGCACATTTACCAGCCTATTGTGCTGAAGGTGACTAAGTAATTTAAAATTTACTGTATACAAGATATTTTTCTTACCATCACAGCTAAGATATCTAACAATATAGGAAGCACAATTAGCCCAAAACCAAGGAAGAGAGAGCCTCTTTGTACCTTGTGAAGATGAGTCTGAATTCTCTCCTCATTCATAAAATTCCTCTCTGGCTGCAAGTGCATCTGCATGTACTAGAAACTTCACTCCAGTTCTAGGTAACCTAGAAACTTGTGCTATGGCGACGTAAAATACATCCACTGATAGTCCTTTCACCATTGCTTCATTATGCTCCAGTGTGGCTACAAACCTTCTTGTTATCTCATTATCGAATTATGTTAGTTTCAGGAAATAATCAAGCCAGCCAAAATAGGTAAGACCTATTGATGGTCAATATAACACAACAATGTTAAAATAGAATATTGCTACTCTAGTTCTCTTGAAAAATAAAAATAATATAAACTACCCATCTTCAAGGTCTCCATAGTTGGTTCTCAACTATGTTGTTGTCATTCAGTGGCCTATGCAACTATAATGTTCAAGGGGCTTGTTGGTAAAGAGTACAAACTGAATAATATGAACTAATCTAACGTTTGGGGGTGTAAATAAACAACAAAATATAGAACATGACTTAGGACAGCAAAGCATAAACACAGATTTCTTTTAATCCAGACATATAAACTTTGTAATGTGCATTTCTTTAACTAACTAAAACCATAAAATGACACAATCTATAGAACGATCTATGCCATTTCATTCATTCACAGTGAAAATTCAAAACGTACAACGTTCATCATCACTTTTTTCTTTCTTTAAACTTTATTTTCAAATAAGAATACATCACCAACTCATTGCCAACATTCATAGATCAATAAATATAAAGAGATCTCATTCGCAGATAATTTAACGAAATAGTTTCAAATTCGAAATCTTCTATTGATTTTCATCAAATAATAGACATTTATGCACAACAAAACTCACTGGCATACAAATAACTATTGTTCATCAACATTATCATTAAACTAACAAACTTCTAAAAATAACATAAACTGCATTAAAACTGTAAAAGTGTTTCTGAGTATCTTTGCATGAAAGCTGTAAAAATTCTAAAAGTTGTAAACATTATCCTAAATATCTCTTAGGCAGTCAATCCTGACTTTAATCAACTTACCTTTACAATGAGGAGATAATTTCTACATATAGACAATTTTAGCACCAATTCCTCCTATCAAAAATTAAGATCCACAATGTGAGGTTTCAGATCCACAATTGTAGGGACACTCAGATAACTCCAGTATTTGTCTTTGGTGTAATTGCTGAAGCTGAATAGGTGTGCCAGCTGCTCCTTCAACCAAAATTTGAACTTCAAGTATTTACTGTGATCCTTCCCAACTACCACGAATTACTCTTGACTTTCCAGCTCTACTCCCTAGTCGTCCCTTTACTCAAAACTCATCCAAAAAGGTATTGTTGTTCAAAATATAATAAAAACAATCAATTTTACTTGTCACCTTCATGTTGGGTCCCACAGTATTCATCATAATTGGCCAAAATTTGTTTCATTGTATCATCATCTGGTCCATCGAGCCAATCAACTTTGAATTCTAATTCTTCAAATTTATTTTCCACTGTATCAACGGTTACCTTCATTTGACCAACATCCTTGGTTGCCCACCGTAGGTCACATCTAAGCTCCAACAATCTGTCCATGAGTGGTGACTCGGCAATATCTCCTTTTGTTAACATTCTATCCAATCGTTCCTCCCATGCATCTTTGATGTCTCCCAATGATTCAAGTCTCTAATCTGGAGGTAAGGCTTTATCAGTAAACCTTGAAACAATTTCTTCAAATATACCTATGTGCTCAAATATCTCATGAAAATTATTGAGCATAATTATCCTATGTTCAATAAGAGTTTGTGACTTAAAATCAGATATATGAATAGCCTTTGTAACATATTCAAAATATTCCTCAACCAAAATTTGGGATTGGACCAACTCTTTATTAGAAATTTTGTCAATTGCCTTAAGCTTTCCCAAATATTCTTTAAGTTTCTCCTCTTCTTCCCACCATTTCTTCATAGACCCTTCTATAGTTTTGACTAATTTAAGCCACCTATAATAATACTTAAATCCTTCATATAAAAACTTATTCATATCATCTTTAAAGGTATTAAGCCAATTATCAAACAATGTGGCTTTCTTTTTCATTTCAGTCAAACCATCTACCTCTTTTCTGCTCATTAAAATGGGGATCTTTGATGGTGCAGGCTGCTCAGGAGTAGATGAAATTAACTCCTTCAAGAAATCTTTCATTTTACCAACTTGAGCCTTAAGCTCATCTTTAGCCTGCTTATCTTTAGTAAACCTGGACTTGGTAGTAGTGGCAACAATATCAATTAAATTTATCTATTGATTTTTAGTATGCTTTCCCAGATTAATAGTACTTATCTGATAATATTCTGGCTGTAATTCTCTATCATCTTTATCAACAATTATGGTAGTAATTACAACTACCAGATCTCCTTCATCAGTGAGCTTGGTTGAATGTACTGCATGAACCTTCTTCTCTGCCTTTACTTTATCAATTTTTTCCCTCATATCATCCCACATTACTAGTTCGGCTTGTACTTGCTGCCTCTTCTCTAGATTCATTTTTAGCCAAGTGGGTGTAGCTAGCTAAGTGGCTACTTGTTGAACATTAGGAGGTGTTGAGGATGAAGGTGTAGAAGAAATTGTTACAATTCTCCAAGAATCCTTTTGTAGATCTTCCTATTCTTTTTGTAACCTCTCCTATTCAATTCTCTCATTCTCAGCTCTGATTTCTTCTATCTTCCTCCCATTTAGCAGCCTCTTCTTCATCTTTTAGCCTTTGTTTCTCTAATTCTTTAGCTCAAATCTCCTCCTCTACAGCCTTTTCTTGTGCAAATTTCCTTTCTAGTTCAAGAGCCTCACCCTCTGCCTTCTTTCATGCTTCAGCTTCTTCCATTTCCCGAGCTACTCTTCAGCTTTTCCTTTTTTTTCTTCTTCTTCTTGGGAAGCTCGTTCATCAGGTAGCTTTTGAGAACCTTCCATCAATTCTCATTATTCTTTTTCCGTTAGTACATCCTCTAACTCCATCTCTGCACTATGTAGATTGCCAACTTCAAATTTTGCTCATGTCCTAACCTGGTTCTTCTTCAACCTTTTTCAAATACTCCTCCCATTTCGGTCCTTCTCTCTCTTGAGATGGAGTTCTTTCAAAATATGAGGAAATATCTTCAACATTAATCTCAGGTTGTCCCTCTTCTCCAATAGTTGTTGCTCCTGAAGTTGATGGTATGGTAGGAGCACTTTCCTTAGTAGCTAGAGGAACAACAACCTGTCTCTCTACAAAACTCTCCTCACTAGGGTGAACAACGACCAAAGGTACAGCAACAAACCTAAAGTAACACCCGCAACAGCCGCCTCATAAGTAACCTTTGTGCTACGCAAAGCATCATCAATCTCTTGCAAAGAAATATCTTATTCTGTTTGTGGAGGCTCTTCGGTGGCTGCTTCCACCGTTGCAACACCTTTCTTCAATATTTTATATTGTTTGGTCTCTTCAGAGGAAGTGGGTTCACCGCTAGAACCTCTTTTCTTTGTCACCCCAACCCTTGGTTGTTTCAACCGGAGTTCTATCCATTTCAAACTTCTATTTATCACTACCTGTGACACTTTTCTGATTTTAGTCTCTTCTTTTTCCACCCAATTGATGGGTTGAAGGTATTTTGTAGCCACTTGGTCTATATCATATCGGGGATCAAGAGTGATCCCATCATCTTTAGTGCCTTCAGGAATATCAATTTTAATATCAAAATCCCTCATCTGGGTAATTGTTAACCTCCTGTAACCCCTTTTCCTCACCTCAAACTAATCCTAAAGGTTAGCCAAAAATTCCTCAAGAAGAGGACCATGATGAGTAAAGTGCATGCATTTTCTTCTTTGGATCAAAATTCTTCCTAGAAATATGCCACTAGAAATTTAGAGACTGGAATTCTTCAGTTGTTGATTTAGTCATAACTGATGAAGAACAAGAATAAAATCCCAATTCCAAGGGAAAAGAATGTGCAACAGTCCTATGCTGTGAAGAGAAAACAACATTTACCTCTGCAACTTGCCTAGAAAACTCCATTAAAACCCACCTATTGCCACAACATCTTGGAAATTTAAAAGGATGACCATCAAAACCAAATAATCTAAAATAAGTAGACCTTGGGTATTGAATGAACCAATACCCCCATTCCTGAATGAACTTCGTGGCTTCCCGGGACAATTTGAAACCTATGTCCCCTCTGAGCTGATTTATAATGACATACAGAAAAAGCATCATTTACTCTTTTGAAATGCTTCTCTGATTCCCTAAGCTCCAATTGGTCATAGTTTTCCCAAACCTTCTTTTGATTTGGGCCATCATCCATTGAACCTACAATATTCAATCCAAGAAACCTTCCCATCCTTATTGCACAATATATAACATAAGAAGACATGTAAAATGTCTTGGTCTGTATTACTTGGAGAAGCTTGGCATGAATGCTATCTAAGATTATTTTCCCCCAATCCAAGTGTTGCTTTCCATCTAGAATCAACTGAATAAAAGGAAACATCCAGTGTTCAAAACTACGAGAGTTTGATTTTCCAAATGCTCTAGCCAGCAATGTGATAATATCTCCTATGTCTTGAGAGAAATCTGACCTCTTAGTATTGGATGGCAACTTCTTTATTGACTTATTCTCCTTTTTCAGCCACTGTTTATTGATGATTTGTTTGTTTCCTTCCACATCTCTATTCCATAGTTCAAGTGCCTTAGCCTCAGTCATCATCTTCAAATCAGGGTAAGGAGGGAGGTCAAAGACATGTTTGATCATGGTTGGAGTCAATTTAATAATAGCATTGCCTTGAGCATCAATACATTATCTCTAAGTAGGGTTATATGCCTATGTAGCCGTTAGGATGAACTCAGGACACTGTACTACAATAGGAAATCTAGCTACATGAGCTAGTCTTGACTCTGCAATTCTTTTTGCTCTCGGGGTAGCATCCTCTCAAAATGTATCCTTCATGAACTACTCTAAATCCATATGCCCCACTAGTGTGTTAGTTATGTTCATGAATTGAGAGTCAAACTTGGATGGAACTGGATTCCCTTGATACTTATATTTCATTGTGTAAGGCACCTGTTTTGGTTTCAATCTCTTGGCTCTGGCCTTCTTTGATGTTCCCTTGGATTTTCCCTCAAGAGGAATCCCTTCTTCGGAGTCAGACATTTTTTAAATCTCTTGCACTACTGACCATCATTAGATATAAAAGGAAACATATAAATAACATCATAACATAGGCATTCTCAATAAATCAACATCAACTTAAAAAAAATAGTTTAATATGTTAATTTGATCATTTTCGGGCTTCGGGCTCAAAACAACACCAAGAACTTAGCCTTTTCATGCATAAACTGAGTTTTTTCAGGAGTCAAGATCAGGTTATGACCAAGCACTAGACCCATGTTTATGAAAGAAGTTCAATACCATTCCCTAGTCCGACCCCGTAATGTTCAGGAATCGAGATCGATTTTGGGTGTCAATCAAGTACCATACCAATGTTTAAAGCAATTCAATGGAATTTCAAAGTCTGACCCCACAGTGTTCAAGAATCAGAATCGGGTTCGAGTCTTGGCTCATAAGTGGTGTTTAACCGATGAAATAGATGAAAAGGATCATGCAGAGTTTTGATCCCGACTTTGTATTGAACTCAGGATCGGGTTATCATTCAAAACTAGAACCATCAAAACAGACAAGTGTTACTGGCTTCCCGAGTTATGAACCTGATCAGATATTAGGGATCGAGGTCGGGCCTTTGTCATGAACCAAGCATTAAAATGCATACTGGGGATGGGTCAACTTTGAGTTTCGATCACGACAACACGTCGGGAATCAAGATCAAGGTATTGTTAGGTCTATGTACCAATCAATGGGTTGAAGGTTCGATGTCGAAACAACTTTCAACCTTGATGGTAATGTGGGGGCCAGGAAGCGAAACTTGGAAGAACACTTGGTCAAAAAAATTAAACCAAACTTACGATACTGGTCCAACCCTTGATCCCAATAGTAATGCAGGGATTAGACAAGCGAAGAAACTGATACCAAGGAGTAGACAAACATAAGTGTTGGTTTGAGTCCTGACTCCAATATACATGCAGGGAGCGGGAATAAAAAAATGGTGATGGACAACGAAGGCGAGGAAAATTATAACAGTATCGAAAAACATGCCCTCGTGACCGGGCCATGTGTAGGATCAAGAACTTTGGATAAAATGGTCAGTAATTCAAAATTGACAATTTAAAATAGGTTGACCTAAACATAGAGCAAAACCCTAGGAAACTAGGGCACAATGAGATGGACAATCCCGCAACCAAAAGATAAGATGATGACACCAAAACACAAAAGAACGCACAACGAACCCAACATGGGTTCAAACGTGAAGGAAAATGCACCAAACGATGCGAAAGAAAACACATAATGACAAAACAAAGCCGAGCGAAGAAAAGGAAAATGAAAAGAAAAGAAAAAATGACACACGAGATAAAAAGCACCTAGAACGGAAGCGAAAGCAAGAAAACAAAAACAAAAGCAAGAACACCTACCTTCAAACGTACCCAAGAATTTTGGCAGCACACTGACAAATCGTAGTGAACTCCTAAAACCCTAAATTTTTGTCTTCGGATTCAAGCAGATCCATAAATACCAGGCGTGGGAAAGAAGGTAAGTGGAAGTCGGGGTCAGGGCATGGACTAAGACTGAACCCTCACTAGGTGCAAATTTCAGTCAAAAGCCTGCGACTCAAACCCGACGAACAAACGAAAACAACAAGGGGCCAAAATCAAGTCGCAAGATGAACTTAGAACTTTAAAAAGTTCAAAGTGCAGGTCACGGTCTGAAGTCTGATCCTAAAAGGCAAAAGGAAATGGGAACTGGGATCAAGATATGAGAAGGAACTAGAACTTTCAAAAGGTGCAAAGTTAAAGTTACAATCCGAAGTCCAATCCCGGAGCGAACAAAGACACGAAAAGAAGTCGAACATCGGGATCGGGTTAGAGACAGGAACAAGAAATTTGAAAAGTTCTTAGTTCTGATTCCAACCTGAAACTTGACTCTGACAAGAACAAAATGCACAAGGCAACAAGTGTAAGTTTCGATACGCGACCTAAACTCGAAAGAACATAGAAAAAGAACAAGGCAAGAAACGAGGTTGAGACCGAGACAGGAACAAGGCCCTAAACCTTGTGAAAAGGAACAAGTGCATGTTCCCGCCCGTGACCTGAGCCTGAAAAATGAAAGGAACAAGAACTTAGGAGGGAAAAGAACAAATCCTAAGACCCAAACAAGAACACCAAGGACAAACAAACACAAAGGGGGACCCATTTTGACCAAAAACAAAATGGGGTAGTTATGCAAGGCATAACAAGACCATTGCATCTTCCAGTATTTGCTTGTGAGCCGATGACTCCCTCCTAATAACATTATCTCCCATTATGACTCTCTTTACTTTGCTTAATGTGTTTAACCTTGAAAATTTAGCTTAATTCCTCTCCACCACCTTCAAAACCCCTCCTTTTTGTTGCTTCTTCATACACTTTCACTATCATACCATAACTGCAACTCCACTTCTTAGTATCAACTTAATTTGAGCTCACAAATAGGTTCTAGGTTCGTCTCTGGGTTGGACTTAGCTCAAGTTCTCAAGATTAGAAATTGGAAATTGAAAGTATCAACAAAAAGTAGGTATAATTTTAGGAGGGTTTTTGCATGTCGCATCTATCTATTGCATTTGATTTGGGTGGCATATTTCGAAAAAAACTAGCTGAGTTGTACCCTCCCTACAACTTAATGGTTGAAGTGACCTCACTTCAACTCATGATTGGGAAGTGGTATGATTAGAAAGTATGGAAATTAATGGTATGAATATTTTGTATGCATAATTTAATATGAAAGACATAATGAAAGCTTAAAGAAATCTATGGTAATTATGATAGCTTACCTTGCGTACCTGTCAAAAGGAACTAATTGATCGTCGCGCATGTAAACTGAATAGCATGTATTTGGATTATGATTTGATGTGACCAAAAATAACTGCAAGTGAATAAATTATGAGGTTGTTGATGCAAGGTAATAAAGCAGATTAGATGGATAATAGCTGGGGATGTGACAATTCAAACGTTTAAAATGAGAATTGGTAGCAAGAAAGAAAAGATTCGTGTTGTGGGTACTTATTATGAAAAGATGGATAGTGCATGTGAAAATTTTGAGGTGAATGTGCATGAACTACCGTTAATGTGGCACAAAGTAGTTTGAAATTTTATTTTCCTTTTGCTAGATGGTGCTACGGGTACCTTCGTCAACAAGACCCGTTCTGAGTGTTGACAACTATTATGCTATAGATCCCTACCGCAATAGGACCCTTCTGAATGCGTAATAAAAATAGGTCCCTTTGGAGAAAAATAAACATTATTTTAACCGTGGTGTGTGTGCTTGTGAGGTAAAATAAGAATTTAGTCCCGAGTGATATCAGGGATTGAATTGTGTAGCTCAATCTCTAGGTCACCGAAAGTACTTAGTATGTCATGTGTTGTTGAGATGTCACTTTGGGCATCTGAACTTGTATTTGGATCATTGCAAGCACCATACTGTTGAAACATGGAGAAAATAAAATCATCTTTCTATATCGATTTCTTATACAACTTCAATCTATGGCCATTAACCAAAATAGAGAATCTGACTACATCTATGGTGTGCAACTTAACTGCTCCATTAGGATAAACTTGTATGATTTCATAGGGCCCAAACCACCTAGACTGGGGTTTCCCTTTGAAGTCTTTGTACCTTGAATCATATAGTAATGCCCAGTTCCTGACATTAAACTCCTTTATTTTGATGTATTGGTCATACCACTTCATCCTTTGTTGTTGTACTACCTCAGTGTGATGGATTTCCTCCATCCTAATTTCATCCAATCCATTTAAATTATGTAACCTCTCCTTTTGTACTATTGTTAGATCCATTTCCAGTTCAATTGTTTGATGTAGACCCAGGAGGCTCAACCACATTCAAAGTTATAACCTTCCTTCAAGAGGCAACTAACAAGATTAAAATGACCTATTTGAGCAATTTAAACAATCCTCAAAGTTTGACAACAATCAGAAGCATGATTTCTCACTTTCACCCTTGAATCTTAATAGTAGTGCAAACTCATTTTTTGGCCTTCAACTCAAATACTCTCCAAGACACCTGACAAACATATGATGGATTTAGACACCCATTTTAGAGTTGTAACACATATCCCAAAGTCAGATATAAATCTTTTGGACCAACCTCCTAAAATCACCCCTTCTACGTTGACCTAATTAGGCTGATTAGGCCTATATTACAAAGTAACATACCCTAAACTTAACACAAACCCCTGAAACCTTGGGGAAACATTTCCTATGCCCTCAAACCTCTAAAACCACAATCAACACCTAGGGTTGACACCTCCAACATAGAAAACCCCAAAACCCTCAATTTCATGCCAAGTCAAGAGGGTTTATTCAAAGTCCCACTTGCACAACCTCCCAAACCTTGCCACTAACTCAGACATGTGTATTATGACCCCAATATTCTCAAAACTTGAAAAAAAACTCCACACTCTCATTGATTTCCACAAACCCTTGACCCAAGGCTCCATCTTCATGTGTTTTTCTTCACAAAACTCATTAAGACAACAGGTTTATCTCCTTAGTTCCTTCTCCACAACTCTAATCATGCAACCTACAACCTACTTAGACTCCCTAGGGCCCATTACACTAGTTACAATTGGTATAGTTGGTGTAAGGGCCCTTTAGAACATGTTTTGTTACAAAACCCTCAAAACAAGGTGCTTTCGCCCTATTATAGGAAAACGAAGATTACTACTACAAAACTCAATTAAATTCCTTCAAACTTGATGCAAAGCAATGCTAACACAAGCCTTTACATAATATGAACCATTACATAATAAAATATGGTTGTACGGGTCCGTACAAGTCTGCAAATATGAAAGAAACTCAGAAAATGATTGAAAACTCAGAAAATTCTTATTGCCAATTCTTCAAACTTTGAGCCAACATTACAAAACGAGTTGTCATGCCTTTTTTAAAGGATTCTCCTCATCAAATCAATGCCCAACTACCTTACAACTACTTTTTAAACCTCTCACGACCGTTGGAGGCCATAAATACATCTTTTACACAATTTAGCAACAATATCATTACAACCTTTGCAATGTTTGCATTTTTAGAGCCTCTTGAACACCTAACCTATTCCAAATGGTCTAATGAGACCTTATTTACCTAAGAGACATGACTTATTCAAGTTGTTAATTTTGACAATCCCTTCCATAAGATTAACAATTCTTACAATATGAATACATAAGCCTCTCAAAGTTGATCAAGCACCATAGAATGGTCACTTAGGACCTTATTAGAATTCAAAACCTTAACTCAAACATCATAGCACACACTGCCTATCAAACACTTCATGGAAAAATAGAGAGAAGGTTGGTGCTCTTGCACCACTTTTGTCCTTACTATCTTGTATTCAAACTCAATTGGAAGGATTGTTGTTTTACCATATACTAGCTCATAGGGTGTAAAACCAGTTGTTATTTTCTAGGTTGTTCTATATGCCCATATTGATTCTAGTAACCTTGCAACCCAATTTTTCCTATGTAACTACACTGTCTTGGTCATAATACTTTTAATTTCTCTATTATTAACCTCCACCTGACTATTAGCCTGAGGGCGGTAAGGTGTTGACTTCTTCTGCCTAATTTGGTATTCTTCAACCAATTTGGTAATAAGGTTTGAAGTAAACTATGGACCCTGATCAATGATTATTTCCCTAGGTACTCCATACCTAGTAAAAATGTCCTCATACAAGAATTTAGCCACATTTCCATCTCTGGAAAACTATAAGGCCTTTACTTCTACCCACTTAGTCAAATAGTCGGTGCAAATTAGAATGTATTTCTTGTTATTGGAAGTAGGTGAGATTGGTCCAATAAATTCTAGACCCCATTTTTCAAAGGGAGCTAGTGTTAATTGAGGCTACAATGGAATTTCATCACTTCTTGTTGGTTTACCCATCCTTTGGAACCTATCACAGCCTTATGTATTTAACAGAATCCTTGTGAAAAGTTAGCCAATAATAACTAGTTTTGAGGATCTTGAATGTTGTTTTTTTGTTGCAAAATGACCTCCACATGGCTCATCATAGAAAGCCTTTATAATATCAAAGATTTCATCTTCCCTTATGCACCTTCTCATAGTGTTGTTAGGGCCTGTGTAAAATAGATAACCTGATATCCAAGAGTATGGAAGACACTTATGTATCAGTTGTCTCCTTTCCCTTGGAGAAAAGTGTGGTGGAATCTACCTTGTTGCTAGATAATTGGAAATGTCAGCATACTAGGTTATATGTACATTTAGAGAAAATAAGTGTTCATCTGGAAATGAATCATCCACTACCCCTTCAGCTGGTTGTATTGGCAATCTTGGCAATCTCGGCGTATCCAATAGCAATGTGGTTTGTATGGACAAAAAATGAATAACCAGTAATGTAATGCCTGAATTTATTAATGGCATACACTACTGCCAATATCTCCTTCTCTGTAATAGTATAATTCAATTCTACTCCCTGAAGATTTTTATTGATGTAGTAAATTGCATACTCTTTGTTACCTTTGTTCTGACCCAAAATTGCTCCAATAGCAAAATCTGAAGCATATGTATTTATATGAAAAGGTAAGGTCCAATTTGGACCCCTCAAAATAGGTGCTTGAGTCAAGGCATTCTTCAGCTCTTCAAATGAGTGTTGGCACTCTGATGTCCACTCAAATTCAATGTCTTTACTCAACAAAATAAACAATGGTGTAGCAATCTTACTGAAGTCTTTAATAAACCTTCTATAGTAGCCTACATGGCCAAGGAAACTTTTGATATCTCTTTGCTTCTATGGAATAGGTAATGTAGAAATAATTTATATTTTATGTGGATCAACTTGAATTCTTGCATTGAATACAAAAGTGCCCTAAAACAATGCCATGTGTCATCATCATTAAGCACTTTTCATTGTTGAGTGACAAGTTGTGTTCTTTACATATTTTCAATACCTTTTCTAGACTGTTGAGGGATTCCACATATGTGGTGAAATCATCTATATATATCTCCATACAGTCATGAACATAGTTAGAAAAGATGTTGAGCACTGCCCTCTGAAAAAGTAGTTGGAGCATTACATAACCCAAAGGGAAGAACAAAGTAGGCATAAGTACCAAGGACATGTGAATATGGTTTTGTTCTGATCTTCTAGAGAAATTTTTATCTGATTGTAACCACTTAAACCATCTAGGAATGAAAAGTACTTTTTTCTGGCTAAAGATTCTAGCACTTGATCTACAAAGGGTAATGAAAAGTGGTCCTTCCTAGTGGTTGTATTCAGTTCCCTGTAATCTACACAAAAACTCCATTTTCCACCTTTCTTGGGAATAATGACCAAAGGTGAAACCCATTCACTATCAGATATAGGATATGTAAAGCCTGCATCAAGGAGTTTTTTAAGTTCATCTTTCACTATTTCTCTCAAGGCAGGGTTCATTCGTCGGTGAGGTTTTTAAATGGGTCTATAACCATCATTGATATAGATTCCATGCATACATAAGTTAGGATCTATGCCTTTCATATCTCCATGCATATGCATCATTATGTGCAAGGAATTGTTCTTCAATCAAGGCATATGTTCAACAATGTTGTTGTGAAGGCAATTGCCTGTCATCAAGGGGCCAAGGAATGTTTTCAGTGATTGCATGTTGTTGGTCCTGACTGATCATACTATAGGGATTCAAGTGCAGTCATCGTTGACATGTCAAATGAAAAAAAAAAGAGGAAGTTGTGAATAACCTGATTGTGGAAGCTTCCTAAAGAGCTTGTTAATATATGAAGCTAAGGATGATATAGGAAGTTGCGGTGGGTGGGGCACATTGTAGGATACATATAATCTATTATTGTGCTATGTTGTGTGCGAAAATCATTGGTTAGCATGTGGTGCACTGAAGTTGCTCTACTTTGCAATGTAGGCCCATATGTGGTGACTGTGACACTCATCTCTGTTGACGCGTCAAATGAAAAAAAAGACTTTGTAAAACCCTAATTCTGGAAGCTTCCAAAAAGCTTGTTATAAGCAGCTAGGATGTAAGTTGCGGTGGGTGTAATTCACGAGATTGTAATCTATTTTGTACTGGATAATAAAATCATTAGGTGGCTGAGTTTCTCTGGATGTAGCCCATATTGGGTGAACCATGTTAAATTTATGTGTTGATCTCTTTTGTGTTATTCTTCATTGTTATTTCTGGGTTATTTAATCTGCATATAATTGTTAATGTTTATTGCTTCGATATGCCTGAACCCTAACAAGGCTCCTGCCACAGTAATTTTGTATTATTTGAACAATGAGCTCATCTTCATCATGTTCATCCAATAGAGGGTTGCATTCTATAGTCATCGATGTCTACGAGGAATAATTGTCTTCCTCATCCAAAGTGGGCCAAATAGTTTGCTCAAGATTAACATAAGGTTGGGCTGGAGGATAGAGGACCAATTTCTTGGTCATTGTCCCATTAGATGTTATCATATTTCCAAACTTACAACCTATGAATGCATCAACTATAGCTAACCATGGTTTTCCTAGGATGAGTGGATATCCTGCAAGGTTAACATTTGGTTGTAAAACTATGAAATCAGTAGGATATTCCCAAAAATCTAATGCAATAACTAAATATTCAATGATTCCTTTAGGATTGACTATTGACCTATCAGCTAATTGTAAAATAGTTTGTATAGGTCTAAGGTTGGCTAACTAAAGTAATTGCATTGTTTCTTTAGTCATAACATTGATTGTTGCCCTTGAGTCTATTAAAGTGTTCTTGATAAGGGTTTCATTAATCTTGACATCCACTACTGGACTACCAAAGTTTGTGTATTTAGGAACAATTATGTTTCCCAACATGATATCAGCAAGGTTTCCCAAGAAATCGACTATCTGAGGATCCTTTCCTTTCCTTTATGGTTTCTTAATACATAGGTCCCTCACAATTTTAGTATAAATAGGGATGTATTTAATAGCTTGGATGAGTGGAATCTTGATGCCCACATCCTTTAATTGACCTAGGAGGTCTGTCTTAGCTTGTGTGTGATGCTTTTGAATGGCTGAGTGTTCGGGAAAAGGATGCTTTAGACTTGAGGTAGTTTGGTGTACCTAATTTGACTCAGGTTCCAAAGGTGTTTTTTTTTTAAGCTTCAACTGCAGTTTCCTCATCCTCCATCTCAAAAATTTGAGGGGATGAAGGTCCAGCAAGTTGTTTTCTTGATCTGAGGTGGACATCACTTACCTCTACCCCATAAGTGGGGTATTCCATAGCTTCATTAGTATAAGCTTGTTGAATAGGTTTGTTGTTAGGATTAGGTGTAGGTTGGGAAGGTATTTGTGGTGGCTTGGGTGGTTGGGATGTAAGATTAGATGAAGGCATAATGGCTTGTTGTTAGGGTTGAGGAGGAAGCATAGGCTGATGATAGTTCATGTTTTCTTATTGCCATTGTTGACCTTTTTGCCATTGAGGCTGCCATTGGTTCTGCTCTATTGGCCATTGGGGATTATAATTGAAACCCTAAAAATTTGGTTGTGAGCAAGGATTTGGTTGTTGATGATTCTAATTTTGTTGGGGTTGTGCCCATTATTGAGGGTTTTTCCATTTATTTTGGTTTGCTAGCCAGGGCTAAGAGTTCCAAGCTAAAAAGTTATGATTTCCAATAGGAAATAATGAATTAAAGCTAAGAGGATCTTGTGGCATACCTTGTCTTTATTGCCATGGCCTTATTTGCGCTATATAAAACAATTGTCCATCTTCTCCTTCAAGTGGCTAAAAATTAGGTTTCTCAACTTTATCTTGTTGGATACTAGCCACCCTCTTGCATGTACAGTTTGCTTTCCTTTTCCTACAACTTGGGTAGTATTTAGTGAGAATTCCTTCAAATTCCTCTTGCTTCTTGATTTGGAGAGTATCCAACTGAGTTGCTAAATGGTTGATAATTTCCTCCATGTTGTACAATAGATTACTTAATTCTATCTTTGAAAGCCCTGTAGATGATTTGCCAATAGTGGATGTCCTATCCCCTCTTGGTCTTTTAGTGAAGGTCTTGGAATAATTCTTGTGGACCTTACAAATGTCTTCAAATGATATTTGAGAGATATCCCCTTGTCCAGTGAGGTTGAGGGCATCCATACAGTCCTTGTTGACTCCCCTAAAAAATACTAACTTAAGGGATTCTTCAGACAACTTGTTCTAGGGGTTTTTCTTCAAGGTAAACTGAAATCTCTCCACATAATCTTCTAATGGCTCATCCTCCTTTTGTGATATTCTAAAGATGTCATCTCTCCTCCTATCAAGTCCCCTGCAATAGTCTTGGTACTTCTCCAAGAAAAATGTCTTCATGGTGTCCCAATCAAGAACAACATTCTTTCCTAATCCCATAAACCATCTTAGGGCTGCATATTTTAGAGTGGAAGGGAAGAGTTTGAGCCTATGAGCATCAAAATTATAGTCATAACTTTTGCATAGGACATCAAATTCAAATAGAAATGTATCTAAGTTCTCAGTCATTAACCCATAAAAGACTGTTAGGGTTGAAGGAGGAATATTCTTCAACATGGTAGCTCTTCTTGGTTAGTGATTGGAAACTCAAAAGTTGCACGTTCAAGATCATCCACTACATCACCCATGGTTCGATATGTACCCTTTGTAAGTGTAGTAGATGTTGGTGATGGAGAAATTTCTTGTTCAGTATTACCCTCACTTTGAGTATTGGATTGACCAATTTTGTTGTGTCTTCTTGGAATGTAGAGGGGAGAAATTTTCCCAAAGAGTCTCTCTGCCTCCGCATACATGAAATATGGAATTATATAGCAACGGTCCTGCACAATGTTAGTGTATCTTCTAGTGTTGAATTTTTTTGAACTTCTAGTGTTGAAAAAGATTGAATCTAACAATCCTAATGCTAAAAACAAAATGTGAACTATGAAAGCTCAAGAAACAAGTCCATGAAGATAGCACCATCCTCGACAATGGCGCCAAAAATGTAGAGTCTAAATTAATATATTGTGAACTTGGTAGAACCTACACAATTCAAAGGTATGTATGAATGAACTGTCCACTCAATATTGCAAAGACTACATTAAAATGTCAATCCAGGGCTTGTAAAATTGTTATGGTGCTACACTGTATATGCCTTCAAAGACTCAAGACTACCTAAGTTATCCTACTCAATATGTTCTACTTGCTGGAAACTTACAAAATTGTGTAACCGTGAAAGAAATAAACCAAAGCTAATGGCTATGAGTGCCTACAACTTAACCTATAACTAAAGTGTTGCTAATAAAGAATTACTGTATCAACTCAAAATTGATCAAAACTAACAACTAAACTTATTCTAACCTTCAAAGTGCTACTGGTTAACCAAATACATGCATGCCCATGAACATTCATTATTAATGATAAAAGTATTAGATTCTAATTTAACTTGCATGTAGTTCATGAAGCAATAATAAACATAAAACATCTACTAAATAGAAATAAACAACTATAAATGAAGTGAACAATAGTTACCTTGAGTGGCCCACTCAAGTGGTTTTTCTCACTTAACTAGAACCAAATCTAACTATCAGATTCTATGCATCCATGTAAAAATTGAACTTCATTCATTGCATATCACAAAAGATTATTCAAAATATTCTTCACAGATTGTATTCAATGAAAATCATTCTGAATAACCATCATGTTTGTAGATAACTGAAACTAAAAAACAATTGATAATGAAATACTAAACTAACTTATCTAAGGACTCATTTGTTGGCTATATACAAGCACAAGAGAGTTTATTCCAAGTAACGACTAACTGCAATCATTAACTTCCACTCCTAGATATTAGAGCATATAGTTAATATTGAATTGTTTAAACCATAACTAAAAAGAAAGAAGAATCCTAATAGAACTGAAACTCTATAAAACATAATTGCATGTAAAACACACAAACATTTATCAGAATCCCATCAGCAAAAGAATTCTTCTCTGGCGCTTTATTAACTTGTTATAATGATGCACGTTCAATCTCCATCAAGTGTCCTCAAATAGTAGTTATTGCATTCAGCTTAATCTAGAACTTCCCCTATTTTGTTGTCTCAGTCTTCCTTTTGTTGTGGGTTACAACTTCCAATTGCCACATGCTACAGTTCCTCCTTGGCTGCAAAAAGGTTAATTCACAAAACATGTGCACAAGACTAACTACCATAATTAAAACATAAAATTCCATCCACATTTCATGTATACTCACATATAAACTATGCAATACTATTATGTCATAACCATATTTCCATTACTATGTGAAACAAAGAAAAAGATAGGTACACCACAAATGAGATCAACAAATGGGTACACCTAATTTTTTGAGTAGTTGTTGTTTCATTCAATTATGAGGGCTATAATGTGCAATTAACAATCATAAATAAAACCTAACCAATATAGCAATTGAAAGGCAGGTTTGAAGAGGGTTAAATGATGTGTATCTATTGCAAAAAGTGCTTTTTCAGGCCTCATTGAGGACTCATTCGTCCAGTGGCGAATGGATCCCTGCTAGGGTTCTGGAAAATCAATTTATGGGTTTTATTCTTCAATGTCTACACTCCCAAATCCTAGGTGTTCAACTCCCAAAAGTTGGAAATAAATTATGTATAAGACTTTACATGATCTTGCAAGAAAGATGACAACTTCGACAACTTTTACTCTCCACTTGTTCTTCAACCTGAAACCTACAATCACACATCAAGAGAGAAGAAAAATGTTGTTTGTTAGAGAATAGGGGTTTGCCTTGGTCAAACCTTGTTTTGGTAATTAAACCTTGAAATGAAATAATGCATAAAGGAAAGATGAATGAACAATGTAATGCTACAACTCACCAATCCTCAATTGAGCCTTGGATTGCAAATCTGAAACTTAGCATGAAATGACTTCAATGAGAGTAGATCTTGATCATGAACTTGACAAAAGATAATTGCTTTGAATACTTTAAGTTGATCACAAATGCTACATCATCACATTAGCTCAACAACATGCAAGACTTTGACACGATGAAATAGATCTTTGATTACTGCAATAAACTTTAATAATCCTCCCTTGAATGCCTTCTTGAATATTCTTGTAAAATGCTCACTTGAATGCTCTTAAGATAACATGAATTTGATCTAGGTTGCTTAGATGAAACTATGTGAAATAACCTTATATTTATACTTATCTTACTCTTAATTCCCAAAATTCAAATAACACAAGCCGACATCAGATCTAGGATTTGAAATCATTAAAATACTTATGATATTGCTATCAGATTCAACTGTGTAGTTTCGAGTCAAACTCATTGACCCATGTTTCATGAGTAGTGGTTCAACAAGAACCCATCTCTCATGATATCAAATGGTCCACTTAGCACTCATTGCATCTAGGTGATGCTCACAGAGGTGAAGCACTGGTCCGTCCCGGAGGTCACCCATCCCTGCTGCTTAACCAGGAGTTTTCTCCAAGGTTAAGCCCGCTTGAGTTGTTACCCATTGCAAAACCTTAGTGTTGTGCCTTATGAACCATTCATAATAGAGTTGAGTGTTGTGTGCAAGTGTTGTGCCTTATGAACCATTCATAATAGAGCCCCTTTAGCTCATCAATTGATAAGTAGGAGATATTTTTCCATAGCGTGTCAAATTATGATATTGCTATCGATTATGAATGGTTCATAAGGCACAACACGGGTTTTAATGAGGTAACAACTCAAGCGGGCTTAACTTGAGAAAACTCCCTGGTTAAGCTTGAGTTTCGATGGGTGACTGAAATGCTTCATGTGAGCATCACCTAGATGCAATGAGTGCTAAGTGGACCATTTGATATCATGAGAGATGGGTTCTTGTTGAACCACTACTCATGAAACATGGGTCAATGAGTTTGACTCGAAACTACACAGTTGAATCTTGATAGCAATATCATAATTTGACACGCTGTGGAAAAATATCTCCTACTTATCATTAAAATACTGCCAAAAACATATTCCAAGATGATGTCCTAGGTTTAAGTGAGGACCCATTCGCCAGGTGGCGAATGGGTCCTAGGTCACTAACCTAGGACACATACCTTGCAAAATTAAATGTTGTGTAATATTATTTAAGAATGTCAGGCTTTATCCCTCAAAATCTACAAATAATTAGGCTTGGATTTGAATTAAAGGGGCCAATTAATGTCAATTAATTAATAAAGCCCTAGATTAATGTGAAGGTGTAAAGAAACACTTTACAACAACCTAAATAAGGCGAAATTAAGTCCATTTTATTAAAAATATCCTAAACTTAATGTGAATGTGAAAAACACATTACAACACTAAATCAAGGCAACATTATGTTCATTTTAATATTAATTATTCATTCCCAAACTAAGGAAAAAGGCATACTTTTTTTGTTACTACATTTTTCCCCCACTTTAGTGAGAGTTTTACCCCACTTCAAACTCGCACTAAAGTAGACATTCAAGACATTTATGTATGTAGCAATGGAAAAGATACACAATCATACACTATCAAAGACTAGGAAAATAAAGGATCAAGCTTCGACTATCCCATCACAATGTGGAACGTGAGTGTTTGTCCATAACATGTACACTCACTTTGGGTAGTGGAACCTCAAGCTTTCCACTAGGTGAGTATCCCTCCAGGAAGGTGGCTTAGTGAGAAAGTCATGCCTGTGTGTCAGCTCTCACTATACTTATCATACCAAAGTTATCCCTCTAATAACTCTGATAGGGAACCACTCACGTTCCTATCCATGCTTAACAAGTCATGTTATGCTAAGCACCAATGCACATGGCAAGGCTCCACAGGAAAGCAAGGTGTATTATGCTACGTGGCCTTGAATTAGGCTTACGTTTGAGCTTTATAAGGTCAACAAGTTGTGTTATGCCAAACACTTATGAACATTATGTATATAGGTTTTTTTTCAAAGGGATCTTTCTTCTTTCATGTAAGGTCTTCTTCTTAGGGAACATCATATCTAATGTCTCCAAGAGAGGAAAAATCAAGAGTAACAGATTATAACTTAAGGGATGCCTCGCATCACATCAAGTCATTAAGAGAAAGTCGTATGCTCTGAAATATTACACTCTTGGAGGACATCAAACCCAATGACACCACCAAGAAAAGGACACGTCACAAGAAAAAGAAAATCACACCATGAAATATGAAAAATGTCAAAAGATATCATTGATGTATGTCCCCACTTTAAAGTGGTTGCTAACACCATTACTGTGATCAACTGCTTTAAAGTAGCCAATGTTCCATCCCAAGACATGAGAGCTTACTTGGAAAGCCCTATGTCAAGTCATATGTTCCTGAAATAGAGTTACGTCATGAAAAAGGAAGGAGGGGTTACCCCAAAAAAAATAGAAGGGATCTATGGATCCAGGGTCAATATATCTTTGCTACAATGTTGTCATAGAGCTCGTAGATGTCATCATTCCCCAAATACTTATAGAACTGGAAGAATGAAAGAAAGAGAGTAAAAACAAAGAAAAACCCTTCGAGTCAACATGGAAGAGACCTAAATGTCTCGACGCCTTGCGTCATCCCCAAAAGGAAAACACAAGACAAGCAAGAAAGATAAAACAAATGACAACATAGAGAAGAATATAGATACACATAGAGGAATGCACAAAAAGAGAGAGAGGCACATCAAATGAAACATTATGGGGGATCACATTATGCACATGCAATCACATAGAGAAATATGAAAAAGAAAACAAAACAAAAGACTAGTAAGGCACATGCAAGTCAACCTATTAGCAGGTCGCCTGCGTCCCAATCTCGATCGATATATACAAAAGGCAGACAACTAGCCAAAGGGACAACATCGAATGTCAAAACTAGGACAAGGTGATCTGACCCCTTTCCCCCACTAAGTGCAGGACAAGAGTGAGTCGAGATAGGTGATGAGAATGAGCTCCTTGTGATAGTGAGCATATTAAGATCCTACAACTATTACATGGCAAGGAGCAACAACTATTATTATTGATTATAATGAGTAAACAAAGTATCAAATTGATGCATATTTAATGTAGTATCTATTAGTTTAGGATGCACCAAAGTTAAAGTTGTCTTAGAAGAATCCTTTGTAAGAGTGTTGAAATTGAGTGGAGGCTTGTTTGTTTCTTTTGAGGGAAAATAACCAAGACCACAAGTGGTTTCTTGTGTGTTAGGCTCTATAGGGACATAGATACCTTATTCTCTAGCAACATATCCTTTTCCACTATACCCAAGTTGTTTCATAAGTTCATAACCTCTTCCATAAAGCTTTTACATTTCTTTTAGATTTGGTGGTTGCTCATAATCAACTTCATCAAAGTTTGTCGTGTATATTATATTTTATTCTAAAGTGGTTGAGTGGATGCTTTCAAATTTTGTGTTGACATTATCGCTTTTTCTTTTCCTTTTTCAGACTCTTTTGTTATGACCTTGTATTCTCTCATGAATGTAGGTATGAAATCAAAGGAACCCCAAGCATCTTCTAATAACTTTGAGACTTCTTCAATATGATTTTCTTTTTCTTTCTCTTGCACAGGTTCCACTTCTATAGTTGGTATCAATATTTTCAAAGGATTTTCCTTGTTTTTCTCAATGAGTAAACTATCTGGTTCAAGGTTAGCTTTGATTGTATACACTTTGCTTTTAAAGTTTGTAGGTTGAGGTAATGGGAGGGATGTTGGAGTTGTTTGTCTTGGTTGCAGATTGTTCCTAGTGTTATATGTATGAGCAACGGTATTGAAACTCGGTTGCTATGAAACATTATCATTATTGAGATGCCTTTTAGGTGGTTCTAAGATAAGCACGGGTTCATTTTTAACTTGTGGTTGTTTTGAGGGTGGATACATTATAAGTTCATGCTTGGGATATCGCTTCAAGGGATATCTAATGTCCATAACATCAAAAGTCTTGTCCTTATTTTCATGATCTCTTAGTGAAGGGGAGTCTAATGTCACTTCACCATCTTCATCTAAGGAAGCCACATTACTATTGTTGGAAATACATGTGTCAATGTTCTCATTTTTGTGCACTATGATATCTTCCCTAGTAGGAGAGTTTTTAAGAGAGCAACAAACTAGATGTTTGTGACATTCAAAGGTTGGTTCTTCTAAAATGACTTCATCACAAGTAAGGGAATTATCAATGGTTGGATTTTCTTGTTGATCAATGATGGTATTCTCTTGTTCAATAATGTTTTCCCTAGGGAAAGAGAGACATAGGATTCTCCTAAATCTCATTGATTGGATCTTCTAACACCAAAATATCATCTTCACAAATAGTAGAGATATTAGGAGAAGGCCAAATTTGATTGTTATGATTGTTCATGATTTCATCCTTTTTCTCTAAGGTCTCATTCTCTTGTGCCATAATATCCACCCTAGTAGGAGAGCTTTTAGGAGAAGAGTAAACAAGAGGTTCATCACAGTCCATGGTTAGATTTTGTATAGTAACTTCATCACAAATAAGGGAGGCATCAAGAGAAGAACAACTATGAGTTTCAAGATTACCAATGATTGGATCCTTTTGTTCGAATAAACCTTTCCAAATGTTAGGGACATTAGGAAAGAGATAAATAATGCTATATCTTTCAATCATTGGATCTCTTAACACCAACATAGCCTCTTCACAAATGTGATTTTCATGATTGTCCATGATTACATCCTCTTTCACTAAAGCATTGTCACAAGTAGGGGAGGTGTTGGGAGATGAATGGAGACTAGGTAAAGTAGCGTCAATGATCTCATCTTCTTGTGTCATAGCATCTTCCCAAGGGGGAGGAGGAGAGGGACAAACAAGACTTTCATGCTTCTCAATGATTGTATCTTCTTTTACCAAGATACCTTCGTCACTAATAGGAGAGGTATCAGGAGAAGAACAATTGTGATTTACATGATTGCCTATGCTTGCATCCTCTTGTGTTATGACATTCTCACAGATCCGATAGATACTAGGAGGGTAGTCAACATGCTTGTCAAAGGTGTTATTTTGTTTTCCTAGATTATGCCCATGAGTAGGGAAAATATAATCATACAAGCCATGTGATACTCTATGAACACTAAATGCATGAAAAGAAAACATGCGAATGTGAAAAAGTAATCTATCTAAATTATGCAATGCTTCAAAAATGTAAACAAATGTCCTGTAGATCTAAAGATTTTCAATACTGAAATGATTTTTGAAATGCTTTAAAAATGACTACACTAAATGGATGATTTGACCTAGATACATAAAAAAAAAATCTTGAAACTTTTCAGACTGATACAATAGGTTACCAACAAGCATAGGAAGTGTAGAAAATCACCAGAAAGCTCATAAAAGTTGGTTTTGTAAGCTTCCAAGGACTCATTTGCCTAGTGTCGAATGGTCATGGTATGCTTTTTCGAGAAACTCTGAATCTGATATTGAAGCTTAGGAACTATGAAAACTTGTTGCTTGTATAACTCTAATAGGAACTCATTTTCCCTATGGCGAATGGGTCCTGGTACAGGATTTTTTAAATTTGAAAAATGTAATTTCAAAGTGATTAGATGTGTTTTCTATTTCAGGTTTCAAATTGTAACTTTTGTAGCCAAATTTTCCAAAATTTGATGTTGAAATGCAAGTGCAATGAAAGACAAAAGATGAACTATATGACACCTTTTGAAATGCAATTTTGATGCAATTTTTGAATGTGAATGATGAAAAGTACACTAATATACAAACACTATGCAAAAATAATGTAATATGCATGCCAATTTTTTGAAATTTTCAGATTTAAACAACGCAAAAATGCAAATTTAAACCCTATATACAATGCAAACTAATGCAATTTTGGCAACCCTAGATGAAATGCAAACTAATGCAAACCAATGCAAATCCTAGATCTAGGGTTTTAATGGACTGCAATTTTTAGAATTTTGATGTATAAGTTCGGGTTCACCAAAATGAAACAAAGAAAAAGATATGTGCACCACAAATGAGATCAACAAATGTGTACAACTAATTTGTTGATTAGTTGTTTCATTCAATTATGAGGGCTATAATGTGCAATTAACAATCATAAATCAAACCTAACTAATATAGCAAACAAAAGGTAGGTTTTAAGAGGGTTAAATGATGTGTACCTATTGCAAAAGGTGCTTTTACGGGCCTCACTAAGAACTCATTCGCCCAGTGCTGAATGGGTCCTTGCTAGGGTTCTGGAAAATCAATTTATGGGTTTTGTTTTTCAATGTTTGCACTCCCAAATCCTATGTGTTCAGCTCCCGAAAGTTGGAAATAAATTATGTAGAAGACTTTGCATGATCTTGCAAGAAAGATGACAACTTTGAAAACTTTGCAACTTTGACAACTTTTACTCTCCACTTGATCTTCAACCTAAAACTTGCAATCACACATTAAGAGAGAAGAAAAATGTTATTTTGTTAGAGAATAGGGGTTTGCCTAGGTCAAACCCCATTTTGGCAATTAAACTTTGAAATGAAATAATGCATAAAGGAAAGATGAATGAACAACGTAATGCTACAACTCACAAATCCTCAATTGAACCTTGGATTGTAAATTTGAAACTTAGCATGAAATAGCCTCAATGAGAATAAATCTTGATCACAAACTTGACATAAGATAATGGCTTTGAATACTTGAACTTGATCACCAATGCTACATCATCAAATTAGCTCAACAACATGCAAGACTTTGACATGATGAAATAGATTTTTTATTGTTGCAATAAAATTTAATAATCTTCCCTTGAATTCCTTCTTGAATGCCCTTGAATGCTCTTGTAAAATTCTCACTTGAATGCTCTTAAAATAACTTGAATTTGCTATAGGTTGCTTAGATGAAACTATGTGAAATAACCTTATATTTATACTTATCTTACTCTTAATTCATGAAATTCAAATAACATAAGCCAACATTAGATCTAGGATTTGAAATCATTAAAATACCACAAAAAACATATTCCAAGGGGGTGTCATAGGGTTAAGTGAGGACCCATTCGCCATAGGGCGAATGGGTCCTAGCATACTTAACTAAGACACACTTTGGGAAATATGAAATGTTATGCAAAAAGGGGGTCCTAGGACCAAGTGAAGACCCATTTGCTAGGTGACGAATGGGTCCTAGGTCACTAACCTAGGACATATACCTTGCAAAATTAAATGTTGTGTAATATTATTTAAGAATGTCGGGCTTTATCCCTCAAAATCTACAAATAATTAGGCTTGGATTTGAACTAAAGGGGCCAATTAACCTCAATTAATTAATAAATCCCTAGATTAGTGTGAAAGTGTAAAGAAACACTTTACAACACCCTAAATAAGGCACAATTAATCCCATTTTATTAAAAAGATCCTAAACTTAATGTGAATATGAAAGACACACTACAACACTAAATCAAGGCAACATTAGGTTCATTTTAATATTAATTATTCATTCCCAAACTAAGGAAAAAGGGATACTTTTCCCATTACTCCACTATGATTTAGGTCCAAGTCTGTATAATAAGTATAAAAAGATAGCATAATATAGGAGTATTGTCTGAAAGGTATATCTAAAAGTGTCTGAAAGTATGCATGAAAGTAACAAAAAAATAGTCTAATAACTGAACCCATCAAAATCAAGCCCTCATACTCAACCATATTATTAGTATAGTTGAACTAAAATTTAAAGGAAAATAAATACTTTCATTTTTTATAGGGAAATCATGGTTATGCCACCACCTGAACCATTTTTTCTCCTTGAGCCATCAAAGTACAACTACCATATTCCATCATTTCCTTTTGGTGGCTTGACAAGACTAGGAATGTCCATGTTTTCTTCATGGACATGATATGTACCCAACCCCCTTTCTTCCACACAAGGACATGAATCAACCTGGGAATTATTTTCCCATTCATCAAGGAAAATATTAAGGATATCCTCTATAGAAGTGGCTAACTCATGGTCACTGATAACCTCTCCTCGGTCTCATATGGTGTAGTTCATATTAAAAAGAGGTGGTGTATATGGTTCAATTTAGCTCATGGAGATTGGTTTATTTTTAGTAGTTACCTTGGTGTCATACCTAGTTCTAAATATCATATGAGACAAGTCAAATTATAGATATTATCCTATCTTGGATGTGAATTATCTAGATAAGCAAATGGGAAAATATGGAGGGAGTTCTATAATTGAAATGTCTCACAAAATGGTACAACTAGGACATGCATGTAGGGTGAGTTTCAAATCTTTGATGACACCTACTATTTTAATAAATGTACCATCTAGTTGTACTATACCATTTGACATTAGTTCATACTTGATACCAAGTAAACCAACTACTTTTTGGGGCATAATTGAACTACTAGACCTTGAATCAATCATACAATAATGAACTATGTGATCACTAATAATTAATGACATGTAGAAATGACGGCGCTTACTAATTTTATTCATGTTTGGATCCTTTTTAGGTTGACAAAGGTTGGTCAACACTACTACACCATCTTTAGTTGTAACACAAGTTGGTTGTTTAAAGTCGTTTGAGGCCTCTTGCAACAAATATCTTTGAGTTGGAATAAACAGTGCTTCACACATAGGCATATTTAGGTTAGTTTTCTTCATTTACTTTACAACACTGAAAGGAATAGGACTAATATTTGTAGATTTTTTTGGATATCAAGGTCTATTCTTGATCATTGATTTGATTTGTGGTTGATTTTGGGTTTGATTAATCTTTCCAACATCTATATTTGCTTGTGTCTTGGGACTTCTCTCTCCTGTACTTTTATTAATAGCCTTTTGATGTGTGTGGGAGGTTGATGCTTGACCAACCATGGTGGTTGACCTGACCTCTATTTCTCTCTTCTTTGATCTAGTATTATGTGCCATTATACTCATATTTTTATCAAGTGTTTCAACTTGAATTAAACCACAAAAATCAACTTCTTGTTAATTCATCAATGTGGATTCACCTTGTGCATGTTCTTGTCTTCCACTAACTTGATGAGTTGATTGAAATTGGTGTCCTGAACATGCAGGTGGATTTTATACCATGAGTGCTTGATTGAATGTACCATTTTGGCATAAATCTTGGCTATGAGGTTGGTTGCATAAAAAACACCACTCATGCTCTTGGGCTAAGTTGTTTTGTATTGGGACAATAGCTTTTGAGGTACTTGCAACAATTGTGTTTACAATATTCACAGGCTTAGCCTAACTCAATTGATTTTGGCCTCACATATTAGCTTTGTGGGGTTGTCTATAAGGATAATATGATTGATTTAGAAGCTGATATGGCCTACTAGATTGTACTTGCTACATTTTTATTGGAATCAATTTGTTACCAAAATTATGTAGTAATAATTTTACATCATGAAGCTCATTGGGAGGTGTGACAAGAGGAGTTAATTGGCTGGTTATTGTGGGAATATGGGCCAAACTTTGCTGAGGTATTAGAATCTCAATGAATAAGGGCATTGGAGGCCTATGAGATATCTTTCTAGCTTGGATTAGGTTGGTTCTCAACTCTAATGGCTATGTCATATGCATCAGGTAGGAAATTTCCTCACATGAATTGAATCATTATAACAATATCACTATTCAAAAAACTCAAATAGTACAAAAATGTGGTGTTAGGAGAAGGTTTTATCAATGTTGGGATCCCATCCCAAGACTTTTGAAACCTAAAATTGAAGTTCACCATGAACTCATGAGGAGATATCTTGATGGCAGTAAGTTGATCCATTAAAGATGGATGGTCACTCTTATCATCAAACTATTGAAAAATCTTTTCTCCTAGTTCATCCCAATTATGAATGGAAGTCGGTTGTAGCCCATTATCCCATTGTAGTGCTTTCATTTCAAAGAGGAAGCAAGGATCCTAACAACTAGATTGTCCTCAATGACATTATGCACTAAGAAGATTTTGTAAAATCAGTAAAATATGGAATGACCTTCAAGGCTGAAGTTATAATTTCATCATGTTGCTAAAGATTGAGATGAATTTTGACATTAAAAGTCATAGAAATGCTATTCCTTCGAAAGGCCATAGTAGGAAGTTGAAAGTTTATTCTTGATTATGGAAATATACCAAAAGGGGGTGTTGAGTGGGCTCTTGGAGGTGAATATATAGCAATTTTGGTTCTCCTTATATTAGATCTAGCAATCTAACTCTACTTCTTCTTGAGGTATAGGGAGGTAATTTAACAACCTAAAAACTTTTACCTATAGAAGAAGCCCTTGTCTCCACTCTTGGCATGAAACTTTAGGACTAATTTACAACTAGGACTTGCAAAACCACTAGGTACTTGTAGAATTCCACTTAAAGACTATAATACATTGAGAATAATACCACTTTCTCAACAACTTTTAACTCATAGTTGAGTTGTCCCACTGGGCATGCTAGAAACTTGTCTATCTAAACATGTACCCTTATTGAATCCTATATTCAATAGTTTAGTGAAAACACGAGATTAGATTCAAGATGTGGGACCTTGATAATTGAATTCAAACCTCCAGATGAAGGGTTGGTTCCTTTTCTAAACTAGGTGTAGTAGTGTTGGTCTAACCCAACATTGAATAACTCTAAAACTAACCCTAATCTATCAACTTGTAGAGGGAAAATGAGAGAAATATGTATAAAAGAAAGGTGATGATGCATCTAGATTAATGGTATTTCTTCCTACCCACTATGACACAAAGAATAAATAGAATTTAAAAATAACCCACATAGTTCTCTATCCTACCAGCTTCTAGAGGTATATATGGGGTTTATGGTTTGATAGGCACTAAAAGGGAATGATATGTTCCACAACCAGCACCTGCAAACAAGATTAACACAACATATAACATAGAAAGTAAAATATTCACTCAAAAATGAAGGTAAGGAAGTTTACATAACAAGTCATAAGGGGAGAAGAAGTGAAAAATAACATTTTTTATTCATTCAAAGGCATGGAGCTTGTTTAAAAAAAGTGAAGTTGTAGAACTGTAGAGCTCTTAAGAAGAAAACCAAAGGAATAACCCTTTACAATTAAAAGTAAAACATGTTTTATTCCCCATAATGGCATAATATATGGATAGGATGTGTCAGGGAGAGAATCCTAGCCATGACTTTTAAAAAATCTAACATATTTTCCTCAAAAAAATCTTGAGTTGAAGGCATAGGACATATTCAACCCCCATACTCCTACATTGATGATTAAGTACAAAAAACCCTCAATAAATCCATAAAAAATCAAGGCCTACATATGGTTGCTTGAAAAAAATGGGCATGCAACAATAGAAGGAGCATGGGTGCCACCTTTTCCCCAAAATGTGCTATAAATGCATTATAATTTGTCATAGAGTCCCTACGATGCGAGATCTAGGTAGATGCGAGAGTGGTTGTATGTTAATGGCCCTACAAATTAAGGGGGGAGGTGCAACAAATGGCACCTTGGCACCATCCTCTATCTTTTGTAATAGTTGAATTTGACTTTAGTTCCTCTTGCTTCCTTTGTTGTGCTCCTTTAATTAATTTATCTTTGGTTTCCCTGTGTTACTCTTCCTCTTGCCTTAGCTTTTCTCTATCGGGGGGTAGGGGGAATTATGAACATCGTAGGAGGTTTTCATGGTTCCAAGAACCATGGGAGCTCTGACACCTTATTTTCTTAGCTCATGTTCTTTGGTCGAGTGGGCTCCCCTTTCGGTCGGAGGTTCCCCAAGAATAAGGAAACATTAGAGGTAATCATGGTTTTGGGAACCTTTGGTAGTTTCGATATCTTCTTTCCTTCATTTGTCTTCACCTATCACTGCCTTTCTCTTATCGAGGGTTTTAGACACCTTGGAAACCTTCAACATCTTTTGAATGCCCCTTTCTTTATTTCTTTGTTGAGGGTTCCATAGGTTATGGGAACCCATGGAACCTCCAACAATATATTTCCTTTTTGGTTTCCCCTACCACCAACCCCATTCTCCCCATATTCAAGTTATTAGGTCCCAAGCCAAAACTGGGAACCAAAACCTTTGGTTTTAGGTTCCCACGAACCTTCATAAATCTTTATTTTTTCTTTCTCCTCTTTGCTTCTCTTGCTTTTGGTATTTTACTTTGCCTTTGGCTCCTTCATGCTGGGGGGTTCACTTGGAAGCAAAAACTATTGGAGGTTCCCATGATTCTGGGAACCATCAAAATCGTCAATCGTCCATTCATGCTTGAATTTCTCACCTTGGCCTTTGTTAGGGGTTTGGTGGGCACCAGTAACCAATGGTTCCTAGTTCCCATGGAACCTCCAACCTTTAATTTACAATTTTCCTTTGCGTCGTCAAGGCCTAGAGGGGCACCAGGAACCTTGTCAGAGGTTCCCATGGCTTTGATGCCTCTTGCTTTCCTTTGTTTGTTTTAGAGTCAAAGGTTCCATGGGAATCAAGAACCATAGGTTCCTAATTCTTATGGAGCCTATGACTTTTATCTTGCCTTTGTAATCAGGGTTAGGCCACCTTTCTCTGCCCACCTTGGAACTCTTATCAAAGGTTTCATGGGAACTAGGAACCATTGGTTCCTAGTTTCCATGGAGCCACTGACAACCTTCACTTGGTGCTTCCTTTATCTAGCCTTCTTTGCTTAGAATCCTTATCAGGTGTTCACCCAAAACCAGGAATAGTCAAAGGTTCTTATGTTTTTGGGAATCATCATAACTCTTGAAAAATATTTCTTTCTTTATCATTTTTATCCTTGTACCTTTCTTCTATCGTAGGTTCCCATCAAGAATTAGGAACCTTGTCAAAGGATCCATCAGTTTTGGGAACCACTGGAACTATTGAAAAAATTCTTCAAAATGACTAAGGCATGAAACTCACGGGTCAGGGAAAGAGGAGGAACCAAGAATAATCAGAGGTTCCTATGGTTTTGTGAATGTGGCCAGGGCTTGACAAGGTTCCAAGAACTTGTCAAAGCTCTAATTAGTTATAACCTAGCCAATTTCCACCCAAATTACCTCAACTTTGAAGTAGAGATACCCATTTAGACATTTTACAAGATGGGATCATAGGCAATTGCCACACTTAACCAATTTTGGATTATGATTTTAGGGAAATACATGAAGCACAAGAAAGGGAGAATCACTAACACAGGAAGTGCATTTTGACATGGATGAACCCATAATAATCTCTCAAATTGGTTATAACTAGTAGGGAATATCAAAGGGGGGCACAAAGTGTTAACATTTTGATGAATTCTATGGGATGTTTGCTTGCAAGAATTGACAACCTTAAGCATCCATTATCTAAAGAGTCACAGGGGTATAAAAATCGAAATAGACCAGCATTGACAAACTATAAAACAAGGAACATGTGCAAAAATAACTTGGAGGGAAACAAACAACCTAAACCATACATTATTATAAGGAGAATGTAGGGTGTGTAGTAGCACTTCTTGGAAAGAAACAACAACTAAGCCGATATGTGCAATGATTTGAGAATCATTCTCAAAAGCAAGGTTTGAGGTGTATCCCATTGACTAGGATATAAAGAATTTCACCATTCATTTTGAAGAGTCGGAATGCATTAGCTTGCTTACAACTAGTGATGATGTATGGGGCACTCCAAGCGACATCAAAATTGGCATGTATCCCAACTTTTTTCTCTATCTTCATCCCATTTTAAAACCAAATCTCCTTGTTGGAACACCCTATCACCTGCTATTTTATCAAATGTCTTCCTCATTTATGCTTGATGAGCTTCAAGAGTTTGTATTTCTTTGTATCTTTCCTCCTCCAACTCCATTAACTCAGTTAGCCTCACTATCATAGCATCATTTTCCAACATCTCCAACTACTAGGCATGCTTGAGAGAAGGTAACTCGAGTGAAAATGGAAGTTTTTCTTCTCTACCATACACCAACATGAAGGGAGAATTACCAACAACCCTCTTTGGTGTGATTCTATCGGCCCAAAGGGTTGTATTGAGCTTGGTGTGTTAGGCACTTTGGTTGTCTTCTATTATGCTTTTGATGATACGAATGAGGTTCTTATTGGTAGACTCATCCAAAACATTACCATGAGGGTAATAGTTTGAATAAGTATTCAAATAAACTCCATGTTTGACAATCCAATCACTCATTTGTGTGCCTATAAAAGCTTTAGCATTGTTATTATATTGTAATGATCTAGGTTCATCCTAAATTTATAATGCATCCATTGCAACCTTTTAAGAATGAATTTAATGTTTGAAATTTATTTTGATTTAGTGTCTCCATTTGTATTGTGTTCATTTTTAATGTATTATTGATCAATTCACTAGCTAGAAGACTATACAATATTTGCAAAGCCTTTGTAAGGTATCTTTTTAGGATAATAAAGGAAATGTGTAGGTTTATTAAGTATCTTATTTAATATTTTTTATTTTTTGTTATCTTTTTAAATATATATGTATCTAACCTAGTTTGCTTATGCATTCTAAAAAATACATTCTTTAGTGATATCTTCATCAAGATATCAGAAAATGGTTTTAATCATTGCATCTTTTTGTGTGATTTGTAACTCTATTACCTAGTTGGATTTAGGCACCTATCTACCTTAGGATCCACCTCCCATCATATCAACACACCCAAAACAACTCAATCTAAACCATCATTTCAATTTATACTAATATAGTGTGTTTCAATTGTTGTGTTTAAATCTCTATAAAAATATTAGGGGCTATCCAAAATCACATTATTAGATAATTTGTGTGGTATTTTATATATTTTATGAAGGTGCTTGACCTTGAATGTTCAAACCAACATATAGCTACAAATCATAATTGGAATAGGGGTATACTAGATACAATGGGTATAGTTTGTATCAAGGTAAATATTTATCTCCTATAATGATATCTAGTGCAACAACTTAGGGAATCCAACCTTGGTTTAGTAGAGATGGAAATTGAAGGTGGTTTTACCAACCTTAATATTTGGTCCTTAATTTCTTGACCTAGACACAAGTTTATGATTTTCTTCCTATTTTTCACACCCTTAGCACTTGGGAAAGATCTAGCTTTAGGATTTAGGACCCACAACTCCGGTCACCAACACTACCAAGTGCCTATATCTACTTTCTTTGAAACACCATTACTTCACAATGTCATTTCAAAGGGGAAAAATGTAGACACTTAATTCTCACCCCCTTCTAATACGCACCTTGTTGATGGTGTTTTCTGCACAGCAACAACTCAGAAAAAATAACAATATTCTATCTCTCTTGAAAGGTTATTTTCAACAATAAATCACTGAAAATCACCCCAAGGTCTCTCGGGTGTCAGGTCATGACAATACATAAACAACTCAGATAATATGTGAAAATGCTGGTAATCACAAAGGGACCTTACTACAAGCAAACTGTATCTTTCCAATTTATCAGATTATGCAATATGGTGATCTCAAATCCTAAATCTAACCAAATGATAAAGAAATAGCAAAAGATAAGGGTGCAAGAATATGATAAAATCTAAACTATTCCTAGGATGAGTAATGCAAATGATAGATATCTGGAATGGACCAATCTCAAACAACCAATTCCTGCTTAACCCACAATGCAGTATCACAAGAACGGTGCAATCTTCTGAGGTATGTAGATTTTCAAATCATAGACATTCATCTACAATCAAACTTAAGCACATGTGAATATATGGTCCAGGTTGACTTCACCAGCCTACTACAATCAGATAGTTATTGGGAGTATAGACCAGAGATTGCTACAAACATTCCAAATATGAAATCATAAACATCATTCACCAAACTAAAACTAATTTAATTCTGAATGTTAAACCCTAAATCCTCAAGCAATTTAAAAGATAGAACAACAAGAACCATGCAAAATGAAATAACACAAGAGATTTCACCAGGAAAACCACAATGCCTTCAATTGTATTAGATCATCAAACTGTTGCAACAATTCCACTGTTCTGATACAGTATTTGCTTCAAGAAATTGAATACTACTCTAACTACAAAATACTCTAGCTCTTTGCTCTTACTTATCTCTATTACTTTCTAGCTAAACCTTTACAACGAGGCAAGAATGCCCTTTTATAGCAAATCTCAAGGTATGCCGGCCCAGCCAAACATTTTTACAAAATAAATATAATTGCCAAAACAAGTCGGCCTAAGGAAATCAAAGTAAGGCACACATTAAATGTCACCCATCATCAAGGTCAGCCTTGACACAGTCCCCAATGTAGCTCAGTCCAATGCATGCCCTATGATAATAGGGAAGCACAAATCTCAAAACAGGCATTAACTGCCACTTCCCTTATCCTTTCTCTGAACTGATGATCCCTGGACCCTCAAGAATGCTCCATCCAGCTCGGTGATAGGTGGCAAAGGTAATACCCTAAGCTGACATTTAATGGAGTCAATTTCATCTTTTGACTGTTCAACAATCTTGTCCCAATCCTCCTTGCTGGCCAGATATCTATCCATTACTGCCAAGTAGGTAGCTGCATCATCTAACTGGTGGGCAGTTAGAACACTCTCAGAGTCTGGGGCATAAACCTCATGCCACCATTCCCTTAGCTGCTCCAGACTCAGATATTTTGGGGCAATCTTTCTCCTTCCAGTCATCACCTCAAAGAAGGCAATGCATCCATCGTACACTGCAGTAAGATCACCATCAATTGATTTCTTTCGTCTCTGGATCTTCTTTATAGCCTTCTGCCTAATCTGCAGAGCCTCAAACCATTCCCAGGGTTCATCCAATCTGGAGGAAGGAAGGATTCCATCCGTAGCTAGCTGTTCTTTACCATGCCCCATGATAACCCTTGATTTCTGCAACAAGAGGTCCAGGTCTTCCTTGTCCTGGGATAGCACATGCTCCAACAGCTCCTTGGCTTGACTGCATCCTTTCCAACCGATAAGATTTCCTTAATGGTATTATCCCCTCTTACTTGCACATCTTTTAGCCAATCCATCGCAGTTTGAGCAATGGCCTTCATTCTCTCAATCTCAGAAATAGTTTCTTTAGGTAGGAAGCCAGGAGTAGCTGAAGAAGAAGGGTGGAGAGATTGCAGAGGTTTCATCACTTCCTCCAAACATTTCCTTAGTCTTTCATTCTCCTTTCTCAGCTCATGCTTGGTTTGGGTCTCCTTCCTCAACCTGCCAATAATCACAGCACTGGACCCCTCATATTCTTCAATGTCCTGTTCCATGGAGGCCGGTCCAAGGTTGATAGTTTGCACATTGTAATCTTGACCAGTGACCTCTTGTCTTGTCTTGTCTGCGGCAGGAGTGGCAATGTGGATGACCCTGTTATTCGCTTCATCCCTTTCCACCTTGGAAACCACCCTAGCTGCCTTCTTTTTCCTTCCCTTGCCGATTTTAGATAGCATTTCATCCCAATCCAAGGGAGTGTCTTCGACTACCACCTGTTTCTTTCTTGCTATCTCCTTTTCAAGCCAGTCCGGGGCTGTAGGCTCTACCCGGATTTCTTCTGTTCTGGCTTCTTCCGGCTATTTTGTCATTTTCTCTTCTTCCTCTGCAGTTATTTTATCTTCCTCTTTTTCAGGGAGCTGCTCACCTTGATCAACTTCTTCAAGTTCCACCTCTTGCACCGGTGATGGGGTTCTAGCAGGGATGTCTTCTTTCTGCTCGGGCGATTCGTTACCTCTGTCACTTTCCGGGGAATCTTCATATTGCACCAAAGGAGAAGTATGCCTTTCCTCCTCTTCAACTTCCAGCTCTGCTGCCTCACCAAAGAGTGTCCCTCCCTTGAATGGCTCCGCCTCTCCGCTAGTTTCATGCTCCTCCAGAATTTTTGGCTCAGGTGCGCTTGGTGGAGGAGAAGCAACCTTGGATGGCTCTGCGACTGGTGACTTTGGAGGAAGATCCATCTTTTGCACAGTGTCCCTCGGAGAGGGAGTCCTAGATCTCCTCATGTAAACTTTTGTTTTCTCTCCTCCTAAATTCTCCACATCCACAATAGGGGGCTCATCCTTTGATGCCTCCTGAGCCTTCTTCTTCAAGAGTCTTGTTGTTCTTTCCTTCTTAGGTGGTGGAGGAGCATCCCCCTCTGCTTTTTCCAACTCTTCCTCATCAGAGGACGTACCAATCTTCAAAGTCCGCCATCTCCTCTTTCCTTTTGGCTTCCTCTTTGGTTCAGGCCCACTTTCCTTGGGACCTTTGATCTTTATCTTGAAAGGAGAGCTTCTTACCGTTTTCCCTTTGGGGTCATCTTCCCCGGATTCCTCTGAAGTAGACATGGGATTGAGGTCTCCCATCAAATTGAAGGTACAAATCACCTTCTCACTTTCAAGCTCCCAAATCTTATGTTTCAACCATGCAGTAGTAAATTTCATAACGGGGGCCATCAGGTCCTCCAGCTCCGTGACCTCATCTTCATTCCAGCTGATATCGCCAATTGATCTATCCTTCACAGCCTCATAGGCATGATCCTGCACCAGGTTTCCATCATCTTCCAATTGGTCCGGGATCAACTTGACATTGTATTGTCGGATTGCATCAACAGGGAGCCTGGAGCACCTCTTCTTTCTGCCCTCAAGATCATCTTTGATGTTGGCCCAATAATCCTCTAGGTCATTTTTATGCCGGTACTCCCTTGTGGCCTTCTTCTGCGCCTCTCCTGTGATATCAAAATTCATCCTTTTGGAGTGGAAGGAGAAACCATATGCTGCTAACTCATCTCCTACTGTATGTGCTGATTGAATAGAGGGGCACACCTCTGCCACACCAACTCCAAGGGGAAAATCCCCACCAAAGCCTGTCTTATGCTTTTCTTTCTTCACAATGGCATCAAACTCACAAATCTGCCTCACAACCTCCAACAAAACAATGTGATCGGTGGGGTATCTCGGCAACCTGTATGGAGCAACCGGGCATCCATCAATCCAAATGTAGGTAAAAGTGGGAAATTGGACAAACCAAGCCCCATAATTCTTTATTAGCCCTTTGGCTCCATCTGACAATCTCATGTGCTCGACATTCTGGAGCATCTGGGTGATATGCATAGTGAATGCATCATTAGCCCTTCTGTAGTTCTTGTGTCCTAGGCGCAGTTCCGGATAGACCTCATAGATAATATCTTGTCCAAGCGTCCCTCGTGGATTCAGACCCTTGTATGGGTAGAATCTGGCTAACACATATATGACATAAGAGGACATAGTGAACCTCTTAGTCTCCAGAACATTCCTCAGCTGTCTGTCAATTTCAGCACTAATAAGCCCTGCCCAGTGATAGTTGGTTCCTTGCTCAACCTTGGTGATCACGTGGACCATCCAACTCTCTAGCACCCCGGCAGTCTTCAAACTAGCTACTCTGCTAAAAAATGTTATGGCATCATAAACATCCGACCTGAACCTAACTCTGTGCAACTGCTTAGGCAATTTAGAATGGTGGGACTTTGGTTTCTCTAACCATGAATTGATTATCTGTTGGGCCTTGACTGGCTCATTCTCATAGTATGTTTTGGCCGTGTCTATGTTCAAAGCACACACTGAAGGCAAGTCAGGCATGTCAAAGGCCTGAGCAATGGAGATAGGACTGAAATTAGCCAAGACCCTTCCCTCAGTACTGACCACCCTTTGTGTATCAAAATCATACTGTCGAGCACACTCAAGAATCAGCTCATAACATTGAATTTCCGGAGGGAACCCAGCCACATGCACAAGTTCGGACTTCATCATTCCATTCCTTAAGGCCGACAAATCCTTCTCAGCTGTTCTCTGCTTAAACTCTTCATACCTCCAAGCTCCCACATTAGTATCAGACACCTCGGCCCACACAGAAGACACCTTGCTTTCTGGAAGCCGACTCTTAATATCCAATCTTAATCGCTCTGCCTCATAAATGGATGACCCCTCCGTGCCACCCTTAGATTTTTCGGCAGCAGCCTTGCTTGATTCGGCCTGCACTCACAAAAGACATCATTAGTATTTAATTATCATGCATATTCCAATCCAAAGGTTAGCCTAAAATCATATAAAGCAATTAAAATCCACCGCAAACTGCTAATCCTTGAAGATCCGGAGAAATAAGGTAGTTCGAGAAAATCATGCAAACTGGGAAAATCCAGTCAGGGCAGAATTTCAGAGAAATCCAACCCAGACGGACTCTCGCTGCCAAAGCATCATAAGTCACATAAATCGTTAGTACAACCCAAAAATCATTAGATTATCATGAAATTCACTCACTAGCAACAAGAAATAGGCAATTAGCATTCACTCCATTAGTCCTATCTTCAGAAAATCGGAAGAAGTGTAACCAAACAGGAAAACCAGAAAAATCCAGATGGGACGGATTTTCGCGGACAGCTTGAAATGTTTCAAAAATTACTCCACTCCGCGGAATAAGCCTAAACCGGGAAAATCCGGGTGTGCAGAAATTTTGCGGACACCACGGGAACCCGACGAATAATGACACGCGAACTGGCGACCGAACGATGATGCAAGCCTTTCTACCTGGATTCGAATAGTCCCGAAATTGATACCAACCAACAAGATTGAGAATGCAAATGGTTTCGAAGTTTCCTACGCCCTCAAATGATGAATTCCTATAGCAGAACGATGATGCCCCAATTTTGATAACTAGACCCCCGCCAAGTTTTAAAATTTCAAGGGAAACCACTATCATTTGGGCGATTAACCAATGGACACAAGGATCTCTTCAAGGTGAGAGCAGGCTGGGTTGAACAAGAACCATGGAACTACGATCACCCTACTGAACCTTGGCAAATTCGGGCAAATGAACCGAAACCCTAATCATCCCGGGATACGGCAAACAACACACTTAGGGACTAGCCCTATTCAGACAAGGCTACGAAAACTCATCCAACTCTCCATTGATAAACAAGACGCACGCAGAGAGGATGATAAAATCGATGAAGGGCAAAGTCGAACCCTAGCTTTATAAATACAAAACTACCAGCAAGCAAAGGCCGACCCAAAATAACCATAAGTCAACCCAGAGAACTTAACCATTGCATAAACAAATGAGAAGGCTATCGGCGACCTACCATGGATTATTGCAGATGAAACTCGAACTCGAAGAAACAACTGCAAAATGAACACGCCCAGACACCCAACAATCCACACACAAGCCGCTTGAAATCAATCCCCAAAGCTCAAATGAAACTCTTAATCGCCAGAGCAATCAACAAGTGAAAGGATGAAGTCAAAATGATGTTTAAAATGCCCTAAATCCGCCCATATACTCGTCTGAGCAAAGGTACCTCGGTCATTAATGAGCGACAAGACTCTTCTGACAAATCCAGAAACCTGAGCCCAAAACAGAATTTTAGAAAATCTCAAGATACGCGAAAATCCGAATGGACAGAAATTTCGCGGAAATGCAAAAACCGGGAAAATGATGAAGTTCGAGATTTTAGTGCAGACAGGGAAAATCCGTCCGAATCGAAAAATCCCAGAATCGGATAAAAACCCAGATTCGGAGAATCCAGCCAGAAACAGGCAAAGAACCAGGGCCCGGGAAAATCCGCCGGAGTTGGAAAATCCCGGACCTAGGTGAAAACCCAAATTTTGCTTTAAACTCAATTTTAATCAATTCCCGCCTCAAAGCAAGGTCAAAGCTAGCAAGACCGACATGTCAAGACCTCAAAAGGATAAGTCCAATAAAACCAAAGGCCAAAAGACACCAGTAAAGAGGGTCCCTACTCCAAGTGGGGCGTGTGTGCAAAAACTGCACAACACACCTAACATTGCATTCTAATACCATGTTGATACTTCCTCATTATCATACTAATTTCCCTTTTTATTTACCACTGCCAATTAATTAAAGAATTAATATTATTTAGTTGATTAGGTTAATGCTCATTCATTTAGTCTAAAATAGCTAAATAAATCTATTTTTACTTATTCTTTACAAATAAAAAAATGTTTATCCACTCATATTCCATCAAAACTCCCCCACCATTTCCTCCTAGTTTTAGTCCATGCACAATCAATAAGTCAAAATAAGTAAATAAATACAACTAATTATCCTCATCCATTTTAGAGCCCATTGAGAAGCCATTGTGACTCTTCTTGATTGTTCTTAGTTAGTAAAGATTCTCGACTCATCTCAATCAATCCTCACCATTCACATCCTCAATCAAACATTTGTAAATTCAACTAATCCTTCATCAAATGAATCCATGATCTTTAGAGCTTGAAAAGTACATATTATATAAATCTTGCACGAGTCTTCGAGCAACCACATCCATTGTACCTTGAGAAAATCAATTTCAACAAATAGGAGTTTACATTGGTAAGATTATCATGTATTATTTTACTTGAACTCTCTTTAGCTTGATCAAATGTATGGTTTGATTTAGAATAAAGGGTTTTATTATTACTTTAATATTATTTTTGTTTTGTTCTAAATCAAGGATTTACAGTGGGTCCCTCTCATTTTGTATTAACAGACTTGTAAAAAGATATTACATTTAGTTTAGTATACACAATACACTTGATTTAACATATCAATACTTTTTGAAAACCAAACTAATCAATCATGAAACAATATAAGGTTATGTTTGAACTACTTTAAATAGAAAGGAAATGAAGACTTGCAAAGATAGTCTATATCACATAACAAGAATTTCCAACAACAACTAGGGACTCATGTGAAACAGCTAGAGACTTCTTGCATAGCAACAAGACACCCTTGTGCAACAACAAACAACCATTGCATAACAACCTAAATGTCTTGTGTAGCAACTAGGATTTCTAGCACAACAACTATGGCCTCTTATATAACATAAATTTTTTCTCACACAATAGCTACAACAACATAAATTCACTAAAAACACTTTCTAAGATTGAAATTTCTAAACACAAGAGCAAATAATCATTTTTCTTTGAGTTTTAATGCTTTTGGCCAAAGGATTCTTCTCTTTTTTTCTTTCCACTATAACCTAAGAGTCATAGTTTTATGGAGAAGAGTTTTCAAAAGAGGGCTTCAATGGGGTTCCCAATGGTGGTTTGCTTGAAGAGTTTTTTAATTTGTTTTATGCTAGCTCACTAATGGAGATGCACAAATCAATATTTGTTAAAAAAGAGAATCTCACCTCCATAGAAGGGTTGTAATGAAAGAGACACCTTTACAACAAGTGAAAAGGGTCGTATCAACTGATGAGAGGAAACCAAAAAGAAATATGGAAAAATTGAACTGGCATTGTCCATAGAACCCTTTAAGAGATCATCTCCAACATTGTTGGATCAATCAAATGGTGTTATGGTTCAACCCCTTTCCACCAAGTTGTATGCTTCAAAGGAATATGCTAAGGAGTAGATCGAGAGGACTTCAAGAAATCTGTTGCCAATTGGCTTGTGACAAAGCATGCTCAACATCTAAAGGGCAGTCCTTCATAATCCAATTGTTGCATCCAAATCTTATTGTCAACTTTTAAACAAATTTCTTCCAATAATTTATTGAATAAATCAAACTTCACAAGAATTCCAACATAGGTAGAATAAGTAATCATTAGACTTTAATTTGAGACAAAAAAATAATTTAGGTCCAGGGAATTTTTAGTAGAGGAGAGGCTTTCAAAAGACCAAAACTACAAAGGAAGATTCATGAGCCTTATATAAACTAGAGATATAGGGAAATATATAGTGAGATGGTTGAAAACAAGAGTCAATGGTTTCAAACTCAAGAAATCCTTATCCCAAAACCACATGCTTCCTTTGAGCAAGTCTTCCCTATTGGAAGGGGATCTATAGATTACTAGAAAACAATCTTTTGTATTTGGAAAAATAATAAAACCTACTTTTACTAATGTTTTTAATGAAGAGCCAACAATTAATGGGGTTTTGCCAAGCCAAGGTATTATTTTCAAAATTTGTAGACTAGGGCAACTTGCTTCAACAATTCTTCCTTCTCAACCACTTTATTCCCAAAAACCAATGTTTGGATGCATATTGAGGAAAATTCTTTATCATCCTCAGTCTCTTAGTTTGGTTTAAGGTCAACCTCCCCCAAGTTTATTAAAACCCTAAGAGGAGAATCACCTTCCCCAGGATATTGAACAAACAAATATATAAGATCCTTGGTTATTAAATTTTGCCTTAGCCACAAAAACAAATGAAGTCTTGTGATCAAGATGGTAGCCACCCTCACCCCAAAAGCCATTCATTTTTCCTTAGAAAGAAGGGAATTGGTTGCCATTGGAGAATGGAGTTTTGCATCCCTGACGGATTCAATATTGCTAGAAAAATTCTTGTTTTTCTAATGTGGAAAGACCAAACCATGCCTAGATTCAAAATAATCCTTCACCTTATTGCTTGAAAATTTAGAGGGCGATTTAGGTTAACACTGCACATGAGGGAGAGAGCATATGAGTGAATGAAAATGAAGAAATCATTTAAAAATTTAAAACTATATATTTTATTAATGTATAGTTGCTATAAGTTATCATCTAAAGATCTTCATTCCCATTTAAATTTGTAAAAAGAAAAATTAAAAATCTATAAGACCCTTCCTTTAAAATGACTCTTGATTCAAACCCTGTGGTAAATAAGGAATAAGGTTGATCATATCCCAGAAATATTAGTAGAATGAATACTCCTCGACCCTTAATTTTCGATCAGAAAAATTCAACCTAAGACTTGTGCTTATGTATTAAATAGCTAAATTTTTTAATATAAAACCCTTAAAAGAAAACCTATTTTTTCCAACAGACCCTTAGAAATTTTAGGCAACCCCTCCATAGGACCATAGGCTTTAGCATAGAGATAAAGTCTGACGCGTTTATCCTAATGTTATGTGGCCAAAGAACAATTTTGTTCAGAGATTTTTTAAGGCAGCGGAGTGGGCGACGGTGGCGGCAGGATTTATCGAGGGTTTATAAATCCTCTGACAAGCCAAAGGCATTGCTATTTCCTAAATTTAAGGGCTAACCTATAAGATTGCCGTCAGATAAATGTAGTGAAGAAATTCTTCATCATTTTTAAGTGATTTGGTGAATCTACTTGTAATTCATCTGCAGATATGTCAAATACTATAACACATTGTTCATTTTCGCCCTTTGTCTGCCCTGTTTTTGCTGGGAGGCACAGAAATTCTGTTTACGTTAAAAACAAGCCACAGGACGCTAAATTTAGCCTTATTTTTGGCTTATATATTTCTCGACCGGGAAGCCATCGAGGCCTGTTTGTGGAGAGTACTGCAAATGCAAGTATTAATTCATATTCAATGGTGCTTGAGCGCTCAGCGCAAGTGGATTTGCCTATGCTCAAATCAGAAAGTTTTAGTTTTAGAGAGGAAGAGGCTCTTGATAAGGAATTTGCCATTGCCTCCACGGCCCTGGTTGAGGAGGAGGAGGATGGGGGCTCATCTGCAAGCAGTAGCAGTGGCATGAGCGGAGGTCAAATTGGCATCAAGAATCCTATGTAAGTACTTCTTTTCCTTTCTTTGCATGAATTTTATTTAGTTGTACACTGAAAACACATTGCTGCAAACAAATCCCTCATGTAATTAGGCCTCTTCCCTTTGAATTTCTTCCCTTTGAATTTTATTTATACTATTATTCACAATCCCCCAATAGCAAGTCCCTTTGGATTTTATTTATACCATTACCCACAAACGCCCAATAACAAGCCTCTCATCTAGGCGAGCATCTGCCCTTTCAATTTTATTTGTACCATTATACACAAAACGCCCAATAACAAGCTCCTCAAGTAAGTACGCCTTTGCCCTTTGAATTTTATTTATTTGAGTATACGTAAACGCCCAATAACAGGTCCTTCACATCAGTGCGCGTCTGGCTTTTGAATTTCATTTATTTAATTATATACGAACTCCGAGTAACAAGTCCATCATGTAATTACTCCTTTGCCCTTTGAACTTTATTTATACTGTTATACCCAATCGCCCAATAACAAGTCCTTCTAAGTACACCTTGAGTTTTATTTATATCATTATATACAGTTAGTACTCCTTTGCCCTTTGAACTTTATTTATATTGTTATACACAGTCGCCCGATAATAACTCCCTCTGTAAGTACCCCTTCGCCCTTTGAATTTATTCATTGCATTAAGCACAAATGTCCAATAAGAATTCCCTCATGTAGGTGCTACTTTGTCCAATAATAAGTCCCTCTGTAAGCACCCCTTCGCTCTTTGAATTTTATTCATTTCATTACGCACAAATGTCCAATAAGAAGTCCCTTATGCAAGTGCCACTTGGTCCTTTGAATTGTTTTTTGATTTTGCATAAAACACTCATTGCCTCTCTCCATTTTCTATTTGTAGTTTTGGCAAGAGAGTAGGAGAAATGGTATATGGAAATTCAAAGGCATTTTATAAATATCGATTCCGGGAGAGAAAGGAGAAAGAGTTGGAAAGAAGGCAGCTGAAGATAGAGACTGAGGCGTGGGCAGAGGCAGTGGAGGAGTACAGGGAGCTTCTCACAGAGATGTGTGCAAATAAATTGGCTCCAGAATTGCCTTACGTGAAGGCACTTTTGCTGGGGTGGTTTGAGCCTCTGCGGGATGCCATTGCTTCTGAGCAGGATTATCATCGATCGAGAAAATGCAAGAAGATTTATGGGAATGAGTTCTGCCTGCTGCCACCAGATATCATGGCTGTAATTACACTGCACAAGATGATTGGGATGTTGATAACAGGCCAAGATGCTGCCTCTGTCAAGGTTGTTCATGCCACATTACAAATCGGCGAGGCTGTTGAGAATGAGGTATGCAAGCCACCAAATTTTAAGTTTTTAGTTTTTTTCTAGGTAGTGCAAGTTTCAATGGACCAGCTATGACTTAAATGTAGGATCTTACCATGACCATGATTGGCATGCTGGGTTGTCTCATCACTGTTGTGATTTGGGATGCGGCTTGTTGGCCTCACTCCTGTGTTGTGTGAGGTTCATGTACAAGTGTACCTACCAACTTAAAACATGTTTGCTGGAGTCATGGGCTGTCTTATTTTTAGATTGAACCTAGGTAATGTTCCTATAAGGAGTACTCATTATTATTACACCACAACCCATTGAACCAAAATTGACTTGATAAGCAAATGATCATAGAAATCACCTCAGTTTTCTAATTGGTCTAAGACATATCATGGAAACTGTTAATGCTCTCTAAACATTTGAAGAATTACATCATCTACGCTTAAACATTGTTTCTTCATAGGCCAAGGGTAGTTTCACCCTTTTAATTTACTAGCAATATGGCATGATAATGATTTTCTGTCACATTTTCTCACCCATTACATCTAACTTTGAGAGCACAACAGCTTAGTGACTACAATATTAATAGCAGTTAGTACAACTGAAAAATGTGTGCAGTGTTTTGCAGATGCTTGTTACCTTGTAATAAATTCAATACGTTACATACATGTTTCAACTTATACATCATCCATTTTCCTTTTGTTTTGAACCAGTTCAATATATTTGGAAAAGCTGAGCAAAGTCCAAAAATACCACATATCCACTGCAAACCAATATTTGAAAGTTGAATTATATTCTTGTGAGTGCTATTTATGCACATCATTGGTTGCATACAATCCTTGTAAACAGCTTTCTATTAGTAAGTTAAAAAGTAGAGAGCACAGGGCCAAGCCATTCGCATACCTAATTAAACCATATACCATATTAATCACATTAAGGATAGTGGCTGAAGAATGCAAAAGCACCGATGCTTTGTTCATTAAGGTTTCAAAAAACACTCCCATAATGCCAATTCTTGTCTTTGACATAAGAAATTGTTTCGCTATTTCTCCTAATGGCACTTTTTTTCTATGAATCTATACTATATGTGAAGACTAAATTGATAACATCGGATAGTTGTTAAGGAAATATAGGATATGATGCAGCATTTATCCAGCTTGTCCTCGTTTCATAGTATCCACACTCCAAATAATATTGCTGCTGTAAAAAGGCAATGATGGTTGTCATTTTTGCTGATGGAGAATTTGGCTAGTTGGTAGTTATGCAAATGGGTATTCTAGACTTGAGTGTTTGACATCTTTTCAAGTTTTTAACCTCACTTATGCGTAAGAGGTTTGTAAGAGTGGAAATTGGTGATTCTGTTTGATATTTAACATATGTTCCCAATTTGATTACTGCAAATTGAATCCCTTCTGTTTGTTCCAGGCTAGGATTTTCAAGTTCTTAGAAAAGGCAAAGAAAATTAAAATGTCAAAAAGACCAAAAAAGGTTGAAGGAGAGGAACAGGAACCTTTAATTAAGGAATGTGGAGATATTAGCAAATGTGTAACAGAATTGATGGAAAAACGGAAAGGATGGCAAGTGAGGAAGTTAATAAGAGGAGTGGACGATTCAAAGCCTTGGAGTCAGGATATGCATGCCAGGGTAAGGATTTGTCATTTGGGTTGCAAGACATGAATGGTATGTGATTTATATCATTTAGCTTGATGCATTATATATTTTAACTTCTGCTATGTATTTTTTTAGGTGGGTAGTCGTTTGATAGAGATTCTACTACAAATGGCCTTCATACAACTTCCTCTTGACCAATCTGCAGAAGGATTAGCTGATATTCGACCTGCATTCAAACACTCCATGAGAACAATTACAATTGGGTAGTAATAATGTGAATCCCGAGTTTATCACTTCATTTTACCTTTTCTAATCTGTAGATTACTTTTTCACTCCTAAACATTTAACTATTTTTATGCTTAGGAAGACTGTTAAGACATATGGTGTTATTGAATGCAATCCACTGGTGAAGAGGGGTCTGGACAGAACGGTAAGCTAAAATCTTGCCAAGTCAATGTGGCATTTAAATTTTGTGTTTTTCATTTGGATGATAAGCTTTGTAAGTAGTCAATGAGTGAAGTAAGTTTTTAATCACCGCATCTTAAGTGGCTATAGAATGTTGATGGGTTTGACCATTGAGATGGTCTGAGCTCATATGTGGTCCATTTTTGAAGAGAGGATCCAAAATGCATTATATTTTTTGACCGTGCCTTACTAGATTTTATCATTTATGTTTACAGGCCAGGAACATTGTGATGCCTTACATGCCAATGTTGGTTAAACCTCGTCCTTGGAAAGGGTATGGGTTGTTTTGCAATAGTTTCTGCTGATATAATTTTTAATCAGTGACCTAATGACGTAGTACTATGCACTATTCTGCTTCTGTTTCAAATGCATAATATCTGACTTTGCAGGCTGGTTTTACAAGTAGGATTAGGCTTTTTTTCAGTAGCTTAATTAGCAAACTATATGCTTAGAATTCATGTTAATGTCTTGGGTGTTACTTGCGTAAGGATTACTGTCCTACAAATTTTAATCAAATGGCTTGTCTTTTAGAGAGAGACTAGTTATAGTGAAAACCATTTGTCTTTTAGAGAGAGACTAGTTAGAGTGAAGAGTGTGTTGTCCAATATGATCAGCTTAGAGAAGCTCCTGCATTTTCAGGATATAATTACTTTCTTAAGAAGCTATGATCACAAAATAACATGCTTAGTTAATATATGTCATGAGGAAAAGCTTAGGATGTTTAATGTGGATAGTGGAATTGTTCAATTTTGTTGTAAATTTTTTTGTGTTGTTTTGTTTCCTTTAAAATGGTATTGTGTTTCTAATTTGAATTCAAACCTTGTTCTTTTGTTGGCAATCGATACAATAGTGAGATTGTTTTCTATATGTCAAAGATTCTTTTTTGTCAGGAACTGTGATATTGAAGACTTTCAATGTAAATCATTGCAGGTATGCAAAGGGGGGCTATTTATTCTTGCATTCCCAAGTTATGCGCACCCATGGAGCAAAAGAACAACGAGAAGCAATTTGGAGAGCTCCAATAAATGAGATAAAAAGTATATACAAGGTATGACTTTGTCCAGCAGTGTTGCAGAGCTGAATTCTCACATGTTTAACTTGAACTTGAGATGATACTCATTTCAATTAATGAATTTCAAACTAAGAAAATTTTAGTTCCTTGTTACATGTGATAATTTCCTATTTGTTGATATTGCTATAGTGTCTGTATGCAGGGAGCTAAAGCCTTTATTGTCGTAGGGATCTGAACCAATTGTCCTCTTTTTAATTTATCTAAGTCATCATGACTTTTCTGTGTGTCTAGTAAGGATTTATCTTTACTTCTTTTTTTACTTTACAGGCATTGGATATTCTTGGTTCAACAAAATGGAGAGTGAATAAGAGAATTCTTGACATCGTGGATAGGATTTGGGCAGGAGGAGGTTGTCTTGCAGGCTTGGTTGACCGTGATGATGTATGTTGATCTTCATAATATTTGCAAAAAAAATTGAAATTTCTTATGTGTAAGAGCATATAATGCCAACAATCACAGATTTCAAGATGGTGCCTTATAGAATTTTTTTATTTTTTGTATTTTAAAATTTTAAATTGAGGATGTTTTTTTGCCTAAGTATTGCAATTGAGATGTAAAATTTCTTTAGTCATTCATACATTAATGTTAAAAAATAATATTTGTAGGTGCCCCTACCTGAAAAACCAGATACAGAAGATGAAGTGGAAATAAGACATTGGAAACGGAATCTATACAAAGCAAGGAAGACAAATAATGAGAGGCACTCTATGCGTTGTGACATTGAAATAAAACTTACTGTAATAAACTCCACGATGCTCTTGAATCTAACTTTTTAATCAGAGACTTCCAAATAAATGATTAGTGTGTAGGTTCATGTGTCTGGATTCAAATTACTGTTCTTTTATATTGAAACAGGTGGCAAGAAAAATGAAGGATGAAGAAGCTTTTTACTATCCACATAACTTGGATTTTCGAGGCCGTGCTTATCCAGTGCATACACATTTAAATCATCTAGGTTCAGACTTGTGCAGAGGAATTCTTGAATTTGCTGAGGGTCGACCATTAGGCAGGAGAGGGCTTTCCTGGCTCAAGATACATTTGGCCAACCTATTTGCGGCAGGTGGTGTAGACAAATTATCTTATGATGGCCGAATTGAATTTGTTGACGACAATATCGAGAATATTATTGATTCTGCAGAGAGGCCACTTGAAGGGAAACGTTGGTGGTTGGGAGCTGAAGATCCCTTTCAATGTCTCTCAGCTTGCATGAGTCTATCGGATGCACTGAAGAGCTCTTGTCCAGAGAGTTTTATCTGCCATACACCAGTTCATCAGGTCAATTGTCATAGAATTTTGAGCAGTGAAGGCTTGACATGATATCTTCCAAGCTTTGGAAGTGCCATTTCTATGTTTCTGTGTGCTGTGACATCTTTAATACAAATTTTTGATTGCAATAAGATTCATTCTTATATAAGTATATTGCATTTGGATGACATGGGCTGATTGTCCTGTTTGCAGGATGGTTCATGCAATGGCTTGCAACACTATGCGGCCTTGGGAAGAGACAAGGTTATAGATTTATATTCTCTTGTTTTTTCACAAACTTGGTTGCTTATATCTTCTTCTTAAAAGCCGTTAGAATGCTTTGTATTTTGTTGCCTGTATGCATCCATGATTGGCATGATATAAGTAGCATCTTGCTGTGGTTGTTGAAGGAGTTTCTTACAAAAATCTTTCATTAGCTTGGTTATAGTTTCCTGTAATTGTTCAATTAACAATATTCAGGGTGCAAAACAATCAACTATGATGAGTTCCTATGCTATACTAGTGAATATCTAAAGGAAAATCATTTCCAGCATGAGAAGATACATTCATGGTGTTTCTGTACCTAAAAGAATGATATGGTTAGCTTCAAAATTTGAAACACAGAAGGCATATACATGCACATATTAAATGCATGCTCTACATGTACGTGTGCATGCACAAAGTATAGATATGGAAGTGTCAACACTGATGCTAAATAATACCAATTCAAATAGAACTTTGAGTGCAGGTTGCAATAACTTTTATGCCTCAGGCAAATGCCCTTCTATGAAATATTGTGTGCGGCAAGATATTTAGGTTTACACTGAACAAAATTGTGATACATTAGAATTACCTGTAGTTCACAATAATAGTAATGAATCTAGGCTTGCACTTGGTGAAATGAGGTGTGTGGCAGAAGGTGAAACTTGGAATACCTAATAATGATATCTTCAATTTTTTTTTGAGTTATCTTGTCTTCTTTCATTGATGGAACAAATTTTAGGTTTTCCAATTCCTATTTGTTTGTGAAAGAGCTCTCCATGTTTCACGCTTATTATCTGAAATTCTTTAGTGCCTTTGTAATGAAACTACACTTACAAGGTTTTTTTCTTTGATATGGTCAACAAGAATGGTGAGATGTGATACTAAAATACCCTGCATTTCTTGTTGGAATAATCTTTAATCAATTATATACCTGTATCCAGAGATCCTAGATTTTCTGTCAAATGGATTGTTATAATTGAGTTTTAGCTACTGTTATTGCTTATCATCTAATCAGCAAATTGAATTGTACTACTAGATGAAAATTTGTATATTTTTTCTTTATCTTCTTCCCAGAACAAAAAGTAACAACTTTCTCTTTCTATTTTTCCTAGAATAGCTCTATGTTTTATTTATTATCCTAATTATTGTTCCCTATCTCATTTAGTCATTCAACATTGGGCTCATTACAAATCTGCCTTTCTTCAATTGGTTGGGGACAATATTAGGCTTATTACATGAACCCCATTTGCAATGATGAAGGTTTTCTAGTCCACTGGATGCATGTGGATAATTAATTTGAAGATTCTATAGTTAGCTGAGCTACATGCCATGAGAGATATCATATTTAACTCTTTTTTCCTTGGAGTTGGTTACATCCTTGCATTCTCATGGATTATGGAAATTTTGGTATTCTGAATTCAGTTTACTTCAATGTATTGACTTCTCCATTGATTGGCTTCCTCTGTTTGAATGATCATTAGATAACCTCTTTCTCCTTGCCATGAAAGGGAAGATTAAATGAGCATCACCAAGGACATGTATTGTCAACACTGTCCAAGCTCTAAGATGAATTTCTATACTAAACAGTTATTGCAAATTGTTATTGTGACCATTGTTAATCCTACTTTCTTCACAGGGCCTTATGATTTCCCTTGGTTAGTTGAGGGTATGTTCTCACTAGACTAAGAGTTGAGAAAGATTACCATGGTCCATTGGGTGATAGGATTTGAGATCTTTGCTCTGACCAAAAGATGAAGCCAAAGGATGATTCAGTCTATTGTGAGATCTGGGGTAGAAATGCTCTTGTTTGTGCATGGATTCAAGAGCATCCATGCAACATTTTTATGTTATCTATATCAGAGGTGTTTGGCCATTTACCTTAGGGTCAAGCAGTTACTTTCATTCAAGATGCTCTACAGGGGACACTTAAATTTTGGACCACTAGATTGACTACTTATCTCATCTTGTTTCCTCCATGAGTTGAATCAATATTCTGTTGATTACTCTAATCACTAGCACAAAAGGGAGATAGATCCATGAGAGGACACCCCCTTCACAAGTGGTCACCAAGGCAGCTCATACTTCTTATTCTTGTATCAGTTGTAGAAGGTAAATTACACTTCCCTTTCACAGTCTAGAGTACAGAGGAGATGCATGTTTTCTATTTTATCTCTATTTCTGTAGGATTTTATGTCATGGATGTTAGGAGAAGCACTGCTAGTGCATTCTTAGTGCAGTCTAATCTCTTGGGAACATCATTAGATATGTTATTGGTCTGTTTGTCATGACTAATGAGGATACCAACACTTTTATACTAATATGTTATGCTGATGCACTGGAGCCATGTTTCCCATTGTTTCCCTTTCTTTCTTGCCTGTTCCAACAATTTTTTTATTATAAAGGTTCCCACCTCTCACGTATTTATTTTTGTAAAATAGCACTTGGATTGATTCTGACCAATCCACACCGACTGGTCTAGGTCTTACCACATTCTCATTATTATTTTCCTAGATCTAGCATTATTTTGGCTGTTATAGTTATTTTTAACACTTCTGATTAGCTATTATAACTAATTATAATTCAGACTTCCATTGAGCTCCCTGGGTCATTTGTGGGCATTAATATATTTCCTTCTTATTCATCAGACAACATTTAGTATCAACTTAGTAAGATGCAAATAATATCTTAGGCTTGGTTGTCTTGTTTTGCTTCATGAGATCTTTGGTCAGTTGGATCTTACTCAAGTCTAATAGAAGAAGAATAAAACATTTAAAAGAATTGAAGCCAATAGAGTACATTATATCAGATGAAAATGGGGTTAAATTCTAGGCTTCACGTGAGGCCAAATTTCTTGTTGTGGGTTGTATCCTCCATTGATTTAGGATATCTCCTAAAGTGGCGGATTCTTTATATTTATAATGTTAAGTAGTATTGATGTCTACTCCTTTTATATCTATCTAATCATCGAGTATTTCTGGTGTTGCAAAATTTGCTATTATAAGATACTACATATGGCTTCTAATTCTTGTTACCATTCATTGTTTGAGAATGAAAACATATGAATTGGCTTTTATTCAATTGATTATTATGTATTAATGTAAGCATGAGTGCATACATTTTATCTTATGAAAATGCTTCATTTTTTATTTAAATGGTGATGTCAAATATTGTAACCCCTTTTAAAATTTTTAATCCAGTAATTTTTTTCTGCTGACATACCAAGTTACAAGCATCTCATGTAATGCAAACACAAGTCTTCAAAAACTATTGTATTATTCTTCCTTCCATGTTGTAAAAAATCCAAAGGATAGTTTTTTGACTTATGAATTCTTTTCTCTATGATGGAATTCCACACTGTTTTCTTAATTTGAATAATGAATTGGGGAGGAGTTCCTTGTTTCATGGACTATTGTAAATTATATGTGTTACAGACTATAGTGTATAAATTTTAAAATTCATAGATTTTGAAAAGAAATCAGCAAGTGATGCTTGTGCTTGCAAATCATTTTACAAGGAAGCTTTAACTTCTTCTTTATATTTGGCGGGTTTTTGATGTTTCAGGAAGGAGCAGCAGCAGTTAACCTTATTTATGGTGACAGGCCTGCAGATGTCTATACAGGTATAGCTAATAGGTATGCTATGAGAATAATCTACACCTAAGATGTTGTTATTTCAAAGTTCAGATTTTGAATATCGGCATACAAACACTTGCTTTCCCTTGTTTCATCTAAGGAGTTAACATCCTTGTAGTTTAAATTTTTTAATTGATAGCATTATATAGATATTTTTATTGTAGCATGGTAAGTATGATATATTTTTTGTGGTTTTCTCTTCAGAGAATGCATTAAAATATAAATAAATATATATATATATATATATATATATATTGTTTTGCCAGTAAATAAGGGTTGATGATGTGCCCTTGCCCTAAAGTGATAAATCGTTCTGCTGGGATAACTCAGAAAACTCAGAGCCCTCAACAGAAATTTGTATTGTATGGCCAGAAAATTTAGATTACAAATTGCTGTTACATCAGGCCCATTGGGTGTTTGCTCATCTTCTATAAATTCTCTATCATACCAGATAAATAAGATCAAAGAAAGCATAAGCCTTATGGTTACATTGGGAGCCATGCATGTTGGGATGCTCAGGCCAAAAAACTTGGCTAGCACTGCTTATGGTTGCTGGTTTGTCATGTCCCCAATTTGGGACCCTTTCCAATTGGCGGGAGAAAAAGAGCATTTTTAAATGCTAGTATTTAAATTAAATAAATAATAAAAAAAATAATAATATAATATTAAAAATAATAATAATAAAATAATAAATTTAAATTATTGTTAAATAACATTTAAATTTAAATAAATCCGTCTGGCCGACTTCCTTATTGGTGTTTAATATTTTTTCTTGCTGGGCCGACATCCTTGTTGTGGCGGGTCAAATTGGTATATATGATCGATTGCTTCCCTGTTTCATCGTCATGGAATCTGGAATACACGCTCAGGTCTGCACGTGGAGAGCAGAGCAGCGATCTTCCTAGGACGAAAACCCTAGAGAAGGACTTAGTTGGACGAAAACCCAGCTAGGTTGGAGGGGAATCCATCACGGGGTTCCACATGCACTTCAACGCATATTAGGATCAGACTTCTATGTCATTTTGGGAGATAAGTTTAGTTGCAGATTTACAGTCATTGCCTTTAAACTTTTCAGGCAAATAAGATTATACTTTTAGACCTCTTATATGGTAGTTGTTGAGGGTTGTCACACCCTTATATTTCATTGTTTGGATTTCCTTCAAGATTCTACCTGTTTGTGGTACTTTGCTATTGATCTGTTGGGTGGAATTGCATATCTAGGGCAGAATTATGCTTGCATACTTTCAGTTTATAGCAGAGATAATACTCAGAATTATAGGTGCCATGTTATTTGCCTAATCGATGGAATATTAATGAGAAAATCTTCATGCCTTCATACCATGACTGGGAAATGTATTGCATGTTTATATCAGCTGTTGTGAACATAAAAGAGCAGATTTATATTCAGAAATCTAGGGTTTAATACAGAACTATTCCTACAGAAAACTATGGCATAATCTGATTTGATTTGACTAAAAATTCAGCATTGTTATTTGAAGGGAAGGATTAAAGCATTTTGCATAAATATATCCAGATTTGTGTGGCATAATCAGAACTAGGGTTTGGAAGCTAACTTTTTTGGCAGAATAAATAATACCCCGACTTGGTGATATTACATGGTTCTCTTAGTATCTACTTCGACCCTGCTTCCTGACTGCCTTATGCCATTCCTTGAAACTGAGAAACTCTTTTGCTGCCTCCACATGAAGTTGAACCTTATCTGCTCATTTAGTTCTTCCAACATCACATATATTTCAGGCTTCTTGCCTGCTGTCACCAAGTAATATTTGACAGTTTACTGTAGTTTAATATAATAAGCTGTGATGTATCATATAAAATTGAAATTGCATTTATCTTGTCTGCCTTATGAATTGCTGCAAAAAATTACTTATCAGAAAGTGGTGAAAGGGCCCTAATACTATTTAAATCTTCACTTTGTGTGTCCATTCAGATAGAACCTCCAAAGAAATGGATGGACTGCCTATGCATGTGATATAATTAGAGATTTTATGCAAATCTAGATCAAACCAATTATTTATAATGAGGGATGTTTGAAATTAGAACCATTGATTGACTCTTTGGCAGGGGTGGTAGAAAGCCCACAGCTATTAGTGGGCCTGGATTATTAAGTGCATTTGATTTATGTTTGTCATGTGGGAGGCCTTCAATTCAAGTAGGTGACAGATTAGGGATGTAGACCCCATACATTTTTAGTTTTCTCTATGCAAAAAAATGAAAAGAAAGGATATCTGTAAGATAAGAAGATTCAGGAAGTAGTTAAAAGTGTAATGTCCCCTCTTGAGGCGTAGTCAAATTCGTTTTTATTTTATTTAAATGCTAATGTCTTTAAGTTAAATTTAGTATTTAACTTAGTGTTTATTAAAATAATATTAAAAAGGGAGACATAAGGTGTTTTTTTTAAAAGGAGTGAATTTAATATTTTAAATATCGGGAATTAAAAAGGGGAGACAAAAGAATTAAAGTAAAAAGAAAATTGAGAATTTCAAGAAAAGGTGTGGGAGTTATGAAGGGGAAAAGAAAAGCAATTTTTGGGCACAATTTTCAATATGCAAGAATTTTTGGGGAAGAGAATGTTATGTTTCTGGAATTTCCAGAACTTCGTAAAGACGCAAACCTTCATCAAGAATATCATCTTCGAAGTTGAAAGACACTTCTTGGGTGATTGCAGACAGTTTCATTTTCAGGAACTGTGCTAGAGCTAATTGGTGGAGAATTTAATGGAGTTTGCTAATTCGGGTTGATTAAATAAAGACAGTTTCAAGGGTAAATATCTCTGCAAATATTTTTAGAGTTTCTTTGGTGTTAAGAGTATAAAATATCAGGTGTTTAATTTCTGTCTGTACCATTACCGGAGAAGCCAGCCGTACCCTTTTGAGTTGCAAGTTTAATCTACTGAGTGTTGAGGCCGTACTAGTTGGTTGAAATAATGAATTAAAATTATTGCTTATCTGAGCCGTTCCTATAAACATGGTGGTCGACTGGATTTTCTGAAAGCTTTGAGCTTATTATTGGATCTTATCATTCTATTTGGGAGTAAAGAAGAGCCTTATTAAAGCCCATTCAAAAGCTATTTTAAGAGTCATATTGGTGCCATACCATAAAAAATAAGGGCTACCAGCTCTTTGTAACCGTACAATTATGATTCCCGAGGAGTCGTACATTCCAAATTGTCTTTGAGCTATTCATTTTAATTTGTGGGAAGCCGTACATATCTCCGGAGGCGGCTATTTTTTTAGAGGTGTTTCTGTTTGGAAGATTCAATGCACTTTGAGGGAGTCAATATTGTTTTTTTTTGATAGACCAAAGGTGGCGCAGGCAAGGAGAAAATTTGGACTTTTAAAATTATATGCCGTACATCTTATTACCACCAGACTTGGGTTTCTTTATTCGGCCTTACATATTGTATGAGTTGTGTGACTAATATTAATATGTGCCGTACACATTATTGACATGCTGGGTACTCATTTTGAAGCCGCTGTACTATCTTTGAAAGGTACCAGACAAATAAGTATGCTTCTGTACAAATTATGATCTGGGCCACACTTTTTATAAGAATTTTCTGAAGGTGCTGTGCCAGTTGGGAAGTGCAGGATAAAATAACATGTCAGAGTATAAATTTACTTCATTTCCTGATATATTAAATAATTATTTTTACTGTTGGTGTCTGTTAAAATCAGCTATATGGGGTGTTAGGGAAATTTTAATATTTCAAACCTGAAGCAAACTATTATCAGATTGTCTATAATTTTTGGGCTTTCAATACTATGGATTTTTTATGAAGTTGTTCGTTGGAGCTGTAACAATTTATATTTTCAATTGGAATGTCCTTGAATTGTTTGACAAAATGTTTACCTTCTCAACTTGGGAAGAGAGCAAAATATTCTGGAATTTTTTTTGGGGTGAAACATTACAAAAAGACTCTTATACCCTCCTGGTACCAATTACTAAATTTTTCATTATATAAATTAATGCTACATACAAGCATACAACATCCTTCATCTAATTTACCACCTATGGCAGTAATGTGATTGAATAAACTGTTGTGCAGTCACTTATTTGCAAATCTTGCAGAAGCTGGTCCCATTCTCATAGTGTCTTTGTTCCGACTTAGGTCTTTTGAAAATGTTGCCATAGTATCCAGGTTTGCTCTAGAACCTAGGAAAGAACTACCCATTTTCTTTAAATGGACGTTGAATGTTTATGTGATGCCCAAAGAGCCATTGCCAAAATCTTGAAATTCTAAAAAAAGATTTAAGTATTGAGCTGGTGGGGTATTTTTGAAACATCTTCATTATAGCTTGTGGAGACTTGAGACCACTCTCAATTATCCTGAACTGTAATTATCTTCTTATATTTACAAAATAATTATATTGATTTTGTAAATTAATAACACACGCGACAATAATTTCTTAGTGTTCCCCTGACCTTTGCAATTCTAAAACTTAGTAACATTTACTGATAATTATGTCGATAGACGTAACCCTACAATGGCAGCACAATGTCTATAGGAGGTTAGCACAATCCGTCATAAAAAAAACACAAAAACAAAACACATTTTAGAAACAAAACAAAAAAATAAAAAAAAAAATAGAATAAACAGAAAAAAAAACATTTAAAAAGTACATTTTTAATAATGTAATAATAATAATATAATATAATATAATATAATACTACTTAGTCAAAACACAAAAAATCATAATATAATAATAAGATATATATCGACGTATTTTATATAAATTATATTTAAGATATATATATACTAGTCTACCTACAGCAGAAATAACTTCCAATTAGCAATTTGCAATTAAAATTTGCTATTCAAATCCTAAATTTGTTGTTTGTAAACTATCTAAAACATAAGACTGATATCTTTGACCTCGACCAATCTAAATATGTGGTGCAAATCACTAAGCAGTTATGAGCTTTTCTGCATTTAATGGGTAATATTCTGTTTTGTGAAGAACTAATATGCAGCCTTAAAAGGGGCAATTTGCAATCTGAAAATTGCATTACAAAACTGTTTAAACCATCAGAGGCTCACCTAATTGTCACACAGCCTATCTATTCATAAAACGTACTGTGAATTTACATTATCTCCAGTGCAAAGTCTGTATACACTTAAGGAATAAAATAAGTGACTTTATCTGATTTCATACTTGTTTCATTGGTAAAGGAATGTGGAATATCACATGTTTTTAACATTATAACAAATGGATTTGATTCGTGTCCTTTTTATTTTTGTAACAACTGATTGAAGTAATTGTGAATTCAAACAACTACAAGAAAATGATGGAGATTTCCTTATACTTCAATGCTTACCCATAGTTACAAATTCCAGCATGATGAAAGAGATACCGCTTTGAACAACACTATTTCTTATCTAATATGTGCGTTTGGAAATTATACATATCTATCCAAGGTATTAAAGACGCTGGCCAAATTGAAAGTTTAATCATACAAGAGATTTCTATTGTGTGATTTCAGCAATGCTTCTTATGGATAATTGATATTGCATATATTTAAAATGAGTGTCATCGCCAATTGAAATCTTGTTTCAAGGAGCTGTTAGTTTTAAAAAGTTTCAATTCTAACAGTCTATTTTTAGGCTATAAAGTGAGTTCTTTCATATCCTCTTTCAAAAATCTTGAAGTGAATAATTAATATTTAATGTGTAACAATTCTCTGAAAGAAACTTTAAACTAAGAGTAATTGCACTTGGATCTAATTTCCAGCCATGTGATCATTTTACGCAAATGAGAAACATGAATTTAGTCTTTACAATGGAGGTGTCTATTACACTCAAGGTTGAATATGTACATTGTGCATTGAGATACAAGATTTAACGTTCATCATCTTGGATGAATTTGAGCCGCCCATTTGCTTTCTAAATACTGTATATCAAAGCACAGTTTTTATGAGGTTGAAGAGTCTAAATCATGAAAGAGGGTCCTGCTCATATTACTAGTCTAAATCATGAAAAAGGGTCTACCTCATATCACTATTCCAAATTGGAATTTTTCATGATGGGAACATAAAACAATGTATTCGCAAACTAGTTCAAAAACTAATTAAATCAAGGCTTTGATGGAGACTCAAAGTGTCGTATTGTTGTACCTATATGAAAATTTCGGTATTGTGTCAAATTCCAGCTAAACCCATGTACTTTTGTTAATTAGGAGTCACGTTTACGAGCTCTGTTTTGTTTGCCTTGTGTTGTTGTCTGTGTTGTCCTTTTCTGAATGTTTGTGGGATCATGGAACAAAGCTCTTGAAGACATTTGTCATGGTGAGAAAGAAGGTTGTTGTTGAAGAAATTTGTTAAGTCTAAAGGTGAAGCACACACCTGAAAAGGGGAAAATATTTGAGTTTTCAAGCCTCCAATTTGCTTGTATTGGGGCCCACTCTGTGACTGAAATAGAGTTTCATGATAAACAAGTTATACCACTTTATCAGGAGTGCACCCAAGAATGGGGAAGTTAGTTTCAAGAGTAAAGCGAGTAATGCCTTATGAAGGGCGCCTTTGAATGGAGCAAACAGAGGAATGATATATTGAGGTCCGCACCTTTGACAAAAGGATTTTCAAAATCAGAAATTGTTCCATGTAAGGTTGACGTGTGCATCCGATTGAGGGAGTTAATTACTTTACATTCTTTGAGCAGGGGCAGGCCTAAATAAGGATTTCAATTTTTTTGAATTAGTGTATCAAAGGGCACACTTTGAGATAGGGGATTTCAATTTTCAAATCTTAAGTCTCATGCTCAGGTGTGTGCCTAAGTTGTAACAACTCTACTTGATCCACAGTTTAAAGTTGTAACCAACTACCAGTTCAGCCGAAGTTCAACTAACTTGTTTCCATTCAAGAGTTTCCAAATCGATTTCATACTGAATCAATTTAAATTTTCAACTAACTTCTAAGTTTCCAGTTTCAGCTGAATTGAAGCAACTAACTGTTCACCAATCGTTTCACGGAAGTACAATAATTAAATAACTGTCAACTAAGGTTTCCTTTGCAGTTAGATGGAAAAGAAAATCAATTCCGATGTCGTTACAACATACAATTCATCAACTAAATTTTAAACTTTCATTTCCAACTGAAAGGAAAACTATTAACGGTAAACATATAACTGTAAATTACAAAAGGACAATAATTACTTTCCTTTGCTTCCAGTAAATAACGAGCAATCACTACAGCTATGAAACAAAGGTGACAACCGTCATTCTATGGTTTAAGAATGGAGAAATAATTGCCAAATTCATCTGGCAATAACTAACTAACTAATCCATCTAGGATTCCCATTTATCCAATTAATGAACTGAGGGAAAGAAATAACTTCTTTTTATTCATTAACTAATTTCAGATCTTTCATTTCAATTGAATGATTCAAATAACTGCTAACTAATTAGCTGCAGAATCTTACAACGTACATTTAACATAAAAGAATAACATTCATGGCATAAATGAAAGTAAACTTTAATTAGCATTGCATGTACTTGGATTTACGAGTGAGGAAGAAATACATTTGACATCATCTTGGTCTTCTTTATCAATGAGGGAAAGAGAATTATCATCAGGGGCTTGACCGCCCAACCAAGACCTACTGGTCTCCCGAGTTTCTTCAACTGAAGAACCCACCCTTCATGAGGGTAATCAACATGGATTAAATTATCATCATGCCTTTGAGCCTGGTGTCAAGGACCTATACCTACTGATCGACCTTACTAAGGGTACCTCCCAACTAGAAAGGCCACTCTGATCAGTGGTATATCTGGTTCTTGATAGCTGACAGATGTTGAATCTAGCATCGTACCTTGGCCAAGGATTTTAATATTACTGGCACTCCTGTGCCATTAGCACTCTCACCCTTGCTCGACATGATAATACTTATCTCTGGGTCTAATTTTACTGTATCAGATTTGATTATCATTTTCTCTTTGATCGAGGTTAAATCTTAACCATAGTGTTTTATATTACAATGTTAGGTACTCAATACTTCTTGAATCAAGATTCAACAATTTATATCAGACATGATAAAAAGATTCTTGGCTCAGACCAAAATTTCCTCTTAGTTCAGGGTTAAATCTTACCCATTGAGTTTATACAAAATAAATGAGATTGATTCAGCTTATAGAGTTTTCACGACTCGCAAATATATTTAAATACCAATACGACTCGGTTGAGTAAAAAAAATCCATTTTACCAGCATCTCTTTACAGGGAAGAAATTCAGTTGTTCAGATAGGATGAACACATCAGGTATCTCTAATGGTTCAACCGAGCCCTTATACAAAATTAATCCAATGTTAGAAAGTTTGATTTAGACATGAGCAACCAGTTGATCCTCAAGATAAAGATTTGTATCAGAAGATTAAGACGAGAAGAACATAAAAATCTCAACACTGTTGTTGATAAACAAAAAAGAAGAGGGATAAAGTTTTGACTCAAGCATAAGTGAATCAAAACAGGGCACTAATTAGACAGCAGACTGCCTAACCTCCATTTCAAGAAGAAGAACATAAATGATTGAAAACTGGACTATTCTTTTAGCATTACACTTTACTCAAGCTCCTACAGATCGATTTCCATTATCTTTCAAGTAATTGAAAAACCAATGCAATTTCAACTCATATACGTTATTCCTCTGAACATTTCATTTTAAGGATTCTAGGTTATCAAAATCTAATTTACTTTTATGTGCCTGAGTGAGTAAATCACAAATTCGATGAAGCCTGTTCAAGAAACTTCTCATGGTAGGAACTGCAAGCTCGGTCTTCAAGCACGGTTTCTGCTTATGCCGACTAAGAGAAATCCCAAATTGCCGTCACTTAAATCTGTCTCTAAGGAAGGTCGGCCAAAGAAAAACAATGGGTAAAGCCAGACAAAAAAGAATGGAACATCTACGATGCCCAACAAGATGGGATACGACTCAGAGAAGAATTTATGAGATTTTCCAAGATAATCTATGGCGGATGCAGAGTATCCAACTAGAGGAGAAAGTCGTGAGAATTGAAGATGGCTCACACACGATTATGAGAATGCTTTAGAATGGAAGATTTGAATAAGATAACAACAACAGAGGTGAAGATGCGAACTCAAGAACTGGATATCACCTCCTCACAAGAAAAAGAAAAGCGGGTTATCTATCAAACTCAGCCACGCATAGTTCCCACATATGATATTCACAAATTGACAACAGATATTAATCGTTCCCGGGAGAAAACGACTCAGATTCACGATATATGCCAATAGTGTTCTGCAGAGAAGACGGCCCGAGCCCCCCCCCGTTTCAGAGAGCAGAAGTAATTCAATGAAAAAGGAAAACCTCCTATTTGTTGATGTTTATGGTAGTGTCGTGGTCTTCTTCCAACGATCTCCTTTACATGTGATAAATTAAATAATAGCCTGGGGCTATTTAATTTATATGATAACGATTGGATGAGATGAAGAGGCACGTCATTCTAAATAATATTTTAATTATTGTGAAGATTCAAATTATGAAGTGGCGCGATCTTCTAGGAGGCCAACCTCTTGTGTAAGAGGCACGATTTTTGGTTAAGGCCAACTTCTTGTTATTTGAAGAGACATGTCCTTCACTCTCTCACTTGTATATATAACCGATGGCATTTCATTGTTGAGCATATTCATTCATACATTCATCCTTCTCAAGTTTGTGTTCTTGGCAAGTGTGAGTTCTTCATTAAGGCAGATCGACATTGTTAGAGGCTGAGGTTTCGTCTATAGTTTGCATCATAGTATTTCTGTGTTTGCATCAGATTGTGATGCTTATTATTGGCCTTCCTATCGGCCCATTGTAAAGGAGACTTCTTTGTGATATTCAATATATAAGTGATATATTGTTGCTGGGTTTTTCTCCCTCAAGAGGAGGGTTTTCCTAGGTTATCTGCTGTGTTATTGTGTTGAATTTTGAATTAATTTTTTGTGCTCTAATCTGATCATAAAACTAACATGGTATCAGAGCGGGTGTGAAGAAGATCGTGATCAGATTTCTTATTACAGCGATACTCTTTATTCTCTTTCTCATTGTTGATTACTTCTATCTCTTAGTCAAGATGGTGAACAGTCTTAAGATTGAGGATAGACTCGAGGGAGCATCAAATTTCACATCATGGAGGTTCAAAATTATGCTCACCTTGGAGGAAAACGAATTGGTTGAGTTTGTGGAGAGCAAAGTTCCCGAACCTACGGATGAGGAAGAGAAAGTTCAATGGAGGAAGAAAGATATCAAGGCGCAGAAGATGTTAGTTGATTCCGTAAAGGATCATATTGTTCCTATTGTCTCCAAGTTGAAGACGGCAAGAGACATGTTCAAAACCTTGGAGGAGATGTACGAAATCAACAACACCAGCCAGACTCTTGCACTGAAGAACAACTACATCATGTGAAGATGGCGAAAGGAGAAACGGTTATTGCTTACGTCATGAAGATTTTGGAGTTGAGAGATCAGCTCTCTACAATTGGTCATGTGATAGATGATAAGGACTTGACCATGCTTGCTCTTAATGGTCTTCCTTCATCATGGGGGTCTTACATTGAAGGAATCAGTGCAAGATCGAAGCTTCCCAAGTTTGATCGATTGAGGGCGGATTGCATTCAAGAGGAGTCTAGGTTGGCTGCTAGAGGAGTTGGTCAAAGCCCTGCTAATGAAGACATTCATGTCCTCACCACTCAATCTTCAAAGAAGAAGGGAAAAGATGGGAAGAAAGGATACTTTAAAAGGAACAAAGACAAAGGAGTTGATGGTGCTCCTGCATTCAAGAAGAAGATGGACCTCTCCAAAGTCCAATGCTTTAGATGTGACAAGTATGGTCACTTTGCTAAAGAATGTCCTACCAGGCCTAAGCAGCAGGCTGCCATTGCAGATGTTGATGATGCCTCTCCACAGAAGGACTCATGTGAATACTTGTTCTATTCGGCATTATCAAGCAATGTACCTACCGACACCAACACTTGGTTGATTGATAGTGGTGCCTCTCGCCACATCACCGGATTTAGGGAGCATTTATCAAACTTGGTGGAAAGAGATTCTAGTGAACAAGTTATTATTGGAGATGATGCTAGTTACTCGGTGAAAGGAATTGGGACCTCCACTCTCCACTTGGATTTCAGAATTACCCTACAGTTGTGTGATGTTCTATATGTTCCAGGCATCAAGCGAAACCTTGTTTCCATTTCAGCCTTGGAAGACAAGGGATACCAAGTAGCATTCTCTAAAGGCAAAGTTCTTGTGTGGTCAAAGAATTCCAACTTCAAGACTGCTTGGGTGATTGGAGTTAGACATGAGAGTCTCTACAGGCTATGCACTCGTCCACTTCAGGCATTAGTACATGATTCTTCAAGCTCGTGTGATCTTTGGCATCGAAGATTGGCTCACCTTCACTTCCGAGCTCTACCTATCATGGAGAAGATGGTCACGGGCCTTCCAAAGTTCAACTAGGAGCACGGAGGTACTTGCAGAGGTTGCGCTTTGGGTAAGAATACTAAAGGTCTATTTCATAGTAGAGAAAATAGATCCAAATGTATTCGAGATCTCATTCATTTTGATTTATGTGGTCCAATGTCTGTTGCTTCTTTGAGTGGTTTCTTGTATTATATTCTTTTTATTGATGACTACTCTAGAAAGACTTGGATTTATTTCTTGAAATCTAAAGAATCTGAGGAGGTATTAGAAAGGTTCAAGGAATTCAAAGCTTAGGTGGAAAATTTGTTGGGAAAGAGGATCAAAGTCCTGAGATCTGATAATGGAGGAGAGTACACTTCCGGCAGCTTTCGAAACTATTGCATTGAAGCTGAGATTAAGAGGGAGTTCAGTGTCCCTTATAATCCTCAACAGAATGGTGTTGTTGAAAGGAAGAACAGATTGATCGTGGAAGCAGCCAAAGCCATGATTCATGACCAAGATCTGCAGACTTTCCTTTGGGTAGAAGCATCTAGGACAACAGTCTATGTTCAAAATAGAAGTCCTCACCGAATCCTGGAGAACATGACTCCTGAAAAAGCTTTTACTGGGAAAAAGCCAGAAGTGAGTCATTTGAGGATCTTTGGATGTCCAATGTATGTTCATGTACCAAAGGAAAAGAGGACTAAGTTGGAGCCTTCTGGCAAGAAGGGGATATATGTAGGTTACAGTGAAACATCAAAAGCCTACAAAATCTACATCCCAGGTCAGAAGTTGATAAGATCAGTAGAGATGTCACATTTGAGGAAGATGTTGCATTCAAAAGATCCAAGGGTACTCATATGGAGATTGATAATGAAGAGTCTCCGTAGGATATGGAAGTTGACCATGCTCCTGAGATTCAGAGGGAGACTTCAGATCCAAAAGAAGATGATGATCCAGTTGAGCCCTTGGAACCTACTGATGGGCCTATCGATATTGTGATTGGGAGAAAAAGACCTCTCTAGGCTAGGCAAACGATGCAGGAGGCAGAAAGGTTTGCAACACCAAGAGGAACCTTCAGGGAAAGTAAGAGACCTCACAAGTTCTCCAGTTATGTTGCTTTAATGAGTCAAATTATTGAGTCCGAGCCTTCTAGTGTTGAGGAAGCTTCTAGTCAATAGGTTTGGAGAGATGCTATGTCAGAGGAGTATCAGTCAATTCTCAAGAATGATGTTTGGGACATCGTTCCTAGACTCGAAGGAAAATCTGTGGTATCTTCAAAATGGCTCTTCAAGATCAAGCATGCAGTTGATGGGAGCATTGCGAAGTACAAGGCAAGATTTGTGGCTAGGGGGTTCTCACAAAAAGAGGGAGTTGACTATGAAGAAACATTTGCTCCTGTTGCTCGCTACACTTTTGTCAGAACCATCATTGCCATTGTTGCATCTAGAGGATGGAAGATTCATCAGATGGATGTGAAGACAACATTTCTGAATGGTGTAATCGAGGAAGAAGTTTATATCGAGCAACCTGATGGATTTGAGGTACATGGGAAGGAGTCTTATGTTTGCAGGCTGAAGAAGGCCTTGTATGGTCTTAAGTAGGCTCCTCGTGCTTGGTACGAAAGGATTGATCGTTACCTGTCAAGCTTGGGCTTCTCCAAGAACGATGTTGATTCTAACCTGTATTTCAAGGTAATTGATGGTGAAGCATTGATTTTGGTTTTGTATGTTGATGATTTGATTCTTACTGGAGAAGATCTCCTCATTTTCAAATGCAAGAAGGAGTTGGCTTCTGAGTTTGAAATGAAGGACCTTGGGCTCATGGATTACTTCCTTGGCTTAGAAGTTTGGTAGAAGCCAGATGAGATGATTCTAAGTCAAGGGAAGTACACCATTGATATACTTAAGAGGTTTGGTATGATGGATTGCAAAGCCATGTCTATGCCCATGGAGACCAACTTGCATAAGTTGAAAGAGGCTGCAACTAACTCAGATTTGGTGGATCCTACGTTATACAAGCAGTTGATTGGATCATTGATGTATCTAGTCAATACTAGACCGGATATCTGCTATGCAGTGAGTGCACTCAGTCAGTTCATGTGTGAACCCAGGCAGATTCATCTAATTGCAGCGAAACATATCCTGAGATACTTGCGTGGCACAGTTGGATATGGGCTGAGATATTCTTTAGGTGTGGATTTGAAGTTGCATGGTTATACTGATTCTGATTGGGCAGGGTGTGTCATTGATCGGAAGAGCACCTCTGGATGTTGCTTCAGTTTGGGGTCTGCTATGATATCCTGGTGCAGCAGGAAGCAGTCATCTGTAGCATTGAGTACAACAGAGGCAGAGTATATTGCAGCTTGTGTGGCAGCTCGGGAAGCAGTGTGGCTTCGTAAGCTCCTTGCAAGATTGTTTGGGCAATCACTAGAGCTTACTATCATTCATTGTGATGACTAGAGCTGTGTGAAGCTTTCTGTCAATCCTGTGTTTCATGACAAAACCAAGCATGTTGAGATCAAATACCATTATATCAAAGATATGGTATTGAGGAAAGTTATATAGTTGAGGTATATCAGCACTGATGAGCAGACGACAAACATTCTCACCAAGCTTCTCTCCAGGATAAAGTTTGTGTACTTCCGAGACAAGCTTGGTATGGTGGAGAATCAAGCCCTAGCTGAGGAGTCTTAGTATCAGTGATCCTCTTTAATGCATTTCTCTTTGAGAGAGATTTGAGGTGCAAGCCCTTGTTAATGCATTTCTCTTTTGAGATTTGAGGTGAAAGCCCTTGTTTCCACCCTCTGGGAGAGCCATGGTGGATGTCATGTGTGTGACTCCATGACAACATCATGTGAGAGATTCTGTGATGATTTATTTTGTACTTGTGTTGTTCACCCTTTGGGAGAGCCACGGTGAAAATCACGATGAGGTGACAACATCACGTAAGTGATGAGCACTTGTACATACCATACATGGGTGTAGCCATGATGGTTGATATCACGATGAGGTGATATCTGATATCACAATGAGGTGATATCTTTCTTCTCCACATATGGGTGTAGCCATTGTGGTTGACATCACGATGAGGTGATATGTCTTGTACAGCTAGAAGTATCCTCCCTAGCTGAGAGGGAGTGTTGATGTTTATGGCAGCGTCGTGGTCTTCTTCCAGCGATCTCCTTTAGATGTGATAAATTAAATAATAGCCTGGGGCTATTTAATTTATATGATAACGATTGGATGAGATGAAGAGGCACGTCATTCTAAATAATATTTTAATTATTGTGAAGATTCAAATTATGAAGTGCGATCTTCTAGGAGGCCGACCTCTTGTGTAAGAGGCACGATTTTTGGTTAAGGCCGACTTGATGTTATTTGAAGAGACACGTCCTTCACTCTCTCACTTGTATATATAACCGATGGCATTTCATTGTTGAGCATATTCATTCATACATTCATCCTTCTCAAGTTCGTGTTCTTGGCAAGTGCGAGTTCTTCATTAAGGCAGATCGACATTGTTAGAGGCTGAGGTTTCATCTGCAGTTTGCATCATAGTATTTCTGTGTTTGCATCAGATTGTGATGCTTATTATTGGCCTTCCTATTGGCCCATTGTAAAGGAGACTTCTTTGTGATATTCAATATATAAGTGATATATTGTTGTTGTGTTTTTCTCCCTCAAGAGGAGGGTTTTCCTAGGGTATCTGCTGTGTTATTGTGTTGAATTTTGAATTAATTTTTTGTGCTCTAATCTGATCATAAAACTAACACTATTCAATGCGGATGCCCCAAAGAATTTCCCCTGCGTCCGCTTGCCTTCCATCTTGGCCGTTTCATCACGATGGAAAGATGGCGGTAAGACTTCCGCCTTCAAAATCCCCGACGGCTCAAATATGAATTCATTTAATTTCCATGCTAAATCTTACAATGGTTTCCCATTAAAAATCGGTGGCAAATAATTTCTCTTAATATTTAATATCCTCTTGCGAATATATAAATATATCAAGAATTTGATTTGCTAATCTTCAAGAGGATATAATAAATATTTAAATTATATCTATTATTTTAATTTATTATTTATTAACTATTTGCAATCTCCATAAAAGGTGATCATTTAAATTAACTTGCTTAATCAATAATTATATTAATTTACTTATGGCCAAGGTAATGACATCGACACAACTGTCTTGCTCCGACTCTAGGTTTGATGATAAAATTGATCCATTGTTAACCACGTCCTCTCCCTGATGATATTTCCCTTTCCCTCGCGGTGTCGGCAATCCTGCATCCACTGACAAGGACTATGGATTAGATCCTTCTCAACGTTTATGTATATATCAATATATATTTAAATATAATCTCATGGTCACACTCATTTTCGCATGAACAAGAAATTCACTTGCATTTTAAAAGATCATTTACATTATAGTTTTGATAAATAAAACAACCATTTTATTCTCAATTCACATTCACATGAAAGTAGTTACTTGCAACTAACATAACGACCATAATTCCATTGTCATCAACATGTTTAAGTCAGAGGGGATGTGACATAAGTGAAGGCCACCTAATTTCAAATTCAAATCATGTTGATATGTCATGGTGTGTGTTAGAAAGGGATGTGGATCCAAATCCAAGTTACATACATAGGTGCATGCCTAGAAGGGGTGAAATTCAAAAAATGGTTAAGATGAAGTGCTCACCTAGCAAAACAAATTAAAAAGTTAGAAGTGTATGCACAAGTGTGCACCTAAAAATGAATTCATTGTGTGGATTCAAAGTCACAACACAGTGATAAGGGGCATGCATGTGTTGAGAATTGTGTTTCAAATTTCAATTTAGAGTCAATGGGCTATTTTCAAGGTGCATGTGTGAAAGAGGAAGGCGGTTTTTGTTGTTAGGAAGTAACTTGATTATAGAGGGGTGTGCTTTGCACAAGACCATCATTCAAATTCAAATTAGAAATTGCCATGTTGTTAAGCATCCGCTGCAAAGGTGGAAATCCAATATAGAAGGGTGGAGTTATATGAGCAAAGAAGTTTGCAATTTATAAATAGATGTGTCTTTTCATAAGATGGTCAACCAAGAGGATTTGATATTAACAAAGAGGGTGTGCCTATTAATGAATTCATAACTTTTCAAAAATAGAAAAAACACCTATTAATAGTGGCACTTGGTGAAAAGAAATTCTAACTTCAAAGGCAAGCAAAAGTAGATCCTATATATAGAAAAGTTAGGAAAATTACCCTTCTTCCTTCATAACAACAAAACACTAATTTCAAACTAAACATTAGAATTCAAAAAGAGCTGAGCACAACATAAGAAATTGTTACAACACTATGATAAGGTTTTGATATTAGCAATCCACTATTTCAAAGAAAGTTAGTGATTTTCATAGTCTTGACCATAGTTCAAAAATGAAGATTTGGTAGCCCAAAAATTTGACTTGGACTTGAGACAAGGGACTTGGCAAAATGTGGCAAAAAAACCTCCATAATTACATAAACAAAAGAAATTAATGCATATAGAGAACACAAAAGTCTAATTTGATTATCAATTTGTCATAATCCAAACATAGCACATGTCATATGGCCCTCAAACTCTCAAAATTTGAAATTTCAAAGTGTCAAAGTCGAACAATACACTGTAATACAACAAACTAATAAGTAAGTAATGTATAACGGCACTATAAGAGTACTAGTACTCGTCTCCATTACCCATACCAATACTAGTCTTTTGGCAACTATGCTATAACTATTTACATACAATGATATGTCAAAAACAACCAAATACAATCTACATCTTCCTCTTTCCCCTCCTAGTGTAACTAAATTTTTTAGGCCTCAAACTAGAAGGTAAGTTGGTATTAAAATGACAACTAATTGTTTCTTGGTATCAAAATGATGACTAATTGTTTCCTCAAAAGTGTCTTCATTTTCCACCATTGCATCCAACTTTGTTGCTTCTCTCTCCAATTCAGCAAAATCTTCATTAGTAAGTAGGACAACCTATCTTCTTCAATATTCCAATCCTCAAAAGGATTGAAATCATCCAAGTCAATGGCATAATGGGAAGGACCCTCCACTTTTTTGGTTTGAAGGCAAAGGTTGTACCGAACAGAGACAAGGTTGGTGAGGTACTCTTGGGTCAATGTGTTTCTCTTTCATGTGAATGCTCTCAAATAGGCTACAATTGTGTTTACACCCAGAAGCAATACAAGATTGAGACAAAACATAGATAGCTAGCCTCTGAAGATTTGGTGTCCTAGCTTTGTAATTCTCCCACCATAAATCTATGAAGAAAACATTTCAAAGATATAGTAGAATTAAGTAAAAAATTTAGAACTTATTCAAACTTTCAAGTTTCTAGTTTTTATTTCTATTATTAAGCTAAAATTAAATGATTACCTTATTTGGTTTTGTTTTTCCCTTCTTTGAACTGCTTGAGCTGAAGAAAAGAGCTTCCTCTTCGCACCCTTGTAGACCTCCAACTCATCAAGAACTTCGTCTCTCATTTCATTTGCTGGCATCATCTTATCAATGCATGAGACATCACTTGCTATGACAACTTCATTGGCCTTAAATGTATTAGGAAAGTAGAATTTTGGGTGCAAGTAGTAGGCTATGACATGTATTGGTTGGTGAAGTTGATTCGTCCATTTATGATTAATGATGTGCCAAATGACTTAATATTTTCTTTTGTGTCCATTGTAGTAATGCAAACGGCCTCTTTGGCCTTATCCATGGCCTCATAGAGGTAACCCATTGAAGAACTTTGACCAAAGGTTCTATCACCAAAAATATTGATATTATTACAAAATTGACCTAAAAAAACAGCATAGATGATTCCATATAAAGTTTACTTTTGTATTTGTTACGTACCTTGATTAACTCTACTTTTTTGATGAATAAGTCATAAAACATTGTTCTTGTAGCATTCTCCCATTTGGTTTTTTTGGAATATGGAGACTCCATCCAAGCATTAGACACAAACATTTGCTTGAGAGAAGGAATGTGATAACAATGGTTTGCAAAGTGAGGAAATGATTAGCAAATTGTGTCACTCCTAGTTACACAAGCTCCTTGCTATTCGTGTGCTCTCTCATCAAAGAAAGGGCCCAAGTGTGGTTGAAGAATTTGGTAAATCTGTTTAGCATCTTCAACTACACTTTTGATCCATCCAATCTTCCCAAAGGCCTCTAGCATCAATCCAAGCAATGTGCAACACAAGGAGTCCAAGAAATAGTAGGATGCCTTTCTATAATAAGTCTACCCACAGATACATATGCTATTGCATTGTTTTTCATAATTTAGATAACATTCTCAACTCCAACCTCTTGGATTAACCCATCCAATAGATCGTAGAAAGTGTCAACATTTTTGACTTCGTGTGAGGCATCTATGGACTTCAAGAGCACTAATTTGTCCTATCCATTTGATAAGATATTGAACCCTTTCTTTGCCATACTTTCTTTCGATCATCAACCGCAACTTGTGTGTTTTTTATGGCTTCCTTTAGCAATGGTCCACTCAAATCCCTAGCTGTTGGAATCTTAAACCCCTTATCAACAATCGCCAAATGTATTCGCCAATTCTTCCCTATATGGGCTATTTTGCCACATTGAAGGGTAAAATAATTGTAGTAGTAAAAGTTTGTTCTTGCCATCTTTGCCTCATATGTTTTTCCTTATTTCGAGCGGTACCTTCAAGTGAAGGTTGTGCTCATAGAACATTGTGTGGAATAAAGAGATTCTACATCGATGAAGAAGGAAGACGATTAGAAGCAGAACCTTAAGAGTCCCACGAGTAGAGGAAAGTGGATGACAAATGCTTGGGGTAGAAAAGGAATATTTAGTTATATTATGATTGACATTCATTGTGCTGCCATTGCTTCCTTTGTTCTCGGCTTTACCATTTTTTTCATTTCATAAGTGGCAAGTAGGGCATTCATTTCTCTCATTATCTCTTAAGGTACATAAAGGCACACCTTCACATTGTGTTCAAGTATTTCAGCAAGGTGGTATTTTAATCTATTAATTCCCCGTTTTAGAAGAAGCTAACACTTAATATAATGGACCTGGCCTGTGATAACACTTGACGCTCCGTACACTTAATATAATGGACTTGGCCTTTGATAACACTTGATGTTCTGTATTGCTATGCAGGGTCTTGCTTATCACTCATTTATGTTGACCTTGACATTGCTGATTTTAACATAGAAAAAAATTTAGCAGGGTTTTGAAAAAATTATATGGCAAAGTGACAAACATTTATAAGAGAAAATAGAATGCAAATACAATATAAAGATGCTAGGAAATAACGGTGGTGTGGGGGTGGACACAAAATGGACCAACATTTCCCCAAAATTTTCAACTTTTCTAATTTCCAAATCAAAAAAAGGAAAAAAAATAGATACATTCTGGTTTAAATCTTTGAAGGTGTCTTAAATCTCTTTTCAAATCCCTTCTCTTAATGTGTCTTTGTCACATGGATATTGAAGACATCCTTTGTCGGGTGAAATAAGCTCAAAAATGTAAAAAAATGAATTGAAATGCTAACAATTGTGTGGGTTTTGTTATAACTCATTGCTAGCTGACTCTACAAAACAAATTTGTGAGTTTGAGAAGAAAACTTGACCAAGTCCCAGCAAAAATTTCTTCAAATTCTTCCAATGATCAACAAAATCAAATTGAAATTGATTGTCGTAAATTCTTGTTATCATTAAATGATTTTCTTCTCATAAATGCCGTTATTCAGAAAATTCCATGTTTTAAAAAAGGTCAAACCTTAGGGAGTTTTTAGTGCAAATTTTTGAGCTAGGGTTGGTTAAAGAATAACTTACTTGTTCTTTTTGTCTTGGTTGAAGTGTGGAAAAATTTAGTGTCTCTATCTCCCTCGCAAAGCCAAAGTTCTCTTAACTTTTGTTTCCAAAAAATTCTTTGACAAGAATGAATTTCTTGCAATTGATTAATTGACCTTTTTCTTGCAAAAACAACTCCTAATCCATACCACAGGAAATTGCCTTTTCATTAACCTTCCTCAATTCCTCCTCTATTCTGAGCTTCCCTTGAAGGATATTTTTGAAGGAAGTTTTGTTTGGCAATTTCAAATTTTCTTTTAAGAATTTTAGATTTGAACAGAATTGAAACATTTGTGAACCCTTGAGTTTTGGAGCCATATTCCACCATTTGATTGAGGAGGTGTAAAAAATTGGGGTCTCTAAACCACATGAGTTCAAATATGGAGGGGTACTTTAGGAACTTTATCTTCAAAGATATCCAAAAGAATTGGATAGTGATCTGACCTTGAAAAGGGAAGAATACTGCTAGAAAAATCTGAATTGCTTTGTAGCCAACAAGGGTAAATAAGAAACTAGTCCAACCTTTTTGCTATATGAGAAAAATGAGATCTTCTGTTCAACCAAGTAAATTTTCCATTATTATTTTTAACATCAACCAAGTCATTCTTTTTGATATAATCTATAAAGCTAGTATGAGATTTTTTTATGAGAGAAACTCCCCCTAATTTATCATTTGTGCCAGAAATGGTATTCAAATCATCCCCAAGGTAATCAATTCATCTCTCAATTGATCCAAAACATTAGATAAGGTCTCCTATAATTGTTTTTTATTGAAGGATTTGATGGACCATAAACATTACACAACCAAAATATTAAGTTTGAAGAAAGGCTTTGTGCTTTGCCCAAGGCCTAATTCGGCCTCGAAGAAATTAGATCTAGGTTTACCTTCTTAGGAGACCAAAGAAAAGCAATACCCCCAAAAGATCCATTAGCTCCAACAAAAGAACTATGCCAAGGGAGCCAATTTTGAAATAGAATCGAAGCATTCTTCAAAGATAGTTTACAGTCTCTTGTAAAATACAAATATCAACATTATTTTGAGCTAAATGAGGCTTTACTGAGCATCGTTTATTAGGGGTATTTAAGCCCCTAATGTTCCTCGATACAATCTTCATTGCTTTTAAGGAGAGTTTCCAACTCTCCTCTTGGGTGATCGAAGACTTCTTTCCAAACTAGATCCCCACATCTATCTCCTTTGTGTTTTAACCTATTCAGGCTTCCATTTGATTTTCTGTGAATCAACAATGAGTTCTCAAAATTGCCCAAAGCTTCTTTGGTAGTTAGATTTCCAAATGGGGTAATCTCCACAACTTTCTCAACGAATCCTCTCTTGCTTTTTGTCATGCCCCTCCACCATAGAGATCACAACCTTTGCCACACAAAGTGTAGCTTTAATAACAATTAAACCAGGCGATAAAATAAATACATTAGCAAAGGGACCGACCAAGGCTTTAATAGCAATGTAATATTAGGAGCCGACCAAAGGCATGACATGGCTAGCCACTCCAAGGTAAACAAATAATAATTAAAGTAAGTTTACAAATAGCGCTTCACTAAGATGTGACACTTTGCAAGGAAATTTTGTGATGAAGAGGTATGACTCCCTCTAATTTAAAGATATAAAGAGGAGGACATTTCATTTGGGAGAGACATCAATTTGGATGAATTGGATCAAGCAGATTGAAAGGAAACTAAAAGAGAATTGGAAAAATCAGAATAAGAATAAATAAGCTGATATAATATTCTAATTATAAAATTAGACTGCTGTAACAACACAGATTAGCTTGAAAGATGCATAGAAAGCTTTGAATATCATTTCCATAATAGCCAAACACATAACCAATTGAAGTATACCTCCTATAAATGATGGAAGGTGTTGATGCAAGTTTGATAACTCTTTGAAGCTGCTGTCGCACTAGTCAAATCAGTCTGATACACTTTGAAAGCACACCCGAACAGTTTTAGGCAACACCCGGATGTACACAACTCCAGCTAGGACTGAAACACTACTGGAAAACACATTTATTATTCCTTATAATTGATGTAGATCAGACTTATGAGGCATATTATACTGTTGTGAGTCTAATACAGGGCATAATGGCTGTTGGTACAGCAGGTACAAACTCATGTAAATTGCCAAACTCCAAACAACAGTTAACACAATATTAAACACACCAAAAACATGTCAAAACACAAAAATATCCAATGAAATTATAGCTAGAAATCAAACTCAACTTTGTAGTGAATTCAGGATGAAATCACCAAATTCAGCTAAGAGGGTTTTCATCCCCAAAATTGGTATTCCAAGGGGTTTCGTCCTCAAAAATATGAAGAATTCCATTCTTGCTTAGAGCACAAGAGAAATTTGAAATAAACAGTATCACTTCTTCTCAAGACCCAACCTCCTTTTATAGCTCTTTTGCTTCTTTTTCAAAAAAACACTTTTTTCATTGCTTTTCCAAAAAAGTACCTTTTTGTTTTTTTGAAAAAAATGGCATTTTTCCCCTAAAACTGCTTTTTCCTTAATAAAATAATATAATCTGTCCTTATGACCATTTTTCATTATCTTGAGCCTAGCGACACTTTATCTGCACACTTATAACACCTCTTTAAATAATTAAATGTAAGCTATGAATTAAGCTTATGTGAAACTTTGGAAAATAAGCTAATGGCCAAATAATTGTTCATGTGTGAGAAGGGGGCATTACATTGACAGAGTCCAAGTGTTGTTATTATCATCTGAATTTTGGATGACTGCTCTATACATATTCTTAAAAGTTTATTGCATGTAGCAGACATATCTAACTTTTCCTTGTATCTATGGCAACCTTTGAATGTGCCATCTGCACATCAGGAAAGGGCTAGGAGTTGGCTTTGCCATTTTTTAATTAGCTTCCCCCTTGGTCGTTGGCTAAATGAAGAAATTTATTTTGCCTGAAACTATTCAAACCTTTCAAAAATAATTGAATCTTCATTTTATTTAAGACTTAAAAGTTCAAATTTTTATATATAATACTCAAGCTTCTATGTTTATTATGAAATAAATCTTGATAGATTTTCATTTTCCAGTTTTGTGGTGGATATCATTAATGTTTGATTTTCACATGGTACTTGCATATGTGTTGTTTCAAAAAATCAGGAACATGCTCCTAATCTTATGGATGATAGAGTGGTCACAAAAGCACAGAAAATTTCCACTTATTTTTGTGGCCTTGGGATTTTTTCAATACTTGGGATTCCATTTATTTTGCTCCATTTACAGGTTCTTTTTCCTAATCATGGTTCTCAAACATGGCAAGAAGTTGCGTAACTCGTGGGATTTTTTGGTCGACCAGTAAGTTACTTGCAACTTGCAAGTCAATTCTGCTGAAAAATGGCATGCGCCATGAAGGTTTTGGTGGCCTCAAAACCCTTAATTTGAGCTTGGTGGCTAAGACTTCGGCCCTCAATACCTGTATTGTCAGAAATCACAAGTAATGTGCTTGCTGCACTATCCCTCTGCTCCATTGTGGGCTGCTTCCACTTTGTTGTTTTGGGCTGCGTAAGATGAAAAAGCAACATTTTTTTCCATCTATTTGGCTTCAAGTAACAAAACATCATTTATAGTATTTCATCATTTATTTTTTCCATGTTCCTATAAATATTTCAGCATTATTTAATTTCCCATATCTTTCCTGATTAAATCCTGAGTAATTGATCCATTTATAGTATTGGTTTACTCTGTCAGTCCTATAATTTATAGTAATGCTACTATGGTCAACATTGACTTGCATGTTCTCTAAATTCATTCTTCATGCTTCTCATGCATTATTTAAAAAGTTATTTTACAAATTTATGTATTTTTTGCCAAGTCCGAGTTATCAAACTATGCCTAATATACAAACTACCAACTTCCCAATTGTCTTCCCTTTCACAGCTGTTTTATTCTCCTATGTACAAGCAACTGACCTCCCGTTCATACTACATGTCTCAATCTAAGCACATTCAATTGAATATTTATCCTTTTACAGATTCTTTTTTGTCTTGAACTCAGTGCATCTGAATTTTTAATTTTTTTGAAATTGCTAAGGGTGGATGAAATCATGAGAAAGGATGCCCTGGAAGATCCTGCAACAAACCAGAATGCAGAAAATGCCAGGCTATTACTTGGGCAGGTTAATTTACTGATTTCCTATTCTCTGCTTTTATTTGCATGCATTTACAACATTTTAGATCTTGGAATCACTCAGTTAAATATTATCTGAACAATGATGATGCAAGAGATTCTTCCATTCAAAATTTTCCATTTACATTGAATGAAGAAAATAGCAGCCAGTAAATAGATGTCTCAAGGAATTTGCTTGTGGAATATTTCTGTAAGAATCATATATGTAGGCAGTTATCTAAGTGTTTGACTTGTACAGGTTGACAGGAAATTAGTTAAGCAAACTGTTATGACTTCAGTTTATGGAGTGACATATATTGGAGCTCGTGATCAAATAAAAAGGAGGCTAAAAGAAAGGGGCTGCATCGCAGATGACAAAGCACTATATTATGCATCATGCTATGCTGCCAAAGTAAGGGAAAATACTTATATAACTTTTCTAATGGGAGAAGATATGGACTGAAGTGTAGTGGATTTCTCTCTTGCTGTTTGATGTTTTGTTAAGTGGCTTGATTTTTCTCCAATAAGTCTCAGATAAATTGAAGAATTTAAGCTATGTGGGACACACATCAACATGATTTTCTCTAATAGATTTGTCAAAGTTCATTCTGAGATGTAACTGACCAGGCAAATTCTATTGTTACAGACAACTCTAACTGCATTGGGAGAAATGTTTAACTCTGCACGGGATATTATGACTTGGTTGGGTGACTGTGCTAAGGTATTTGCTTCCGTTTGACTAATTAATAATACCCAAGTTGCATGTATTTTGTACTGAAGTTCAATACTGACTCTTGTTAAAGAACCTGGCTATGTGTCTGGTAATTCATTGAGTCTCTGTGGTTCTGTTTTCATGTATACTAGCATAGATATCTTAAATACATCTATCTAAAAGATGCCGAGAGATATCAGTCTCAAGGTGCCTATCTATTCTCAAAAATAATTTCAACATAAGCGCCTCGAAACTGATGTCTCTTGGCGTCTTTTAGATAATTTGTCCCTAGAAAATTGATAGTTGTCTAATAATTGCCACATTACTATCTTATGGGTTTGAAAACATGTGAGATAATAAAACAAATATTTGGACTTTCTCTAACTATAGGAAATGTACTAAGGCTGTAATATCCAGTACTAGCAATCAGGTTGAGAAGCGACGCATGATTGATACCCTAATGATGGTCATGGAATGCAACATCATTACTATCCTTTATTGGTTTGTTCTTTGTTCAAATTAAGCTAATGCTAAGATTTCCAGAAAAAATGATGGCAGCTATTAGGATTTAGAACAGATATTTATGCCTTCAGATTATCTACTTAATGGCAACCAAGGTTATCGAGACAAGATCCACAATTACTCTAGTCAATTAGCCCATCATATCAATCTTCACAAAATCACTCACAAAGACATGCAATGATAATACAAATTGGGAGACACAAGATATGGATGATACAAATTTACAAGGGAAAGTACCAATTATTGATTTAGTACTTAGATCTTGAATCCAGATGAGGCACAACTCATCAATTTATACACTATGAAGGTCTCCTTTTATTTAATCTCGTCACCATCCCCATTCTTTATACAAGGTGTATCAGGTTCAATGCAACTGCACCATAAGGTAGGACTCATAAATTAAGGTAACCAGGTTAATTGATAATGCACCTAAAGCAAGCCTAATAATACAATACCTTCACCTTCAGTAGGAGGGAAGAAAGAATATGCCTATCAAACAAAATATTTTCTTGAACAAATCTTACCAGGAAGAATCAGTACACTCCAATATGTCAAAACCAACATGCACAAACTCTCCACAACTGAAAGCCTGGGACAATGACCTTCAAACCTTCAAATCATGAGATTCCAACTCAGAGACTGACCTAGATCCATTAGGATCAAGAATCACTCATATTTTCAAAATAATCTATTCACATCAAGCCCAAAAACTAGATGGAAAGGGAATCTTTACTGTGAGCTGAAGAATTACTTACCAAATTAGGCTCTTCACTATGAACCAAAGAAACACATATTCAAAAGGGGCTCTTAACTGTTAGCTGAAGATCTTGTATCTGAAATATCTGTTAATGTTGCAGCTTCGGGTGTCACTTCCAGCCACGAATTAGAGAAGAAAAAATTAAATGATAGCTTCCAGCTATTGAATTTATATGTTGTCATGTGAAGAGGCGCTTCACTTCATTTATTTGTTTATCATGTCTTGGCCGACCTCCCTTGATATTTGAATTACTTAATTTGTTATTTATTCTCCTTGTGGCCGACCTTGTTCTTGAAGAGGTGCGACCTCTCCCAAGCAATGTATAAATACAAGATCATCTCTTCTCATTTTACCATCAAGCAAGTTCGATCATCCTTCCTTCAAGTGCAAATTTCCTTAAAGAGCAGGTTGAAGATTTCTAAGAGCAGATTTCGATATCTAAGGAGAGCAGATTGTAATCTGTATTTTGCATCTAGAGTTGGTGCTCTTACTTGGCCTTGAATTCGGCCTTATTGTACAAGACATTGTTGATTCTTGAATAATATATAAGTGATATATTGTTGCTGGGTTTTTCTCCCTCAAGCGGAGGGTTTTCCTAGGGTATATGCTGTGTTATTGTGTCTGATTTTTGAATTAAATTCTGAGTTTTATATCTGATCATAAAAACTAACATGGTATCAGAGCGGGTATAAGAAAGATCGTGATCAGATTTAATCAAGCAGCGTTATCCTTCATTCTTATTCTCATCTTTGATTGCATCTATCTTATCGTCAAGATGGTGAATGGGCTCAAGATCGAAGATAGACTTGAGGATGCATCAAACTTCACATCTTGGAAGTTCAGAGTCATGCTTGCCTTGAAAGAAAATGAGTTAGCTGAGTTTGTGGAGGGCGAAGTTCCCGAACCATCCGATGAGAATGAGAAGCCTCAATGGAAGAGAAATGGCACTAAGGCGAAAAAGATGGTATCAGAGCGGGTATAAGAAAGATCATGATCAGATTTAATCAAGCAGCGTTATCCTCCATTCTTATTCTTATCTTTGATTTCATCTATCTTATCGTTAAGATGGTGAATGGGCTTAAGATCGAAGATAGACTTGAGGATGCATCAAACTTAACATCTTGGAAGTTCAGAGTCATGCTCGCCTTGGAAGAAAATGAGTTAGTTGAGTTTGTGGAGGGTGAAGTTCCCGAACCAACCGATGAGAATGAGAAGCCTCAATGGAAGAGAAATGGCACTAAGGCAAAAAAGATGTTGGTTGATTCCGTGAAAGACCACATTGTGCCAATCATCTCCAAGTTGAAAACAAGAAGAGATATGTTCAAGACCTTGGAGGAGATGTATGAGATCAACAACACAAGTCGAGCTCTTGCATTGAAGCAATAGCTTCATCACATCAAGATGACGAAAGGAGATTCCGTCATCACATTCTTCATGAAGATCACCGAGTTGAGAGATCAGCTATCTACCATTGGGCATAGTGTTGATAACAAGGATTTGACTATGTTGGCTCTTAATGGTCTTCCTCCATCTTGGGAGTCATTCATTCAAGGAATCAGTGTGAGGTCAAAACTGCCTAAGTTTGATCGATTGAGAGCTAATTGTATTCAAGAAGAATCAAGGTTGGCTGCGAGAGGCATTGGTCAAAGCTCTACAAATGAAGATATTCATGTTCTTGCCGCTCAATCCTCGAAGAAGAAAGGAATAGAAGGGAATCTTTGTGGGCTACAGTGAGTCTCCAAAAGCCTACAGAGTGTATATTCTAGGTCAGAAGTTGATTGAGATCAGCAGGGATGTTACATTTGAAGAAGATGTTGCAATCAAGAGATCTAAGGGCACTCATATGGAGATAGACAATGAAGTCCAAGAATCTCCTTAGGCTATGGAAGTTGACCATACTCCTGAGATTCAGAGGGAGGCTACTGATCCTAAAGAAGATGATGATCCAGTTGAGCCTTTGGAACCTACTGATGGGCCTACAGACATTGTGATTGGTCGTAAGAGACCTCTTTGGGCTAGGCAAACAATGCAGGAGGCAGAAAGGTTTGCAGCCCCGAGAGGAACCTTCAGAGAAAGCAAGAGACCTCACAAGTTTTCAAGCTATGTTGCATTGATGAGTCAAATCATTGAGTCTGAGCCTCCCAGTGTAGGAAGCTACTAGTCAACAAGTATGGAGAGATGCTATGGCTAAAGAGTATCAATCCATCCTCAAGAATGATGTTTGGGACATCGTACCTAGACCTGAAGGAAAATCTGTTGTTTCTTCTAAGTGGCTCTTCAAGATCAAGCATGTGGCTGATGGGAGCATCGAGAAGTACAAGGCTAGGTTCGTGGCTAGAGGATTCTCTCAGAAAGAGGGAGTAGACTATGAGGAAACCTTTGCTCCAGTTGCTCGTTATACATCCGTTAGGACCATCATTGCTATTGCAGCATCTAAGGGATGGAAGATACACCAAATGGACGTGAAGACAACATTTCTAAATGGTGTAATCGAGGAAGAGGTATATATTGAGCAACTTGATGGCTTTGAGGTTCATGGGAAGGAGTCTCATGTTTGCAGGCTGAAGAAGGCTTTGTACGGCCTTAAGCAGGCTCCTCGTGCTTGGTACGAAAGAATTGATCAATACTTGTTAAGCTTGGGCTTCTCTAAGAATGATGCTGATTCAAACCTTTACTTCAAGGTAATTGATGGCGAAGCATTAATCTTGGTTCTCTATGTTGATGATCTAATTCTTACTGGAGAAGATCACCTCATTATCAAATGCAAGAAGGAGCTAGCTTTTGAATTTGAAATGAAGGATCTTGGTCTCATGCACTACTTTCTTGGCTTAGAAGTATGGCAAAAGCCGAATGAGTTCATTCTGAGTCAAGGCAAGTATACAATAGACATCTTGAAGAGATTTGGTATGATGGATTGCAAATCCATGTCTATGCCTATGGAGAACAACTTTCAGAAGCTTAAGGAGGCTGCAACTAGTTCATATCTGGTGGATCCTACTATGTACAAATAGTTGATTGGATCATTGATGTATCTAGTCAATACTAGACCAGATATTTGCTATGGAGTGAGTGCACTTAGTCAGTTCATGTGTGAACCAAGGCAAATACATCTAGTTGCAGCGAAGAATATCCTGAGATACTTGCGTGGCACAGTTGGGTATGGCTTGAGATATTCTTTTGGTGTGGACTTGAAGCTGCATGGATATACTGATTTCGACTGGGCAGGGTGTGTCATTGATCGAAAGAGCACCTTTGGATGTTGTTTCAGTTTGGGGTTTGCGATGATCTCTTGGTGTAGTAGGAAGCAGTCTTTAGTGGCACTGAGCACCGCAGAGGCCGAGTATATTGCAGCTTGTGTGGCAGCTCGAGAAGCAGTGTGGCTTCAGAAGCTCCTTGCAGGATTGTTTGGACAATCATTGGAGCCGACTGTCATTCATTGTGATAATCAAAGTTGTGTGAAGCTTTCTGTCAATCCAGTGTTTCATGACAGAACTAAACATGTTGAGATCAAATACCACTATATTAGAGATATGTTATTGAGGAAAGCAATCCAGTTGAAGTATATTAGCACTGACGAGCAAACGACAGGCATTCTCACCAAGCCTCTTGCTAGGATAAAGATTGTGTACATTTGAGACAAGCTTGGTATGGTGGAGAATGAAGCCCTAGCTGAGAGGGAGTCTCAACATCAGTAATCTTTAATGCATTTCTCTCTGTGAGAGAGATTTGAGGTGTAAGCCCTTGTTAATGCATTTCTCTCTATGAGAGAGATTTGAGGTGAAAGCCCTTATTTCCACCCTCTGGGAGTAGCCATGGTGGATGTCATGTGTGTGACTCCATGACATACATCACGTGAGAGTCCGTGATGATTTTCTTGTACTTGTGTTTTCACCCTTTGGGAGTAGCCATGGTGAACGTCACGATGAGGTGACGACATCACGTTGAGTGATTCCGTGATAGGCACTTGTGCACATTTACCATACATGGGAGTAGCCATGATGGTTGATATCACGATGAGGTGATATGTTCCTTTACCATACATGGGAGTAGCCATGATGGTCGATATCACGATGAGGTGATATGTTCTTTTTCCACATATGGGAGTAGCCATGGTGGTTGACATCATGATGAGGTGATATGTCTTGCATAGCTGGAAGTATTCCTCCCTAGCTGAGAGGGAGTGTTAATGTTGCAGCTTCGGGCGTCACTTCTAGCCACGAATTAGAGAAGAAAAATTAAATGATAGCTTCCAGCTATTTAATTTATATGTTGTCATGTGAAGAGGCACTTCACTTCATTTATTTGTTTATCATGTCTTGGCCGACCTCCCTTGATATTTGAATTATTTAATTTGTAATTTATTCTCCTTGTGGCCGACCTTGTTCTTGAAGAGGTGCGACCTCTCCCAAGCAATGTATAAATACAAGATCATCTCTTCTCATTTTACCATCAAGCAAGTTCGATCATCCTTCCTTCAAGTGCGAATTTCCTTCAAGAGCAGGTCGAAGATTTCTAAGAGCAGATTTCGATATTTAAGGAGAGCAGATTGTAATCTGTATTTTGCATCTAGAGTTGGTGCTCTTACTTGGCCTTGAATTCGGCCTTATTGTACAAGATATTGTTGATTCTTGAATAATATATAAGTGATATATTGTTGCTGGGTTTTTCTCCCTCAAGCGGAGGGTTTTCCCAGGGTATATGCTGTGTTATTGTGTCTGATTTTTGAATTAAATTCTGAGTTTTATATCTGATCATAAAAACTAACAATATCATCATTAGGAAGCTTGGAGTGTGGATTGCTTCTTGCACTCACAACATCCCCTTCAAAGCCAAGCTCATTGATGAACTTGTATATATATTGTTTCCGTTCCTTAAAAATCTCTATATATCATGTTTTTTTAAATTGTTGAGTCTGTGCCATATCTGAGTTTGGCGACATTGATATAAAGTTACCTACAGGTTCTCATGATAAGTTGCCAACAGACTTGGAGGTCGTTCTTGTGAAGTGCCTGTGTATATGCGTGTTTCCTTAAAAATCTCTATATATCATGTTTTTTCAAATTGTTGAGTCTGTGCCATATCTGAGTTTGGCAACATTGATTTACTGTGAAGTGGCTCTCTCTTTATATATAATATGCTTCCTTAAAAAATCTCTATATATTGTGTTTGTTTAAACTGTTAAGAGTCCGTGCCATATCTGAGTTTGGCAACATTGAGTTAAAAAGTTACCTACAAGAATGACCCCCAAGTCTGTTGGCAACTTATCATAAGAAACTGTAGGTGATTTTAAAGCAATGTTACCAAACTTGGTTTTGACATAGGCACTTCACAAGAATGACCTCTATGTCTGTTGGCAACTTATCATGAGAACATGTAGTAACTTTAAATGAATGTTGCCAAACTCAGAAATGGCACATACTTGACAATTTGAAAAAAAAATGATATATAAAGAAATAGGCACTTCACAGGAATGACCTCCAAGTCTTAGATATGGTACGGACTCAACGATTTGTAAAAAACATGATATACAAATTTTTTTTAAGGAAGCATATGTTTTTTTATGCACTCTTCTCTAAATCAAAGTTAAGATAAAACATAATTAATTACAAGGTATTTTGCTCATACATTAGTATACATAATATAAATAAGTTGGAGGAAACGTTTTTTTTTAAATATATAAATATATATGTGTTTTAGGGGTACAAAACCCATGATTTATGATATCTGTGGAATAAAAAACAAAAAACACAGCATAGAGTCCTGAACAATGGTGCAGAGTGGCCGGTATTATTCAACCCAGCCTACCAAGTTTCGCAATGCTGTGACAACCATTATACCTGTGAGTGTGTTAGCAAAAATCAAGGGATCAGCTTGTGTTCTCTCCTCTACACTACTGCTTCTGCTTTTTCCTCAAGCTCAACTTGATTAACCCACACATGGTCTTCCTTAGTAAACACAAGATCGTTGGCTTTGGTGATCCAATTTGATAGTGGATCAACCTCCTTTAATAGTGGGGGATAAACTCGACCATGAGATATTTTTGTGATGAAAGTGAAGGTTGTAATGAACCTAAACAAGCTTTGTGACCTATGCACCATCAATCAATTGTGATTATTGCAGTGAATGTGCTCAAACATACTCCAATTGCGCTTGCATCTTGAAGAACTGCATGTTTGGCTCAAGATGTGTATGATAATCCTATAAAAGTTTGGCACCTTAGCACCAAAACATTTCTATCATGCAGTTAAAATGAGAAAAAAAGTGAAAAAGAACTCAATTTTAATTTTCAACATTAATCCAAGAAATGTAAAATACGACCTTGAGCAAATTTTAATTGTTTGTAATGTTGTCAAAGTTACCTTACATGTATCTTATGCAAAGAGGCCCCCTTGTGCAAATTCAATATCTCAATTTTTGGAGATGATTGTTGCTCTACACTAAGATTCTACTTGCATCTGCTCTATGATTTTATAGAGACTATTCAAAACCTTTTCATCAGCCTTGAAATTTGAGTGGAGTTAGATTTTTTTATTTTAGAAATAACCTACTACATGTAATGGCTTATGAAGTCGATGGTGCCATCACCAATCAATGATTTTGCATATGGGATGATGTTTTCTGTCAACACCACCATAGATGGATAACTATGCAGACAAGGTGGAATTTTATATGATTAGTGCCAACCCTAATAAGTTTGGTATTGCAATGATTTCAAATAAATTCTCCTTTCTTAGCACTTGGGGTGGCATGTTTCCAACCTTATGACAATTTGCTTGTAAGGCCGCAAGAGAAAAAGAAGGGAATTTTTAAAATTTTTGTACTTTGTAGATAAAGAGAGAGATCAGAAAAAGAATGGATAATGGAACAAGAAAAAGAAGAGGGAAAAATGAAGAGGAAAATTCTGTTCTTTATTCCTTCTTGTTTCTTGTTCCACAAAAGAAAGAGAAAAATATGTAATTTGCAATTGCACCTTTTGCTGTCTTTTATTTGTCATTTTTTGCTATGTCTTATTTTTGCTTTCTGTAGGTGAGTAACTCATCCTATTACTTGGCACTAAGTAATTGAAAAACTCATTGCGAGTTCTTTAGAAAAAAACTCATTGCGAGTTCTTTAGAAAAAAACTCATTGTGAGTTCCTTTAAAAAAACTTGCAAAACTCGTAGTAGAACTCAAGAAAACTTGCAATTTTAGGGAAAAACTTGGCTGCTCTAAGAAAACTCATTTCATGTCAATTTTTTATGTTTTTTGGGTCTTTTTTCTTTGATGATTTGTTTATGGCTTTCATACAGCTTGTTTATTGCGTATTGTGTGTGTGAAGGTTTGTTTGATGGGTTTGTGTTTGCTGCATAGAGGAGTTGTGGGCACCAAGTCTGTGTTTACAGTGTTTACTGCAGCTTGTTGGTGTTGTTTTTATCAATGGGTATTCCGTTATATCACTGAGAGACATCATGGGTATTGAAAGAAGGAAGTGTCGTGTGTATTAAGTTAGATATGTGCTTTTGCATCAAATTTTTTATTTATTTTAGTATAGTGAAGCACTGAAAGTGAAGATTTTTGTTTTTGTTTTTATCTGTTTTTTCTTTTTTATGATTGTCAAGGCTTGACGTGAACGTTATATTTTTTAATTTAGTTTTAGCCTCTAGTTTGCTAGGGTTTATTTTTATTTTTTTCTTTTGTTGTTTCCTTTTTGCTAGGGTTTATTTCTATTTTCTCAAAAAGAATGACATTGCAACTAAGAGAATTGGCAGCAAGCCTAGGAACCCTGCTTGTAAACATGGCATAGTAGGTACAAAGCTGGGAATAGCTGTTTGCAACTATTGTGGATAAGATATGAGAGGAGGCATAAATCGCCTCAAATATCACTATGCATGGATTGCTTGTTGAGATGTTGTGGCATGTACACAAGTGACTTAGGAGATTGAGGAGCTGAAAGCTCTCCTTACAACATTTGAGCAGAAGAATGTAGAGAAAAAGCAAATGACAGAGGCAATAGCAGTCCCGACCCCAGTTTTTTAGATCTACAAGGTCAAAGGGAGACATGAGGGGCTCTTCTTCTTCCATTGAGCCACAAATATGAGGATTAGGCAATGTGGGATTTGTAGTTCTAGTTTTTTGTACCTGGAAAATTCCTAATGTGCAACTTTTATTGAAAGGTAGTGAATGGAATAAGGAATCACAACATGTGGTGAAGTTGGTGTGTGCCAAATTTTGGTACTACAACATTATTGTAGGACACATGCTGATTTTTAGTCGTGGATTGAATGGCCCATTATTATAGGATGCAATCTAAAACAAAAATCAGCTACTAGAGGAACAAAAATACATTTGGAAAAGAAAAGTTGCAACATTTTATCAAACATTTGTACGAATGGCAAGAACATGAGACTTATCAACTTTTCAATAGCTTTAGGAGGACAGTTCACTTTTTTGAAGTTAGTTGATGCTTCCAGTGAAATAAAAAATGCAGAGACCTTGTGTAGTTTGTTGGATACTGGACCAGCACCACCAGCAACACATTCCTTATCAGCAGGCTAATGAGAGCCTCTTAACCAACCATATTACCAACATCATCAGCAGCAACAACATCTTTACCTTTGCCTTTGTTCTTCAAATAACCTTAAATTAATTGCTTGATTTCATCTTTAGTTTTATGCAATATTGAACTTGTTGCAAGAATGGAAAAAGGAATGAAGGTGTTGTCATTGATGTCAACTGGTCAACTGGTTATCAACTAGTTGCTGTTGGCTGTATATGTTGAGGATATTGAGAAAATTGTATTAAAGAAAGTTTACAGGTATTCAGTTGTTGATCTGGTATTTTTTGCCCCTATGTTCGTGTGGTTCAGATATGTTGGTCATGGTTGTTGAAGGTTGCTATATCCAAATTTTTGGCTAGGTTCGTTGTGAAGTTCGAGTTGTGTTCACCAGTTGTGAACTATGTTTTTCTATGTTCTGGTTGAGGTCTGGGAGAAAAGTTGCTGGTCCGGATTTCTCTTTGATGAAGTCTTTTGACTTGTGGTTCTAGAGTTGAGATGTTCTGATTGCATTGTATATTTTTGGTTTCTGGAAGTTTCGAGCTTAATTGTTCTATGTGTTTTACATTGGTTTGGCCGACTGTGTGTTAAGTACTATCTTCGAAGTTAATGAAGCGTGTTGGATCTATTTTGGGTTTTGGTGAAGCGTGTGTTTGGGTCACCCTCATTCTAATACCACCCTAGGATGTTTTGGCGCCGACCTAATTTGAATTTGAAGTTGGATGGCCGAGTCTGTATCTTTTTCAAGGTTGGAGATAGTATAAATACAAGATGAGCTAGTAATGAAAAACATACAAGAGAAAAGAAGGAAGATAAGTGAAAGAGTAGACACGATATTGATGCTATTCAGAAAGTGTGTGTGAGTTGTGTGTGGGAGATTAGCGAGAAGCTTAATGATAAGTTACCGGATGCAGTGAGCAGAAGGCGAACTCTATCATTCATGCAAGTTGATCAAGTAACTGTGGTGGAATTCTTTGTTGCATTGGGATCGTGGTCTCTCTGTAACAAGTCTTCTTTGTCTTCTTTGTATCTCTGTGGCAGTGAGCCCTTCGGGTTGTAGCCTTGTTGGACAGTGAGTCCTTGTTCCGGATAGTGAGTCCTTGTTTTAGGCAGTGAGCCTTATCTCAGGCAATGAGCCTTTCTGCAATCAGTTTTGATATTCTCTATAGTGTGAGTTAATCTTCACTGTGGTTTTTCCCTCATTGGGTTTTCCACGTAAATTTGGTGTTATCGTGTTTATGTGTTGGATTTGAGTTTCTGCATTGGCATTTGATGATTAATCATTTAAACAGTTTTAAGTTTTAGTTCTTGTGATTGAATTAAAGGTTAAAATATGTGACAACTGATTCACCAACGCCGGCGCCCACCCCCTCCGCCGCCCTCCTGCAAAGAAATAATGTAAACTATGATGTCTCTTGAGAAGCCCAAAAGTTCTCTGCTGCATCCTTGAAAAAAATCAGAACAGCTTCCAATATAAAACTAGTAAGTAGCATCATTTTTATCTTTAACGGCCATGGCTTTTTCCTCAGTTTGAATTATACAGTTCACTTTCTTTTCCAAGTCATGCATACTGCATGGTATAGTGCATTCATTTCCTTAGCCACCATTCAAGGGAGGATATGGGAATGTTATCATAATTACTGAGCTTGGAGCTGGATACTGGACCAGCAACACCACCAAAATCTTCTTTATAAGCAGTATAACCAGAGGCTCCTTTATTGATCATATTACCAACATCATCAGCAGCGGCGACATCTTTACCTTTGCCTTTGTTCTTCAAATAACCTTTAATTAATTTGTTGATTTCATCTTCAATTTTTTCCATCTGTGAACTGACCTACATATGAATAATGCAAATCATGACTTCTTTTGAGAAGTCTGAAATGTCTCTCCTTGAAAAATATGGTTGTTTATCTCAAGTCAAAGAAACGAAAGCACCTCCATAGATAGAACAAGCCAAACATTATCCAAAAATTTAGAAGACTGATTATTGGATTTCACAGTATAACCAAAAAGAATATCCTACCATGAATTGACTTTTGCCCCACTCACTTTGCTTAGACAAGAAGAAAACATCTCCAAACAAGTTTTGCATATGCATAGTCCAAAAACCAAGTGTTCAAAAGAGTCCCTCATACCACAAACAAGACACATGATGCCCAAAAGAGAGAAACTCACCAACAACAAGCTTCTGAGTCTAGCTCCTTATATAGGTAACTCTAGTTCACTGCTTATCACAAATCTAACATATTTAAATGACTCTGTTTCACAATCCTAAGGAGTGCAATCATAGTATTTTAAGATCCTGTTGGCTCATACTGAAAAAAGGCTTCTCAAAGCACCCGATATTGTATAAAATTCAGTTATATATTGATGGAACATCCCATGAATTATATATGCTCTAGAGAATTTCAAAATAGTTGTACGGTATGGGTAGGCACCAGATGCAAATACCCCCATATTTATTTAGTTTATCATTGTAGGTCAGAGATAATTACCCCTTATTGTATCAGGCATTTGGGCATTTCTTAGTTTGTTATCAATATTTCTTTTTTAATTTGTGTTCATTACTATCTTCAATCTAGATTGTATAACTTGGTTGAAATGACAGCTTATTGCAGCTGAAAATGAACCAGTAAGATGGACTACACCACTTGGATTACCAGTTGTACAGCCTTATAAAAAACACAAAACACAATTGGTATATACAATAACTTTTACCTTCTGAGCTATTTCCTGACATTTCACTTAGTTCCAAATGGATCTCTGTGCTTACAAATTGAATATTTATTATTGTGATGGCCACTATGCAGGTCAAGACATCTCTTCAGGTTTTGACCTTAAAGAAGGAAGGTGATAAGGTGAGTTCTTCGTTTTAATCATTGTACACTTTAGGAAGTGAATGAATTGTCACAGTTAAGTGTTCAAAATTACATTACTTTTTAGCAATAATTATTGAAACATGATTGTAAAAGCAGGTGAAATTAAAGCTAGGAGCATAGAAATGGAGAAAGAATTATAATAATGTCTGGAAATGACCTTTTGAATGAATTGTCACAGTTAAGTGTTCAAAATTACATTACTTTTTAGCAATAATTATTGAAACATGATTGTAAAAGCAGGTGAAATTAAAGCCAGGAGCATAGAAGTGGAGAAAGAATTATAATAATGTCTGGAAATGACCTTTGTAGGCCAATGGGACCCAAAATTAGAGCAAGTTACAATAGTTAATCAAGAATTCTACAAGAATCCCCAAAAACGAAAGATTGAAAATCTTAAATTTTGAACTAATATAATTCTAGATTTATATCTAGGAAACAAAGGGACCCAATGAAAGATGGGTAAAACCAAATGTATAACAACTAGATAAATTGGTATAACAAAGCACTATATCAGCATAAAAATGAAGAAAGAATTATAATAATGTGTAGAAATGACCTTAGTAGGTAATCAAGACTCAAAAGTAGAGAAAGTTACAATGGTTAATCAAGAACGCTACAAGAATTTCCAACAACCAAAGATTAAAAATCTGAGATTTAGATCTAAAATATATCTTAAATCTTGATCTAAAATAGTTCTAGATTTATATCTAGGAAACAAAGGGACCCAATAAAAAATGGGTAAATCCAAATGTGTAAAACCGAGATAAATTGGTATATATAAAGAAATATATTACAAAACAATCCCATTAAAGGAAGTTTCCATGCTAATAGGATAGCTTTTGGTAGAGCCAAAAGGAGTGAGCAAATGGATAACAAGGCTATAGGTTGCATTAGATTCCAGAGCAAAAGAGGGTTCAACATCCTAGACAAGCAGAATGGAATTATCAATAGTGAGTCATAGTTGCCGGGAGATGCAGGGTACTGGTACTGGTACGGGGACCGGGACACCAATCAAATTAGGGTACGTGAGTTAAATGAATAAGGAGACGGCTATTTTATATGTAAATGATTCACCAGAAATTTTGGGTACGGGGACTGGTACGTTGCCTATGTTCCCAAAATGGAGTGTCCCGGCAACTATAATCAATACATAGTGTGATGATGCCCTCAAGAGAGCCTGGGCTCAGAGTGCTTGATTGAACAATCATGGAGCAAAGCAAGGTACTTCTAGTACCCCTTCTACTGGCCATGACTCACGAGACTGTCATATGCACCTGCCCTTTAATCTGGATTGTGAATAATCAAATATTTCATCCTCCATGGTAGGACTGAGAATAAGAGGCCTGTGGTGCCCAGGTGGCCTCACATAGGGGAAGATACTGTCGAAAGGATTGAGCATGATTTGCATTAGAGACCAGGATAAGTAACATGAACCTTGACTCCTTAAGTGCCTGAAATAGGCTGAAACAAGCAATCGATTGTTTAGCCTTAGAAGTACCCTTAAGAGCCCAAAATCTGAAATTAACTTGTCCAAAACACATCAAGAAGACTAACTGCCACCAATTTTTGGAATGAGGACCAAAGTAGGAACTTATGACTCTCGAGAATTTTCTTATTTTTTCTGGACTCCTCCCCAACTTGCACCATATGAAGAGGGCTGACAAATCAAGAAGACTGACTGTTACTGTATTTTACCTGGACTCCACCATTTGCAGGAAATCATGTTTCATTGTGCCCAAAATATTCTGAAAAAACTGTGATGGAAAATTGGAAACCATCAGGTACTATGTACTTGTCAAGCAAAAAAGAAAATTGTTTCTTTGAGATCCTCTTCCATGATATATGAGCAAGAAATGATTGGTCATCAGCAGCTGTGAGGACCAAAGCAATCTGATTGAGAATCATATTTTGAGCTACAACTTTAACGTCACGAGGGCTTGCAAGAAGATTTTAAAAGCAATCTGTGGCACTGGTAGGAATGTCTTGGATGTCATTGGATACATCATCATACATGCCAATATGAACTTTGGATTCAATGAAATGAAATGATGTGATGATGTTTGGAATGGATTTTTGGGAAAAAAAGAAATAGAACTAGTGTCACTCTTTTCTTCAAACAGCTCATGATTTTTGCCTCCAACAGTTTTTCCTTTCTTCTGGAAGTCGGTATGCAGAGAAACTAGATACTGTTCTTTCTTTTCCAGGTCATGATGAAATTGAACATTTCCTCTTTCTGTTTGTATAGAAAGTTGTAAGATGCCTAACCCAGATTGAATAAAATTGCCTCACAGTTGATTGATAGGAAAACAAGCACACCGCTTATATTGAATGCCCCACACAGTAATACTTTTGGATCTGAAAATGTAGGTACAGTATGACAGTAGATAGGCACCAATTACTGAATGTAGGCAGCAGCAACAATGAAAAACACTGAATGATTGCACACAGATTCTGAGAGATGTCAAATTATGAATGGATCTATTGATCGCAGTAATAAGTGATAACACAGTAGGAGCAGAACTGCTGAAGATAGATGTATATAAACCACAGTGAATGACAATTAAGTTTAGCAACAATGAATGCTTAACACCAAAGGAAATACACCCAGATCTGACGGATACAGATTTGGATTGTTTTTACTGCAACAATAACTCAGAATTGAGATGATACCACAGGAAAACACCAGTCGCGGCTGATAGAAATATCTCGCTAGAATAACACCAATCAGAACAACCCATCTGCAGAAGATAAATCCGTTCACCCCACGATGCCACACATACATGAATAACTCTGATAGTCCACGATAAGGATGATTCCCAGGTTTGAATGCCGGGTAGATTATCACAGATCGCCAGCCAGAGGAGACTACCAGCGAACCGATCCCAATTCCAACAGATGTGTTGATCATGGACACCTTCTATAGGAATCGCGATCCTCAAGGAGGATGCGGTTACTCTGGTGATGAGAATTTGTGCGCCCAGGCTGCCAGTGAATGCGATTTGGAAGAGTTTGCCAGCGCCTTATAAGTGGTGCCTCTTCTGCGTGAAGATCCCGTCACCCTTTCGAATCCCAACTACTTGCTGAGCTTTTTTTGTGCAATGATCATTGGTGGCGCGAGCCAGAGGCTCCGCCACACAACCGCTAAATCGCCCCTCATCGCCCCTTCCTTGTAGTTGACTTCCTCATGTGAGATAAGACACAAATTGGAATGGACATAGACCAAATCTTATGTTTTTTTTGCAATTAACTGGTTATGCTTTATTGAGTGGACAAGGGAGTATGTACTATTGAGTGGACAAGGGAGTATGTACTCCAATTCCATTCAGCTGAAGAACTTTCAATTTGTTAAAATTGGAGAGAAAGTCAATACTGTAAATTTTAAATGAACAGATTAATGCACAGAAAATTAATTCAAAATCAGACAAAATAACACAGCAGATACCCTGGGAAAACCCTCCTCTTGAGGGAGAAAAACCCAGCAACAAAGATCTCTCTTGTATATACAAATAGAGGCAACAATTCTCTTTACAATGAGGCCAATTACAAGGCCAATCTTCAGCACCTAACACAGATGCAATGACTGATAATAATCTGCACTTCTATGACAACTAAATCTGCCCTTGAAAGATTCGCAACCTGCTCTCAAGGAAATTCGCACTTGACTGAAATAAATCAAACTTGAATGAATGAATGACCAATAGAAGAAAGTGACCTTGTATATATACAAATGTGAGAGAGGTCGCACCTCTTCATGTACAAGGTCGGCCAAGATGCAAATATAATTACAAATAATAAATATAATTTAAGAAAGGTCGGCCCAAGAGAAATTATATTGTTGCCAAGAGAAGCGCCCATTCTCATTAAATGTCACATAAATAAATAGCCGATAGGCTACATTTATTTATGTCTTCACTCGTGGCTGGAAGGACGAACCTAAAGCTGTTATATCATTAACAAATACAACTAAAAAATAAAACAATGCAAAAGAACTGTAATCTTGCTTGTGATAGAACTTTGATTGCAAGAGGTTTGTGAAACAAGTAATCTTGTTTGTGGAGGTCCACCATGTACGGGCATCTTCCTTGTATCGGTCTTGAAGAGCACAAATACGATGATCTTGTCCTAAGATGAACTTGCTAAACTCTTTCCTAACATTATCTACCACTTCTAGATTGGAGAAGATTCTTCCAAATGCTAACTTGTACCCATTAGCAACTTCACTATCTTTATATGGTGTAGTTCTGGGACTGAGGGTTCAAGTAACTGGTAACATAGTTAAAAAACAGCTGACCTTTAAATAGGAGGATGCTTTCTTTCATGAAGCATGACTTGCTATTTAAGGGACAGGTCTGCAGTTTTTACCTAAATCCTCGTTAGGGTGTAATTTATAGAAAACCCTCATTATGGTTTAACATCTGACTTGAAAAAATTATTCAAAGCAAAAAATAAAAGAAAAATTTAAATACTGTAGCTCTAAGCCTAAGCCAAAGTTGTGTAGTTTGCTTGTGCTCTGTACATTTCTATCTGTTAGTGTAAAAATTTAAGCCAAAAAGGCAGGTATGCATGTATGCATGAAAAAAATATCATAACCACGTTTTAAAAAACTTGGGAAATGGCATGGGAAATGTGGTGTTAGGTTGCAATTATTTGGGATAAGTTGACTTTTTGAAGTGTAATTCTATCATAGGCTGTGCATCCCCATATTCTCAAATCTAGAAAAGTTAGAAGGTTCATAATTTGAGGAGATGAAGTAATTGAATATGCCAATGATTGTGAAAGAAGGCTGATATTTTCTTGAAGCAGTAGGTAAAGTATCAGAACACCCTCTAAATGTCTAACTTGTATGGCTATGAGGCTTATATTGAGGTGTGAATGAAGAAATTATATATTTTTAATGAGTGTGCAGTGAAAAACGAACACATGCACATGCACTTTGTGAGGTTTGAACCTCTATCCTCATAAAACCCCAGTTGGTGTACTTCACCAATTTTCCTTTTCAATCAAACAAACCTCTGTTTCTCTTAACTTCAGAAAACCCTTAAGCGTGTTGGAGCTGGAGATCACAGAAGAAATCACAGAAAATGAAGAGGATCTCCTTTTGCCCTGCACTCTGATTTTTACACTCCACATTAACAGAACCATCAAGACTCGATTAACAATTTGAGAACACAGCAATTTATTAATGTCACCGAACAGATCTGATTTACAACAACTCACAGTACAAAATGTATGGCTGAAGATCCAAGGTTTAACTGGGACTGTGGCTCCTTAAAAGATCTAGACATTTAGTTTATGGATGCCATAGGATAATGTTGAATCACTGCAGGCGTCCTAGTCTGAAACCCTCGATCTGGTGGGTGCTTCTGCCTGCTTGTCCCCTTGTTCCCGTGGAATAGCCCTGCCATCTTCAGGCTAGATGAGGAGTAATACTGGGCTGGCGTTCTGAGGTGGAGTGACCCTCAAAACCTGAGCGCTAAACTAGTTGAAGTCACTCCAATGCAGGTCTCCAGGTCTGGTGCACTGTCTTCCTAATTCAGTCGCTGCATATGGCAATCTGCACTTTATAGCTGCTGATATGCTGATGGTATTCCACAAAATAATAGGTCACCGCACGACTTTGTATTACATCATTTGTACCCATAGCAGGCAGGAAACTCATTTGCACCCACAACCATTTGAAAAATTTGGTCAGTCCCAAATGGAATAAAAATATTGTCATACATGTGACTTGCTCAGTGAAATTGAAGCAAAAAGAAAATGCTTCCAACTCACATTGCAATGAAAAATATGCCACACTAACTTGTTGACCTGCACAAGGAAACTCTGCATGCACATCAAACTTAATATTTTGAAATTTTGACATATAAAAATCTTGAGCAACAAGTTGATTTCACATTGGTATATTTTTGCTGTTCAACATCATTACAAAGTGTATGTTGGGCCCAAGGTGAAACACTCAAACTTAGGCATATTGTCATCCACAACACAAGAAGCCACATCTTCATCATGAAGGAAAACGTCAGACTCGACTTTGTTCATCTCACACTCTCAGATAACAGCCAGCCTGCACACCTCATTGTCAAACATGCTGATAACCTCCATGTCTGTATTATATAATTGACCCGTTGTTTCATTACAAACATCAACATAAAAAATAGAACCATGAGACATCTCATGTGAAGAACAACATTCTTCAAATTGTCTCACTATTGTAGATTCACTTTGACAACTTGTTTTAAATGTGCTGCTAAAATCAGACTTGTGGCACACTTTTTCCCCCACATTCACTATACCAACATTATATTTGATGACTCCCTTGAAGTGCATTCAACTTGAGGAAGGTTACAAGTTTTGCACCAACAAATAGGCTCTCATATGCTTCCATATAATGACTATCTTCACGATCTTCATGTTCAAATTCTTCACAATAAACATCATGAGCTGTATAACATTTATTTTAACAATTTTATCATATACAGTTGTGTCTATGCTGCCCTCATGCAAACAATCATGAGTGACTTCAAAATCAGAAATAGGGACAAAGGAACACAAGAGATTGAACAAGAAAATATTTCCTTGTTCACCCTTTTCATCATTGTGTGTGCATAATGCATATGCTGGATAAATCAGCCACATGAGCTGATTTATCCATAGTTCCATGGAGTTTCCTGATGGGGGGATGCGGGGACGTGGGGATGGGTTTCGGGGACGAGGGAACCAAGGGCCTAAGTTTGGGGACGGTGGGGAGCGTAGCGGGGTGGTGGCAAGGTGCTGATATATATATATAGTACTTGAAAAAATAGTTATAGAAAGATGTATAGGTATAAGAATTATACAACTAGGAGTCCCCTAGACGTCTTGAGGACACCCCGGTGTACTCAAAGTCCTAACGACGTCTTGGAGACAGCAACACTAGTGGTGGGATAGTGGCGTTGGTGGTGGGCTGGTGGGGGGATGTCCCCCCCAAGTATCTGAGACGGGGAATAGGGATGTCTAGGAAACGCGGGGTTTTTTGAGAGGGGAAGGGGAGGGCAAGGGGGAGAGGAGGGGGAAGGGGGCGAGGGGCGCGTCGCCGTGGAACACTGGTCCTATTCTTATTTCATATTCACCCTCTTCCTTGTCCATACTGCTGCAACAAATAGTAGGGTCATATTTTTTATCCTCCAACTGAAAATTACCATTCATTTATTTACTACAACCACTCATAGATGACTGATCCAACTGAATGTAGGTGCAAACGTTGTCGTTATCCTCAGTGATGTTTTACAGCATCCACCGACACCTTCCTCTACTTGCATATGACCTGAATCAGCTTTTGACATTGTGTTCAAATCACATGCTAAATCGAATTGATTGCTGTCCCCAATAACCTGTTCATTACTAGCAACACCGACAACTGAAGACAATGACTTTCCAATCATATCCCTTCGCACTTTGTGAACAGTGAATGTAATCAGGGCATATGCATGCTATGTATTTTCTAAATTAAATTCTTCCTGTATTGAACTAAGACTAGCATAATAAGCTTCTAGGAACATATCAATATAGGTAGGTGTGTTAGGTCGAAATTTTTTTGGGATCAAGGAAAGGGCAACCATGAATCAATATGCTATTTGACGTTCTCCAAATTTTCAATAAGAACAACATGGTCTAACAAACTCTTCTTCAAGCGCAACCGCAAGATCATTCCATGAAGCAAATGAATGCTTGGGAAAACTCTCATATCATTTTCTTGCCTTTTCACATAGGGACCTAACAAAGAATCTCATCCACGTCTTCATAAAACTGAATTTTTTGCATGAAGCCTACAAATATTTCAACCTTTGCATTCCCCTCATGAACTTCATATCCATCAAACCTTGGTATTAATCTGTATATCCTAGATTTCATTGTTTGCCTCTCATAATTTTTCCAAGAAATGTCAAGTTGTTTGTAAATGTGATCTTAATCTGTATATCCTAGATTTCATTGTTTCCAAGAACAACACATGTACCCTATAACCAGCTGTAGTAACTTGATTTCTGCCCAGGAAAGCATGAACAACGGAAATAAATTTCTTTTATAAACAACAAAGCTGCTACCTTACAAAATGAGAAAATCCTTAAAGCCAACTAACCTCCAAGGAAAAATGATAGGTTCAACCACCAACATAGTCATCAATTTTCTTTCAACCTAACAAACTTTCTTTTCAATCTTGGTGCCATTCTATTGGTGTAAGTTGATAGGATGCCGACTTACTCAAACTTACACAACTTCAATGACTGTGTTGCAAGAGTTTGTAAAATAGAACCAAGGTTATTTTATCCCCAACAACGGTGCCATTCTGTTGGGTCCCACAATTGTTGCTCCAAAATCCTAGAACTCAATTCTAGTGCGCCCTAGGGATGTGTCCCCTACCCTTTTTGCCCTTGTCCCCTATAGGGGAGATTTCGGGGATGCGGGGATGCTTAGGAAATGCTCCCCCTCCCCTTTTTCAAAAAAAAGATGTGAAATGTTTTCGAAACGTCACGGTTTGGACAAGGACGTTAGAGGACGACTAGCTGTCCCCGACCAAGGGATGTCTAGGCATCCATTGACTGTCCTGGGGAGGGCTAGCCATCCCCTACGGCCTAGCATTGTCCCAAAGCAATTTAACAAAAAAACACATTTGTAAATAAAAAATGGATGGGTGGGCTCATCTCCCACCCCTTTAAACAACATCTAAACCTAATTCAACCCTCAAAACAACCAAAAAGAAAAGAAAAACCTCTCATTTTAACATTTGCAAACTTTTATAGAAGAGCAGCAAGAGAAGAGCAGTAGTGAAAAGAGGAGAGAACAATAGTGGAAAGAAGGCATTAGGGCATCAAATCCACTACATTTGAGGTAAGTTCTTCATCTTACGTTTGTTTTTTCAATGTTTTTTGCATTTTAAAAGTTTTTTTTTTTCAAATTTTTTATTACATAGGGAGGGCATTTTGATTTTCTTTTTCTTTTTTATTTGAACTTGCAGCTCTCCTTCAAATTCTTAAGCAAGAAAAACCATGAGTAGTAATGAGAGTAGTGATAGTGAAGAGGTTGAAGTTAAATGCAAGAAAGAAATAGAGCTAGAACTTATAGAAGTATGGCTGCCATTGGGGGTTCTTCAAGGAGTGGGAGTGTAGCAGGGACAAAAAGTACAAAACCATTTTAATGTCCTTCTGAACTCCTCAAAACCTATGCAAAAGACCCATTTAAACCTAAGAGATTTCTCTTACAATTTGCATCAGGAATTGACAAAGATAAGAATAAAATTCAGGGGGGGAGTAGGGTATGGCTATGCCTCTTGTGCAAAAAAGACAATAGGGATAGCTACACTAGAGTTTATTGCCATCTTTTGTGGGTGGGTGGTCAAGGGGTGAAAGGTTGTGAAACTATAACTCCAATTAAGAAGGCTGAGGCAACTAGATTGCATATGGCAGGGGAGGCAAGAAATAAGGGAATTCCATTGGAGATTTTGCATCCTAGTGTGCCATTGCCCACAGGATCCATGGATATTGGTATTCAAAGGGGAGAGGGTTCTACTTGTACTAGGGGAAAGAAGAGAACTACTTGTGTTGCAAATATGTTTAACATACAATCATAGGATGTGGCTAATTCTTCTATTGTTTAGTTTTTTTATGCTCATGTTACGATTTCATGTGGCACGTTCACCCTATTTTAAACAAATGTTCAAAAATGTGATAGATGCTAGTTCCTCATTTGTCTCACCTAGAGAACATAAGCTACTCACCACCCTCCTCGATAGAGAATATTCCGTGGTGAGTGTGTTGATGGAAGAGATGAGAAACTTGGATAAGGGATGGATGCTCCATCATCATCATCATGGATGGGTAGACCGATATCAAATATTGAACACTCATCAATTTTATTGTCACAGGTTTAGTTGGATCTTATTTTTTTAGAGCTATTGATTGTTTAGGGAAGAGGAAGGATGCAAACATCCAATTTCAAATTCTGAAACATACCATAGAAGAGGTTGGAGCCTCTAATGATGTACATGTAGTGACCAATTCAGCTCATGTGTATAAGTTAGTTGACTTGATGGTGGAGGGTGCTTACAAGCACATTTTTTGGACCCCATGTGTTCATGCATTGAACAATACTTTGAAGGACATTGGGAAGATAAATTGGTTGAAGGTAGTCATGTTAGAGGCTAGAGATGTGCAAATGTTCATTTGCAATCATCACACTTCACTTTCTTTGTTCAAGACTTTTTTGATGAAGAAATTCCTCAAGCTCGTGGATATTAGATATGCTAGCTACTTCATTTTGTTAGAGAGAATGCTTGAGGTCCAAGAGGCTTTACAATTAATGTTGGTTAATTCAAAGTGTGGTAGATGGATAGAGACAAGCACACTTGAAGAAAAAAGCGTGAAACAAAAAATCCTTGATGATGATTGGTGGTCCACAATGAGGTAAGAAAATTGTTGGTTTTACTATTAAAATTTTAAAAAATTAATTTATTAATGTTTCTAACTTGTAAAAATATTTTCATTTTTTTAAAGATTTTAATTATTGTAACTTGTTTGCTTTTGCAGATATCTTTGCTCCTTCACCAAGCCTATTGTGCGAGTAATAAGATATGTTGATATTGACTCTCCTAGCCATGGAGATATTTTTGATACCTTTGATTGTATGTTTGTGCAGATGAAGCAAGAAATTAATAGTAGGGATCTTACTTTGAGATTTTATGAGGAGCATCTTAGGCCCATTGTAACACAATGGTGGAACACTATGAACACCCCATTTCATATAATAGCCTATGCTCTAAATCCCAAATGGTATGCAGCTAAGCTTGAAAGAGTGCCTCCATCCATGATGAAGAGGTGAAAGAAGGGCTCATAAAGGCCTTTCAAAAAATGTATACTAAAGAGGAATTTGCTTTACTTCATACATAGATGTTAGTGTTTGGTAGCTTCGGGAGTTATTCTTCCTTTGTCTAAGGCAGGTCGGCCTTCTTGTAACAAACAATATTTTTATAATCTTTATTTCCTAAGGGGGCCGACTTAGTGGAAACGTCACCTATCATTGTATATAAGCAAGGAGAAGACTTGTCATTCTATCATCAATTTCAACAACTTCAAGTTCGCAGCTTAGCAGCAAATCTTCATTTGATAGCAGCAGATCAAACTAATCAAGGAGGATCATATTCATTTGTATCTTTGCATCAAGGAGTGATGCTATTATTCATTGTAATAATTCAGCCTTGAGTAAGGCCAGACTTATAAGCAGATTTCTGCTCTTATTCATTCAATATATTGGAGATATATTTTGTTGGGTTTTTCTCCCTCGAGTAGGAGGGTTTTCCCAAGGTAAAAGTGTTGTGTTTATTGTTCATGTGTTACATTTTCTGCTTTATGTTAATTCTGATCCCAAAAACTAACATGGTATCAGAGCGAGTCTAAGAAAAGATCTGGTTAGAATTGGCTAAGCAATTTGACTCATAATAGAATGGCAGATATGGGGGCTGAGATTGTGCTTGCTTTTATTAAGCTAGTTGTCATTGTGGCCAAAGGTCAATATTGCCAAGACCATTGATAGCCGAAACTTCAATCTGAGGGAGTTGCACGATCCAAGGCATATTTCATCCGGTGTGTGTTGCTCAATCATCTGCAGTCCCTTTCAAGATAGCCGATGCTTAATGAGCTCACTGAGAAGCTGTTTCTGGAGCAAAGGGGTTGAATTCATATTTCAGAGAAAGCAAGAATTAGAGGATTAAATAGCTCTATATCTTTCCTTGAATCGTAGCAATTCAGAAAACTGTGTATTTCCTTCTAGAGCATATTCATGGCAATTACTAAGAGGAGGCAGATTCTCCAAGACTGAGTTGATATTTCCTTGAGCTGCCTTAATATGAAATCTGGTAATAGTCTTTCTGAAGGAGCCAATATTTCAATTTAGCACTATTACGGGTTCATGAATCTTCAGAAAGAATTAAATTAATATTGGCTGAGGATTATATCTAAGTGTCGCATCTTATTGATATTGCCATATTCTTCTTTGGATCGAATTAAGTTACCAGCAAGAAGGAAATCATCATTCTTTGACATGTCGATTCATATTCTTTGGCCTGTGTCTTTATAGAAGAATTTAGAGCGGGAGATTCAAGCGATGAATTCTATAGAGCAGAGGAGAGTCGAGAGTCTTTTATATTGCCGGGGATTCTTTCGATTCTGTTGCCGTGTTTGTCTGGCATGGGATCGGTCGACTTGGGCGGTAGAAGCAATGGGTCGTGTGAATGAAGATTTGCAAATGAGACAAGTGGGAATAAGCGAATGAGGAATTCACAGGTTATCACATTGCTACATCTAACAGAGATGAGAAACATTGTCACTGGCCACTAATGACAACATTATACGTCATCGGCCCTCTTGGTCTTCATGCCGTTCTGGCAGTGTTGAATAAGTAATTGAATATTCACAGACATTATATTTCAGCGTCTTATCATAGATTGGAACACTTATATCTAGGCACAATAATTGCTGATCACAACAGGTTATGCCGATACATTGTTATGGGTTCGATTGGCTATTGAAGAGACGTATGAGAAATCTTTGGCAACTCGTGTATGCCGTTGAAGATTGTTGGAGTGCATCGATAAATTTGAATGGTTAAAGACCATATTCAAATTTACCCAGCCACCACTACAAATCCTAGTGTTGATGTATTACTGGGTCACTGTTAATACTGGGACATGGGCCTGTGATCAAGCCATGAACCTATAGAAGGAAGGTTGTGGACTGATCTGAGTGCAAGAGCAGCGAATTATATTGAGTGCTGTAGCATTTATCAGAATCAATAAAGAGATAAGTATTTTATACCTTGAATAAATTTTTTATGTAGCATTTGTCTGGATATTTCTCTTTGGGGTAGTTTGATTATATGAACTACTAGTAATCTCTCTAAAATGCTTTCAGGACGGACCGAGGAGCATAAGGATGATGAGAGATTGCATTCAAGGAAGGAAGAGCTCGATGCATCCTGTGAGTAAGTCATGCAGGCTGAAGAATGGAGACATAGCTTGCAGCCATGGGACTGAGTTGGTGGCACATAACTTCACTTGCGATCAGTTTCTTCGAAGAGGAGGAAATAACATTCAGAGGGAGTCTGACAAACCAACAGAGGCAACCTTGGACGAGGAGGTCAAGAGGTTGATGCAAGTACTTGGAGCTTTAGAGGGAGTTGCATCATCATGAAGAATTCTTGTAGTGTATATTTCTCTGAGACGGAGAAATATGAGGTGAAAGCCCTTGTAGTGTATATTTCTCTGAGACGGAGAAATATGAGGTGAAAGCCCTTGTAGTGTATATTTCTCTGAGACGGAGAAGTATGAGGTGAAAGCCCTTGTAGTGTATATTTCTATGAGATAGAGAAATATGAGGTGAAAGCCCTTGTAGTGTATATTTCTCTGAGACGAAGAAGTATGAGGTGAAAGCCCTTGTAGTGTATATTTCTCTGAGACGGAGAAATATGAGGTGAAAGCCCTTATAGTGTATATTTCTCTGAGACGGAGAAATATGAGGTGCAAGCCCTTGTTCATCTTTGAGACTAAGATGAGACGTCATGTTGAGAGACTCCATGACGACATCACGTTGAGAGACTCCATGATGAACCCTTTGTATTTGTGGTTTTCCACACATGGGAGTAGCCATGGTGGATGTCATGTTGAGAGACTCCATGACCACATCACGTTGAGAGACTCCGTGATGGGAACTTGTACGTGTGTTTCTTTCCACACATGGGAGTAGCCATGGTGGACGTCATGTTGAGAGATTCCATGACAACATCACATTGAGAGACTCCGTGATGAACCTTTGTGCTTTCCACAAATGGGTGTAGCCATTGTGGGCGTCATGTTGAGAGCCTCCATGACGTGGATATCTGGAAAATATCTCCCTAGCTAAGAGGGAGTGTTAGTGTTTGGTAGCTTTGGGAGCTATTCTTCCTTTGTCTAAGGCAGGTCGACCTTCTTGTAACAAACAATATTTTTATAATCTTTATTTCCTAAGGGGGCCAACCTAGTGGAAAGGTCACCTATCATTGTATATAAGCAAGGAGAAGACTTGTCATTCTATCATCAATTTCAACAACTTCAAGTTCGCACCTTAGCAGCAGATCTTCATTTGATAGCAGTAGATCAAACTAGTCAAGGAGGATCATATTCATTTGTATCTTTGCATCAAGGAGTGATGCTATTATTCATTGTAATAATTCAGCCTTGAGTAAGGCCAGACTTATAAGCAGATTTCTGCTCTTATTCATTCAATATATTGGAGATATATTTTGCTGGGTTTTTCTGTTAGAATATTATATTCTTCTTGTATTAATGGTCAATACTACTGTTGCTACAGTAGTTTGTAGGTGAGGTAGTTAGACATTTTAAATGTCTACAGTGATCTACCTCCTCTATTTAATGTAATCATCTCCTTTGTTAATTCAAGCAATTTTTTAGCCCAAAATTGTTTCATGGTATTAGAGCAGGTCTGAGCCTCCCTTATGGGAGGGCTCAGGATTCTAGGAGGGTTTCTGGGTAAATTTTTTGGCTGCTTGGTCTAAGATTTTCGTGCTCCTGTTAAAGGAAAAAATCGTGCCCTAGGCCCGTGGATTTTTTCGTGGTCTTCTCTGTTCCTGGGTGCGTGTTTCTTCTGAGCACGATTTTCTTCTTCTGAAAAACGCGAATTTGCAAAGATTGGTCGCGTTTTTTTGTTTTGGCGCGATTTGTTTGAAGTCTTTGCCCTCGTTTTTGTGGTGGTCGTGTGACCTTCTGGTCTATTTCGTATGTCCTTACTGTAATTTTTCTGGACGCGTTTTGTTAAAATTTGGCCGCGCGTTCTTGTCTTGCCCACGTTTTGTTCCTCCGTCTGGCAGTGACCTCTACAAATCCGACGTGATTTTGGCCACAATTTACTTCTGCATCTGGGCGCAAATTTAACCCTCTAGTGGATGCGTTTTCTGGGCATTTTTGGGCATCGTTTTTGTTGAAGATCTGGTCGTGTTTTTCACTGCAACCTTTGGCGACATGATTCGTTTTTTGAAGTTCGTTTTTAAAGTCTTCTCAGCCGGTGCGATTTCGTATTCTCTGCCCATGTTGTTTTGTGCGACCCTCTGGTTTTAGCCGCGATTTCTGACAGGTTCCTCAGACGCCTTAAGCACGTTTTTGTTGGTACTCTCTTGCTGCGCGTGTTTTTCCTATTTTCTAGCATTTTTCAGACATTTTTAATGGCGGCTAGGGTTTCTGCGAATTTCATCTAGGGTTTTGACCCTCCAGTTCAAGGCGGAAATTTTTTTCGTTTGTAGATTCTTAGTGGGTTTTTTGAGATCTCAAATGGGTTGTCGTCCGATTTTTCTGGGTGCTTCGTTTTCCGTGCCTCGATTTCTATGCTGATATGTTCTGGCAGCTAGGGTTCCAAACCCTCTGTTTTTCAGCCGACAATCGATGGCTACTTTGGGGTTTCTGTAATTCGCAACATGTGTGGGATTCCTCTCTGGTTTTTACCGTTTTTTCCGAAAAAAAAAATGATGATTTGTAATTTTGGGTTTGGCGATTTTTTCCTCAAAAATCGTGGTTTGTTGCAGTCTGTTTTGGTCGCACCTCAAGTTGCTGGGGCGAACATCTACACAACTAGCTTCTTGCAGTTTGTTCTTGGGCGTCATGCTCCTCTGCAAAAGTTTTGACGGTTTGCCGATTTATCCTCAAAATCGTGGCAGCTGTTCTCGGTGTGTCTCTAGCGATAGGGAGGAACATCTCTGTTATCCAAAATCAGGTTGGACGTTTTCTGGTCTAAAGTTCTGCAGTTTTTGGGAGGGTTGGTGGCAGACTCATCTCAGTGGTAGAGTCCGTGGCAGGCTCTTGTCTCTTGTTGCAAAGCTTTCTAAAGAAGGGGCAGCCTTCTCTGTTCTTTATCAAGACAGTTTTTTGTACTCTTGGTCATCAACATTCTGCAGATCCAGGGAGGGTCTCAGCAGCAGTAGAGTGTTATGAAGAATCTGTGACCAAACGACCTGCAGATTGTTTTCTGTAGGCTAGTTAGACGATTGACCATTAAGGGAGGGTGTTAGAATATTATATTCTTCTTGTATTAATGGTCAATACTACTGTTGCTACAGTAGTTTGTAGGTGAGGTAGTTAGACATTTTAAATGTCTACAGTGATCTACCTCCTCTATTTAATGTAATCATCTCCTTTGTTAATTCAAGCAATTTTTTAGCCCAAAATTGTTTCATTTTCTCCCTCGAGTAGGAGGGTTTTCCTAGGGTAAAAGTGCTGTGTTTATTGTTCATGTGTTGCATTTTCTGCTTTATGTTGATTCTGATCCTAAAAACTAACAATAGAGGCTATGCATTTGTCAATCTCCGTGCTCCAACCTTCAACAAACTAGAGGCGAGGACGGATAAGCTACATTAGCTCAAACCAACTCTATTGGATGGTGGATGTGGTATGGCAGAGTTGAGGATACTTGCTACTTGTCTTCTTTCATAGGTTGCCAATTCCTCAACTGTAGAGAGGAATTGGTCCACAAATAATTTCATCCAGTCAGTCAAGAGGAACAACTTTACCTCTAGATGATTGGAGAAGTTGGTGGCCATACATAGTGCCTTGTGGCTACATCATGGATAGATCCCTCAGTATCACCAAACTCCATCTTCATGTTGGGATGCTAATCCTAAAGACACTATATAGATTGATGAGGAGGAGATACATGATGTAGCCCCTCATAGTGGTAATGGCTCAGACTCGAGCTCCAATTTTGATACAAACCCACTAGATGCATTTGTTGATTAGGGACAGCTATACATTTTCTATGTTTTTGTCATTTTATAGTTGAAACTTGCAACCTTTGGGCATTTTGTAGTAATTTTTATATAATATGTATGCACATTAATAGTGAAAGCATTTAAATTTTGTTAATTTGTTTGTCAATTCTCATGTGAAATCTCAATTCAAGTAGAATGTTATGTATTAAGCTTCTATAATGTCTATGATGAATGCTTAACCAATGCTATGATACGAATATTTGAAATTTCTTTACATTTTTTAAACTTTGCCTAGTTTTTAAATATGTGTTCCCTGCCCTTCCCTAAACATGGCCCAAAAAATATCTTGTATTGAAAACATGTCTTGCCATCCTTGTTCCAAAAACTTTGGGGGAGTACAACTCAATTCTTTTTTCAAGGCTACGGGTTGTCATCATGAAAGAAAAAATGAATTTCATCCATAGATAATGGAGGTTTAAAGGCCAATTGACGAAAGTAGTTTATGCCTTCTACACTTTGAGCTTAACTTGGACTTAGGAGGGTGTTTCTAGAGGTATACCTAAATAGGTATTCAAATCAAACAAAATGAACAACCAAAACGACAACAACTAAACTCAAAGGACATGCTTGACCAAAAATTTGTCACTAAGTCAAGCAAGACTAGTTGCAATAACCTCTATATGGCATATGACGCATTGCACATGCACCTACATATATTAGCTTCATAATAATCTCTAAAGGTGTTTTCATTTCTCATTACATACACAATGGCAAGGTGCAAACGCACTAGACAAGATCCTTTGAGAGTTTATCCATTTGAGATTGCTTAAGACTATTCCCTGGTTTATATTAGTAGATTGATGAACAACATGCATATCCTACATTACTCCTACAACTATTGGCAAATGGTTTGATTTTTTCGTGAAGGTGTGAGATCGGCCAAGAAGGTTCCTAGACCAGTGCCTATTCTTTGGGCAACAAAGTCATAGTATATTAAAGGAAAACAACATAAAATCATAAAGAACAATGAGCAATGTATTTGCAAATGTCAAAGATTGTGATATTGAATAATAGAGCATACTTATTAATCCATTATAGAACCACATAAATCCATGCATAATGTGAAAGAGATCATTTCAAGACATTTGCAATGTTTTCAGAATGCTTTCATCAAATCCAACATTACACTCATGCCAGCAAGTGTGGCAAAGAAAAACCCTAGCTGTGACTAATTGGATCTTTTGATGAGATACAAACTGTCATGGAGATATTCTGCTGTAAAAATCACTTACAATATTAAACTCCTTGGATATCACAATCTTGCCATCCTTGCAATGGATTGAACTGGCATTTTTGGCTACCTTGCATCAAATTGGCACATTCTGGTGTCTTTTGAAGCCTCTAGCCATCAACCTCTCTCAAAATGATCAAAAAGCACTACATATAATGTAGCAGGGCGTAACCTTAAAACTGCTACAACAGCAACACGAAAACAACAGTCCTAGCAGCAATCATGCCCAAAATGGATTCAAATGGCTGCCTGAGATAGTCGCGGGCACACCTGGTAGCTGGAATAGTGCGAGCAACATTCATGGCATTGGGGGAAAGGAGAAAATAGGTGAAACAATGGTGATGCCATAAACACAATTGAGACCTGCTGTTACATACAACATATTAATGCCCTGTCAAATCAACCTTCATATTGATAAAAAATGTCATGAAATCAGATCTGGTAGTTGTAGTAGTTCAAACGTTCATAAATGGCGCATTGAGAGTAGTTGAGGAAGTGGTGGGAAATCTCTTGAATAGTTTGTGGACGATAGCATAGTGCACCTTGGAAGTGAAGTGCATTAAGACAACAAAATTCCACAAAGCGGAGGTGTAGTAGAATAGTGAAATCTTGCAAAAAGAGGTTGTAGGAAAATTGAGGTGAAGTGAACCTTTGAAGAAGTTTTGTTGTGGGTCGAAATCTCATAGTTTCCGTAGGAAGACTAATTCTCACAAAAGGAGTTTGTAGGAAAAATGTGTGGAAGTGAAACTATGAACAAGAGGTGAAGTGCAGATGGAAGGGGAATCTTTGCAAGGCGAAAGGAGGTGACATTAGCATGAATTCATGGTGATGGGAGGAATTAGAGTTTGTGGAAAAAACATATGGAATTGCACCTTGGAGGTGATGACGTTGTCAATTTTTAAAGACAAAACAAAGCCAATTTCTTGTGATTTTTGCTGTGATTTTTGTGACACCTCTGTAAAAAAAATTGATTTGATTTTTTCTCCTGTGATTTTCCTTTATCCTGGTGTGATTTTTACCTTAAAATCTTGCAATTCTCACAAAACAAACCTATGTTTTTTTTATTAATAAAATCCATGTATCCTTAATGTATTTGTGCTTGTAATTTTTAGACTATCTGGTCGTGATTTTCCTCACAAAATTCCAACGCAATTCTACCCTTTAAAATCTTCCACAATTTTCAAATGAAACCCCCCTGAAATTCTTTCACCGGACTGTGTGATTTTATCTAGCCTTTTCAGCTATTAAGACCATGTTAAAATTCCAATCACGATCACTAATTAGCAAATGTTTAAAGAACATTCAACTAATCATACAAATCATTGAAATTCAAACTATGGAAATGAAAATGGAAGCATACACAGATAGTTACACCTTATAACCTGTTTTCCATTTCTTCAAAAAACGTTAAAGGAAACCTCCACAACTGATATAACTCATAGTTGCAGAAAAACCAATGTATCTTACATTCAGTTTTCCAATCCTTTGGAAAACTTAGTCTTCCATTCCTTTGAAAGAAAATCTGAATGAATTGCATACAATCTTCTATTTTGCTTCTATTTTTATACTAATTCAGCTAAATACCGAATCTTCCAAAAAACAACTTTAAATTTTTTAATTACAAAAGCATATCACTTATAAGGATGAGATGGAAGATAAGTATAAATATTTATCTACATTCTATGTAGACTTATTTAGCCAAATAAAAGACTTTCACATTAATCACTTAAGTGAAATGCAAAATAGACTAACTCGAACCACTTGAACATTTCCTCTCACATTCACACTGAACTTGTGTGGAAATTCCTATCCGAGCTAAATACTTCAACAGGTACTTTTTTTCGCTTTCACAGGCCTTAATGCAATGACCTTCATGATGACCAAATCAAGGATTAGCTTAATTAACGCTGCATGACATCCACTTGAATGGATTGTGAATTGAGTCTCACAGATTGGATTGTTCATAACTTATAATCACAAATGACTTTGCTCAGTCAACTCATTTTTAGAAAAAGGAAGGGCATACAATAAGCAACAAGTCCTCTCAAAATCCTGAAGTCAGAAAGTTACATCCTCACAATGAACTTGTCATCAGAAACCTATGGGAGAGTGTGCAATCATAAATTGCATCTCTAACTTCTTAACCAACCCTTGGATATCACTATATGTTCGTTTTTTAGTCTCTATAGGCAATTTTACCTATTCCCAGAGTTTATTATAGGTTTCTTTGTTTTCTAGCTTTTCAGTAGACGACATAATTTGAAATGATCTTAGAGTTTTTATGGCAGGGGACAAGGATGGCCAGGTATCTCAAATATCATCATTTTTTCTCTTGCCTATTCTTGTGTCTAAGTTTCCTTCTTTTGAGAGCTCAAGTTAGTTTGTGGAGTTTGCATGCTCTGTGTTGTACATCATATTGCTTGCTATTTTATACACGAATTGACTTTGTGCAAACAGTTTTCATGAATTTTTTTCACTGGATTCTCTGCTTTTACACAATGTGTTGATTGTTTCTTTCTTAGATTTGGGTGTAGGAATCGATCTCTAGAGAAATATACATCTTGCATTCATTCGGAATCATCTGCTATATTTGTAGAATAGATTTGTTACTTATCTCTTTTTTCCCTGCATATGCTGAGTTAATTCAAAAGAATATTGTTTTTCTTTGATGAGTATGATTGTAGGATGTGATTGCCATTTCAGGAGTGCATAAATAAGCCTTTTGGATTGCAGTATATCAAATTTGTAATTTTGTCTTTTTCCTGTTCTTTTCCAGGTCCTGATGAAGCGGCAAAAAAGTGCTTTCCCACCTAACTTTGTACACTCCCTTGATGGATCTCATATGATGATGACTGCTATTGCCTGCAAAGAAGCGGGCCTGACTTTTGCAGGTAACTAGATTATCTGCCTGTTATAGGAAATTATTTGAGGACGTGAACATCTATTGTTCGTATTTTTATTTGGAATGCTTATCATACAGGAGTTCACGACTCCTATTGGGCACATGCATGTGATGTGGACAAAATGAGCCAGATACTCAGGGAAAAGTTTGTTGAATTGTACAGTAAACCAATACTGGAAGATGTAAGTTCTGCATTTGCATAAAGAAATATAATGCCGAGATTTATTCAGAATTCAGAATTATTTAGAATGCTGGAAAACTTATATTTATTGATATATTTGATGCTGCCACTTGTTTTATTAGATTGACCTAGCATTGATTAAATTTGAATCAATGTGCAGCTACTGGAATATTTTAAGACAACCTTTCCGCAAGTGAGCTTTCCCCCATTACCAGATCAAAGCGATTTTGATTTGAAAGAAGTCTTGAACTCTCCCTACTTTTTTAACTAATTCAACATGGCAGTTTGGTTGCTTTAGATTCATACAACGACCATGATGGAGATCAGCCTCGTAATATTTGTTTTTTTGGTCCTCCCTTTTCATCACGTTTCCTTCTGTGGAGACAGTCAAATACAATTTCTTTATTAGGGTCATGACATGGAATAGCCGATTAATGGTTTGGCTGTGAGTTGATTCTAAAAAATCAGGTTCTCTCTTGACAAATTTTGTTATATTCCTAATTTAATATCCCTAGAAGGCTAAGTTGTAGAAGAAGGATCATCCATTTATATTTTAAATATTCATTATCACCAAATATCTGATCCTTGAACTTGTATCTTGTATATAATTTGCTTAAAAAATAATGCCAATGATATGACTGTTGATGGGGATGTCAATAATATGATTTATTGCATTTTCTGACTCAGTTTTGTTTCCTTTGGGGAGTTATTTTTGGAAGTACCATCTGAAATTTAATACTTATCTACTTTTTTTCTTTTGGAAAAGGGGTTTGTGGGCCACAAAATCCACTAGTTTATTATAAAAATTTGAATTGGATTAAGTTTGATGGTGGTGTGTCTAGGTAAATTATATACATTAGTTTTTCCGTGGAGGAGAAGAAAAGATATTAAGTATGAAGTTTCCAAGGGGATATGCTAAATCACAATGCATGATATGGGGAGAAGTATTGATAAATTAAAATTCTACCCAGATAAATGATATGGACAATTCTATTAAAGTTACAATATATATATTTAAACAATTATTTATTTTATATACATATATGGTTTCCTTGTTTCAAAGGTGGTGTATGCATTTATGGTAATATAAAAGCTAAATGTTTTTATGTGTCACGATATGAAGAGCGACCGATCAATATAGGGCTTTGTGTAGCCAAACTGGCTCAAACAAAAAAAAATTATTTGCAGTGTCATAAATATTTAAAAGGGTCAAGTAATCTCAAGTGACTGTTGTTTTATTGGTGGGAAAGTAATCTCAAGTGACTGTTGTTTTATGGGTGGGAATACTTGGTTTGATAAGAGCTGATGAGCACACGATTATACTGAGAGGGAGGAGGGGGAGAGCGGAGTGGTGAATCGGTATAATACAAACTTTTACCAATTTAAACTTAATTAATCATAACAATAATAACCATGCAAGATTTTGACAATTAAGAACACAGGAACATCAAGATTTACATGGAAACCCTTACCACGGCAAAATATTGCTTTTATATAAATCTCTTTTACAAACTTTGTAGGCACCAACACCTCATTCACTTTGTGAGCACCAACCCACTAGAGGCACCAACCCCCACAACTGAATTCGTAGGCACCAACCTACTAGAGACACCAATCATTGCACTTGAGCACCAACTCAGTAAGAGACTCCAATCTCTTCTTCTTATTCACTCTATAATTGCCTTCTTGAATTAATCATAACAAGTATGCTTACATATGTTTGGATGATATATTTTAATGCATATTCTCTCATATTCTCATGATAATTTTGCTCCAAAATCTTCTTTTAATCTAGCATGAAACCCCCTTCACAAATCTTTTTAAGTCTGCATATACATACTCATAAATATGTCCATAACTTCTTCATGAACTTGTTCATAAGCCTTTCAAAAATCTACTATAAGACTGCTCATAAATCTGTTATAATTTTGCACATATTCCTTCATAAACTTGTTCTAAATCCCTTCACAAATCTGCTCCAAATTCCTTCATAAATCTGAATATATTTCCTTTACCACTTTACATATACTATCATATATTGCTGGTGAATATATGATTTTATCTGTTTGTTTTTAACACACAGTTGCTGGTGTTTTTGATATATTGTTTGTTCTCCACACTACATTTTCCACCATAATTCACAATCCTTTATATAGACTCATCAAAAGAGGCAATTGATGAAGAGACAACCTTTCAAAGGTATGTCTTTTAATATAATCATAATTTTCTCTATTAAGAACAGATCGCACCGTTTCTTGTTATTACTTTACTAATAGCTATTCTCATAATCTTAATAAAACCAATGTCTTTATTCAAACTAGTTTTCTCTTGTAATCGCTGCTTCTAATCCACTTTAATGGCTGTGTATTAATCATGTTAATTGATGTTCATAACTCATATGCATTTTTCTTTACATAGTTGCTGCCATAGGAGTCTTTTATAATCGCTACTCATTAAGACAAATTTATCACTGCTCTTTAATTTTATTTATCGCTGCCTTTGACATATGCCTTGGCCATTAGAATAAGACAAAATACCTTTTTAATAAGACAAATTTCTCACTTTTGAGCAAGACAAATTTTGTCTTATATGATTGACTTTCTTTTGATGGCTGTATTATTAGTCTCATAAGTAATTGTGGCATATTAACAAAGGTAAGCGCTCCTTTAAATAGATGACAATCACTTGATCTTTAATCTTTTATTTTTTTAAACATAATTTCCATTGACTATTCAACTTAAATTATGTATAACATTAATTATTCTTGATGAGCACTTCCCTTGATATAATTGTTAATCATCTTGTTGCTTTCTCTTGACCATTTCATTAATATATTGCTGCGCATTCATAAACACTGCTGTATGATAATGGATGCTTTTAAACTTATTCATTGCTTCATTTATATAAACCACTGCTTATAGAATAAACTATCACGGCTGCTTTCTAATCATTCTTTGTTTTTTAAAGATTAATCACTATTCTTAACATATATTAATCACTAAGGAATTGGTGAGGGCTTCATCAGATTCATCACTTTGTTTCATTTCCTTGGAACCATCTTGAAGCTATCAACAACTTTTCTAATTGTATATTTATCCAATCATATCTCTTTGTATGTAAGACTCTTTTGACATTAATGAAAACATTAATTCAACAATCTCAGTCATACACTTGACATCAATGACAATTTTTGATCGTCTATATACCCTTGACATCAATGACAACATTTCTAACAAGAGCTTCCTAGAGATCAATTCTTGTGAAGTGCAAAGGCTTGATTTTAATGGCAATTACAGTCCAAGGTCACTTGGGTACACAACTGGCTTGAATCTCAAAGAATTCAGTCCCTATGAGCACTAACAACAACTCTCTTGCAAGTGTAATCAACTTATCCAGTCTACTGCTCACTACAAACTCCTTGAAATTCACTCAAGCAACTTAGATCTATAACAATTGATACAATCCTATGTTTCCAGGTTTTATTTCTAGACCATGTTCCAACTTCCTACATACCCTACATAATACTAAAAGACATGGGAAGTTGAAAGAGTGAGGAATTAGAAGCATTTGGATCACACTGGCTATTTTGGAAGTTGAGGAAATCACTTGTTAGCAGGGGGCGACCATGAAACTGGTGTTGTTGATTGCAAAATCGACACTTGAAAAACTGTAGGGGTGACCATGAAATCACCACATGTTGCAAACCAACGGTTTCTTTATTCCCTATTCAACATTCCTTCTGAAGCTAAGTTGCATCCTGCTACTAAGTCTCAGATAAAAATTGATCCTTTTTTTGGGATCATAAGTTCTGTGCAGGCAAGGTAACAAATTGACATGCTATAATGAAAAATTTGACATTGTTTTCCATTTTTTAACTCGCCCACACATTGATGTGTTGTATATTTTAAATTGTGTTTGAATTTTTGCCCCTTTCAATCAATACAAGTCTTGACATCAAATGCTATTAGTATGCTCCTCAATGAGATTGTTCATTGTTGATTTCAAGCCATGTGCTCAAGAAGTGGAGATTAGAGCTACAAATTCAATACAAGGACTAATTGGAAGGAATTAGTAATTAGCTTTCCCTCTCTTATCAGTATCACATCAACAGTGCTCTTTGGTCAACAAAACAGATAACCTTTTTATATCAAACCAAACACAAGAAGGTTATTTCAATTTGTAAATTTGCTTGATTGGGGTTGCCTCTGAAGTGTTGTTGGAGTCTTAAGGCTCTTGTATATTTCCAGCTAAATGACAACGTACTTTTATAGCCACAAACTTGTCTTCTTCCCTACAACTTTTTGGCATATAATCACGCAGATCACTTGCTCACTTACAATTCACTTTACTAACACAAAGAGCTAAAGGTGCAACAAACTTGATGTAGATCATTGTCCTCTACATCTAGGAAAGGGCACCTAAAACACCCATTAAGTTTGGTTTGGAGGTATTTATGTTTCTCATGCCGCCCAAGTTTTTGGAATGGGGATGGGGAATAGATTTTTTAAGAGTATGTTTTTTGCGAGAAAATTATAAGATGAGATATGCCCCTTAATTTTTTCTCTTGATTTTCAATATCAATTACAATGTACATGCACCCGTTAAGGTTAGCTCCAAACCAAAACGATGCAGGAAAGAACTCTAACCAAGAATGCGCCCTAAAACCACTTAAGGAAGAGGGGCGGGCATATGGTCAGAGGATCCTTAGGATCTAATAATTCAACAACTATAGGATGATTACAACTGGAAGTACAAAATAAACTCAACGCCAAGAATGTGCACACAAGATCCCTTTGAAGGCGAGGTGCTAACATATGGCGGAGTAAGTATTACAAAACTGAAAGAACTTAGGCGGTGAACTAGCCATAAAGATTTCCACTCAACCACTTAAATAGTGGGGGGAATACTACAAACAATTCAACTAATTCATCCGCTGCGGCGAGCATCCACTTGAGAGTGGGTGGTAAATGAAATTACAAATCAGATTACTCCACACTGGCGGTAAACCATCGAGGGGTTATAATATTTGCATCAATTAATCACAAGTAAATGCAGTAACAAAATGGTTGGATTAGTACTACTAATTCACAACCTTACAATTAAAGAAAAACTGCAAATTACGAGTGTTACAATGATAGAATGATTGCAAATATATAAATGATGATTCTTTCAAGTTACAAAGCTATCAAAACACTAAAAATGAAGCATAAATCTGTTTGTTTTTTTTAAGTCTGATATAAAAAACTAGCAAACTGAAACTGTAAACCAGCAACCTGTGAATCAATGAAATGCACATAACTTTATCAATTTACCTCCAAATTGAGTGAAATCAATTGCAATGAACCTCTGGAGGATAGGCGCCCATGTCATGATGATGAAACAACTTCAAAAAACAACCATTAATTTACTTGCACAATTCCCAATGCTCCCAACATGGTACGACCCTTAGCAAGGGCAATTTTGCAAGAATAAAAATAAATACTTTGAAATAAATTCTGATCTTCTATGGGAAGGGGTGCCCATGTGCTAGGAATCCATATCTTCAATACCCAGAAGCATATTAAAATTGTACAAAGAGCTATTAATGAAAATCACCTTCAGCCATGAATGAACCAACAAGCTCAAAAACTGAAAAATACTTCAAATTCTCCAACAATGAAGCTCAATGTGCTCTTTTGAATGAAGCACACTCTCAATCCACCATCTAGGGAACCATAGTTTCAGGCCCGAAGAATGGAGACAAATTGTTAAGCTTTCCCTTAGCCGGATTCTGGATTTCAAACCAGCAACATAACTTTACAATATTTCCAAAGATAATCAACTCTTCAAACAACAACAATATATAAGTTTCAATTGGCAAATGAAACACTTCAAATTCCAAGAAGTCGAATCACTTCAACTTCCAAGAGGGACGCCACCTTTAAGCATTTACTTTTTTTGAAATAATAAAACATTATTCAACTTTCCTTTTAGGCGTCCATTTCCAAATTGCAACAATAAAGCATTTATTTAAATCATTAAATGCTCAACATGACCCATCTTTAAAACAACATGAAGTTATTAAGCCTAGGCATGGGGTACAACTTAAAAACATGAAATTGACTAAGTATAAAAACTTAGTCCATGGAGATAACCAAAACCAATGCCAATACTGAAACTGATGGATAGCAAGATGACTTGAGCTGAACTGCTGATGATGCCACTGCCAAAATTAGACTTACTAAAAATAGCCAACTGCTATAAATAGTAAGTTCACATCAAAACATAGAAAGCCAAACTTAACACTTAACTGCAAAGGATTGAATTGCTGCTAGACAGATACTGCCAAAAGATAGACTTGCTAAAAATAACAAATTGCTATAAATAGTAAGTGCACAACATCCTCTGAACGCTAACTGAGCAGTATCTGAAAGAGGAAACCCTAATTTTCTGCTTCAGCTTAGCCTACGAATTTTTGAAAATAGGCTAAATCCAAATGAAAAGCATATGGCCAAAATGGGGACATTACATAAGATATAAGGAAATTTCAAATATGATAACATTGATTAGATTTTCATCATAGATATTATAGAACCTTTGTGAACATGAGTTAATAAAGACATGTTTAATTGGTGTGTATATTCAAGGGAGAGATTTATTATTAAAGTTTTCTTTAAGCCTTCCAAGATTATATGTTTTGTTGTCAAACTCATTAACAAAGATGAACTATTAAGTAAAATGATAATTGATTATGTTCTAGGTTGACTTTAGCTGGGATACTAATAGATGGGTTTGTTCCATGAGTTGTTCATGTAGGGCATGCTTGATACTTTTTGGCATCATGAAAGTGGCATTTCTTGCCGATTATGACTTAACTAATATTCAACAATATAATGATTGTAGCATGCCAACTTTGTCTATGGAAATCCTTCTATATTGAATAGGTTGTTCGATGTATGAATCAAGATAATCTGTGATTGTGACCTCAACTGTGAGGATGCAAAGATTTGCAACAAGGGATATGCATTTTATAGATTTGTGGTCATGATTGATCATTGGTCTATTACTTAGTTAGACTTGTGGTTTGGTGGGGGTTTGGGGGCAACTCAAACCTTCACGACACATCATTTTCATGTTAATTTTTGTAAATATTAGTTGAGCATGTCACAAACCAAATAGGCATTGCAAAATTGTTTAAAATAGGTAATTAAAATGTGCTTGGGTACACTAGGGGATGGCTAACAATCCTTGGGACAAAGGGGGGATGTTTGGACATCTTGTGATTTTCAGGACATCCCTAATCATCACCTAATGTATCCATTCAACCCTAAAAAAATTGTTCATATTGGGGATGTTTCCAATTCTTTTGCAAAATAGGGGTGGTGTGGGGATGTTTTCTACTTATTCCACATCCCCAAAACATCCCTTGTGGGGGACAAGGTCATATTTAGTAGGGGATGCATTCCTAGGGAGTGTAGTATGTTTCATGGAGGCATTTTGACAATTCACATGCTTCCACATGTTGGATGTGTATTATCAGGTTAGTCATACTTATAGCATACACAAATACATTTACAATTATATTTTGATGGATCTCCATACCCTATTCCAAAGCTCCCATCTTGGCATGTGTTAAGGGGATATTAAAAAAGGTTGTCAATTATGGTTCAAAATTGTTGGATATTTTACTATTTTATTTGTATAGATTGTGCATAAGTACAATTTTTTTATTTTTTTTGGGTTCTTAATGGTGATTCTTTTTTACCCTTGGTTTTATATCTATTGTATTGTAATAGTATTTAGTAGTTTCTTATAAATAATCAAATATAAATTATGGTTAAATATAAGTGAAAAATATTCTATTGTATCAATCAATGATCAATATAATTAATAAATTTTGTTTAGTTGAATATTTTTTTCAATTTATTTATTTATTATAATGTGTATTATCATATATATATATAAAGCTATAGTAAACCCATTTGTGCATTTCCAACTATAATTGTAGTCAATGGGATTGTATTGATGAAAACGTTATGTTAAATAATGAGTTTGTTTTTCTTTATGATTCCACATTTTGATTGAAGATGGTCTTTCTTTGGAGAAAGCCATTATGTCGAAAAGGGTTGCCATAAAAGTTGAAGGTGAAAGTAGGTGGCCTACAGGAAGAAGATAATGATACTCATTAAGGTTGTTGTATCTTTGACCTAGTCTTGGAGTCCATAATGATATTCATAAAGGCTTTGTTATTTCAGGGATCCCCTTGACTTAAATTGAGTTGTTTCATTTGATAATAAAAAAGATTTTGGTTCTACATATTTGCAAAGATAAAGATGCAAGGATTTAAATATTGTGACAAGAAAGGATAGTAATGCATTATTGTGCTTTTGGCAGAATGTTTGCTTAATTGTCTATTTTGTTTAAAATTTATATTCCTTTAAGAAATAATGGATGCTTTGAAGTAAGATTCGAGAATTCGGTACTGTGGGTTTTTAAAGAGTTTATTATTTATTACATTTAATAAGATTTTTCAATTTTCAAAATTAAATATATTTACTTTAATTATTTGTTAAGTATTTTTATCATCTAACTTTTGAAATAAAATGATTTTGTTTTTTTTAAGAAAAAAAATGTTTTGTTTTATATGTTTGTATTTGATTTAACATATTGTCATTCAATAAAATTTAGCTTAAGTTATTGCTATTTAATAATTTATTAATATAGCAAGCAAATTTTAAACTTGAAGAAGTTAAGGAAAAAAAAAGGCTTGAGATGTTTTAAGTGTAAATACTAAGGAGTAATAAAGAGTTTGAGGATATGGCGATGAGGAGCGAAGAGCAGAAGGTGGGAGGCGACGGTCAGCGAGAGAGGCAGGAAGGGTAGAAAACGGGAGGCGATGGCCAACGGGTGAGGCAGGATGCTCGTTGGACTCAGAACAAGGACAGATGGAGCGACGAGCTGGAACGCGTGGAACCAATGGAGACCTTTAGGGATAAGATCAATAAGGGATGGTGCGTGTACGGGGACACCGGGAAGGGTGCACAGATTGAAAATCACAGGCCGCAATGGGTAATGGAAAATGGGGAATGGGTTGATAAAAGCCCTCCCCAATATATCGAGAATCAGGTGGAGGGAAGATACAGATATGAACAGAGGGCTAGGGCAAGACCAGAAAAAGACTGGAAAACATATCAGACAAGGAAAAATGGAAGATTAGTCCCACCTTAGATTCGGCCACACCAGCTGACATATGCAAGAGATAATTGGGGAAGATGGATCAGCGGTGGATACCAGGGAAAGCGAAATATGAATCGACGACGGGCGAATGGGTGGTTCGGGAAAAAGCCGAATCTGAGTGTGGATAATGATAAGCACTGGCGTCAGATAGACACAGAGACGACGTGACAGCCAATGCCTGGGGGTGCTGACAAGGGTAAAGGCAAATTGGTGCCAGAAGCAGGCACACCAGGGCAAGGTCGAGCAGGAATCGACACTTCCCCAATTAATTTGAAGCCCTCAATTTCCTTTAAGGATGATACAGTCAAACAAACTAGGGCTCTACTCCAAGACATAGGATTGTTTATGAAATGGGGCGGGGAGCACCAGAGGAGCTGAGAGGATGTTAAAAAATGGTGTACATAAATTTGGCGCAGTAAGATTGTTGTGAAGGCTCTGAGGAATAACTTCCATTTGGTTACCTTCCCTAAACAAGGAGAAAAAAAAAAGGCCATAAAGTCAGGGCCCTATTTTATGGAGGGCTCACAAATGCATCTTTTCGACTGGAGTCCAAATTTTGATCCAGGGAAGACGGAAATAGAAGAAAATCTCATTTGGATTAGGCTATACGATCTACCTTCAGAATACTAGGTGGAGGATACTCTGAAGGAAATAGGGAGACAACTAGGGAAGTTTAAATACCTTGACAAAGTACAGGAGGATTTAGCAAGGGGTACCTATTTCAGGCTTTGCATAGCATCTTCGGAGAGGTTAGGGCTACCATCAGAAATAGGGATAGATTCAGAAGTTGGAATTTGGAGGCAGGAAGTGGTGAGGGAGGATAGCTTGAGGTTATGCTATAATTGCAAATTGACAGATCATGGTAGGGAGAAATGTTCTTCCCTGATCACAGTTAATGGACTCAATATGTATGAGGAGGAGAAGGATGTAGCGGTGGAAAACAAGAATGGTGCTCTGCTACGTATGCCACTTACAGATATGGAAAAAGAACTAGTAGACAACATTTGGCCTCTGAGTATAGAAATTAGGGCAGTTGGTAGAGAAAATATGGATTTGCATATGGAGGAATACCAGTGTGACACCATGCAGGACCAAAAGAGTACAACAGAATCAGTTTCCACCCCCTACATGGAGGAGCCACTCATTGTTGGCGTTCCACTTTCAACAGAATTTCAAGAGGAGATCCTAGCAGAGGTAGGGGAGGCGATGAGACAAATGGAATCAGAGAAGGAGGAGCTTGAGGCAGTTCATGAGGAGGACTCGATCCTTGAGAAGATGGAAGTAGCGAAAGATGATGATGCTCAGGAACAGGGAAGTATGGATGCTGAGTCAGGCCGGGAAGAAAGCTATGAGGAAACTCAGGAAGGAGTTTTCGACGAAAGAGGAATTGAGCAGGTGGAAGCAGATAGGAAGACCCCCAGAATCAGATCTGTCAGCTAGAGAGGGTGCAAGTCAAATAAGGAGAAGCTAGCCTTGGCAGGGGTTGCCAAAGGACAAACTAAATTGAATCAAACAATCTTAAGGAACGGGAAGGAGTTGCCCCTTCCCGAGGAGCCATGAAGGCTATAAGTTGGAATGCTAGGGGCTTAAACGCCCCTAGCAAATGGTGCCTCTTTAGACGCCAGATAGATACCAGCAAACCAGACATAGTGTTTGTACAGGAAACAAAGTGGAGCAGGGAAGAACAGGAAAAGAAGATGAGGTTTTGGAAGGGCTGGGATGGGGTCTTTGTGGAAGCAACAGGGGCTTCAGGAGGATTGGGTGTAATATGGAATACAGCCAAGGTCGGATGTACACTCATCGAGACTAAACAGAATTGGCTGGCGACATCAGTAAGATTTTTTCAAGGCAACTTGGAGCTAAAAATGGTAAACGTGTATGGTCCGATGGCAACAATTGCGAAAAGAGAAGTCTGGGAAATGTTAACAACCTTTCTAAAACAGTGTAATGAGGATCGCATCCTAGTAGGTGGAGACTTTAACGCTACACGGAACAACACATAAAAGCAAGGAGGAATACAAAACTTGACCAGGGTACAACAGGACTTTCAGGAGTTTTTGGATAATAATTTGTTAAGAGAAATACAGACAAAAAATGGTACATTCACATGGACAAATCGAAGGTTAGGCCACACCGGAATTGCAGAAAAACTAGATAGGTTTTTGATAGCTGGGGATTGGCCCCAGACAACGAGTCTTTTAGAAGCCATGATACTACCCTTCAGTGGATCATATCACTTCCCAATCCAACTGACAATAGGGCAGGATAGATTCAAAGGGGGATCACCTTTTCGTTTCAAAAAAATGTGGACACGGGAGCCTATGTTGATGGAGCTGATCTCTAAATGGTGGAAAGAAGCATGGGCAGGCAACCAATCCTTTCTGTTTTCCTTCCATAAAAATCTCCCCTATATCAAAGCCAAACTGCGAATTTGGAATAAGGAACATTTCAAGAATATCTTCGAGGAGAACGATAAGATAGAACTGGAATACAGGGAACTCAATGAGAGAATCATAGAACGTGGTATGGGCCCAGAGGAATATATGAAAGAAAAGGAGTTGAAAAGCAAGCAAGCGGAGATCTTGGCCAGGATTGAATGCCATTGGAGACAAAAGTCAAGAGAATTGTGGCTACAAGAAGGAGACAGAAACACAAAGTATTTCCACAATACGACTTTGGCAAATAGAAGCAGAAACAGGATTAGTGAACTGGAAAGGGAGAATGGTTCTATAGCCAGGAGCGAGGAGGAGATAAACCAAGAAGCTGTAAGGTATTTTGAAGCTCTTTTCAAAAAGGATGATCAACCTGTGGGAGCTGAGAGGGATGTTATCTTGGGGAGGATCCCAAGTTTAATTTCAGTAGAAGACAATAGGGAGCTTTACAAGCCTATCATCATGGAAGAGGTAAAAAAGGAAACTTTCCAGTTAGGAGCGGACAAGGCACCCGGGCCAAACAGTTTCCCAGCCATATTTTTTCAAAAATATTGGGAAATAATCAAGGACGACTTGATCAAGGCAGTGGAGGAATCAAGGAAAAAGACAACAATGCTAGGGGTGGTCAATCACACATTCATAGCGCTCATACCCAAGAAAAAGGAAGCCAAGAACTTGGGGGAGTACAGGCCGATTTCTTTGTGTAATACATTTTACAAGATTATAACCAAAGTAATAGCAAATAGGCTCAAGATGGTGATCAACAAGGTTATTTCCGAAGAGCAGAGTGGTTTCATTTCGGGAAGATCCATAGTGGAAGGCATAATAGTGGCTCATGAAACTATACACACAGCAAGAAAAATTAGATTACCAAGTATGATATTAAAGCTAGACATCCTGAAGGCATATGATCGAGTGGACAGACAATTCCTGGCAGAAGTTCTATCTAGATTTGGCTTCGAGAAGCAGTGGGTGGACTGGGTTATGAGCTGCATCATAGCTCCACGATTTTCAGTTATGGTCAATGGGGTAGCCCATGGTTTCTTCAGTTCATCCTGCGGCATCAGACAAGGGGATCCTTTATCCCCCCTCCTGTTTATCATCATGGCGAAGGCTTTGGGGAGGAGAATATGTCAGGCAAGGGTGGAAGGTTCTTGGAAAGGAATCGAAGCGGCGCCAGGAGTGGGGCCAAACACTCATCAACAATTTGTTGATGATACCATGCTATTTGGACAAGCCACAAGAGTAGAGGCTAGGAAAATAAGAGGAGTGTTGGATGAGTATAGTAGAGCCTCAGGACAAGTTATACATTGGTGGAAATCAGAGGTTTATTTTCTAAACGTGCAACCCAGTTTGCAAAGGGATCTCACTAGAATCTTGGGTGTACGCGCGGCCAGTCTTCCCGGGAGATTTCTGGGCATGCCTCTGTTTGTAGGGGCGAACAAGAAAAGCTTTTGGGACAAACTCGTAGACAGTTCTAAGAAGAAGATGGAATTGTGGAAGTGTAGGTGGCTAACGTCTGTAGGGAGGTTACTGTTGATAAAGGCAGTTTTGGCTGCGATGCCAGTCTACTCAATGTCCTGTATGAAGATTCCGGCCAGCATAGATGACCAACTCAACCAAATCATGTGTAAGTTCCTTTGGAATGGGCCGAGTGACACGAATAAGATCCCTCTGTTAGCCTGGGACAAGGTATGTAAACCGCAGTAGTCGGGGGGAGCTGGGATCAGACAATCAAGGATTATGAACTTGGTGATGGGGGCAAAATTGGTATGGATGATGTACACCAATAATCAGAAATGGATCAGAATTATGAGGAAGAAATATTTGGATTCGGAAGACCCGGATAGTATTGTGAGAACCTTAAACCCACCAAGGGGTTCAGCCATATGGAATTTCATATGTGAGAGTAGAGATATAATAACCAAGCATGTCACCTGGGAAGTGCACAATGGACAAAAGGCATCCTTCTAGAAAGACTCCTGGGATTGCCATCCAAAGTTAAGTGATATACCTCAGATGGAAGAGATTCAGGTAGAAGCAACCAGGGTGTGGGGTTCGAAAGTGTGTGATTACGACAAGAGAATCACAAGGGATGGCGTGTGCCTATGGGAGTGGAAGGATCCTAGCAAGCTCAACGCTCCCCTGGCTCAGAGAAACACTCTAGCAGCAATATTACGGGAGAGAACAATTCCTATTGTTGAAGGAGAGGATGTGTTGAGATGGTGTGCATCTGCGGATGGGGAGTACAAGGTGAAGATTGGGTACAAGATAAAAGAGAGGGCGGAACCGGTGCAGCAGTGGCCGGTCTCTCTCTTTTGGGGCAAGGAGGTACTACCAAAAGCTGGGATGTTTTCCTGGCTTGCCACTCAAAACAAGATTCTCACTCAGGATAGATTGGAGAGGTTGGGTTTTCGGGGTCCAAATAGGTGTACTCTTTGCAAAAGGCATTTGGAAAACACAGATCACATATTGCTAACTTGTCCATACTCTGAGTACTATTGGAAATCTGTACTAAGGCAACTGGGATTCCAGACCCCTCTTCCCCAAAGCCTACGGGAATGGTTGATAGCCTGGCCACGGAAGAACAACAAGTAGTATCTGGAAAATAGTGCCATCCACGGTGTGCTGGGAACTATGGAAAGAAAGAAACAGGAGAATCTTTAAGGATCAGCTATGAGCAGGGAAATTTTGGTGGGGAAAATTGCAGGGGCAATTGTAGAGCTAGTCAACTCAGCAGCCAAAAGGCTATCTATGTCAAATAACATCTTCACTAACAGGGATATAGAGCTCACAAATAAATTCGTTGGGTTGAGCATTCCCACAATTGTAGGCTCCATAGGTGCAATGCAAAAGGCATAAATTAGAAGAAGGACAGTATGGCAGAAACCAGAGTTAGGGTGGATCAAAGTAAATTTTGATGGTGCCTCCATTGGAAACCCGGGCGCAGCTGGAATTGGGTGTGTAGCAAGAAATGCAAGCAGGTGAAGTAATCGACAAGAGAGCAGTATGTATTGGGAAGGCGACTAATAACCTTGCTGAATTCTGAGCAGCTTTATGTGGATTAGAAATGGGAAAAGCTCTGGGAGTGTTGAAGTTGCACTTGGAAGGAGACTCTCTATTAATGGTGAATGCAATTAGGTCCAACTCAACGCCCAATTGGTTGCTGCGGAGATGGTTAACCCCATATGGAGCCTTGTCAACTCTTTCTCAGAGTTTCAAATCAGCCATGTATACCAGGAAGGCAACACAATGGCTGATGAATTGGCAAAAGAGGCGGCGTCAGGTACAGGGAGCGGCCAAGGTAATTTCGTTTAAGTATAGAGTTGTCTAGGATTTGCACCTCCATGGGTGCATTGGTTGCTGGAAAGCGGGTCTGGCGAGGTGGCTATGGGTCGGGCTTAGGACCATAGCAGAGCAGATAAACACAGGGCTAGGATAGGCGTAAGTTTGTAGGAGTCTTGTAATGGAGGATGTGCCAGGGGTAGTGTGGTGGCCTGAATGCTACAAGTGTGCCGACAGTTGTTTTATTGTAAAGCTGTGCTATTTTTGTGCATACCTCTGATCTTTTGATAAATACAATGGGAGCTGGCCCATCCAGCAATTAAACTATCAAAAAAATAAAATTTAAACTTGACAAGTACATATGAATGTAGGGTTTTTCAAAAATGCACATAACTACGTGAGTTCTATTATATTGACATAGATTTAAATGTAGAGGCTATTTATTTAAACACTTATTATATATTACATATTATATGCATAAATTGTATGTAATTTTGTGCAAAATTTGACTTTTATATTGTATATTTTTTTGGAAGTATTTGATAGTTAAAAATATGTAATTATTGTTAAATTTGCACCAATCATTGAGGAATGTTACACATGATATCATGTGGTAATTTACCCAATTCAACTTTAAACATTTGTATATTTTTAATATGTAACATGTCTTCAAAATGTTTGATGACAAAATTTCATCATAAGAGTTGCAATAGTTTACTATTTGAGATTATCCTATTTGGCAGTAGTGTGAAATTAATATCACTAACTACTAATTGTAAATCTTAATGCTATGCAACTTGTACCCTTTAAAATATAACTTACAAATTCTTCATTCCATTGATTATTGTAAATGGATTTGACCTATGATACTTTATAATGGTATTCTTCTCCCATCTAATCATTTGCCTCAATCTTATTTTCATTGGAGATATTATAATAATTTGTGCTCTATGCTATTAAGCAATAGGAAAATGCCCATGTTCAAGACATTCCTTGTTTCAAAATGTTATATTCATGTGTATTAAATTATATATGCATTGTAACATGTCATGTTACAACAATTTTGTTTGTCATGTACCTTTTTCAAAATTTTCTAAAAATAACCATTTACTAAAATAGTAAGTCGGAAGGCTCAAAATATCAAATCAGGAGCACTCGATAGATTTGAAAATTAAATTAAATTTGGTGACTTGGTCATGAATAGAATATTATTTTATAACCAAATATATTTTAAATTAATATTTATCTCTACTTGGGTGTGGGATCTTCTTGCTTTTTTTTTGGATTTAGTGGCTTATGACAAGCCAAGACAAGTGACAACTTGCATTGGAGTGGAAGAAATCAATGGACACTTGGTACTGAAAGTTACATGCACTACATGCAAAAGGGAATCTCTCTTTGGTCGTGACTTTTCGGTCCCTAACTTGGAAATTGAAGATTTTTTAATAAACATGAATTTGGGCTTCATTTTTGGGGATTCTTGTTGCAGATTTTGGCTGAGCATTTGCTCTTCTTTAGAGGTTGGTAAACCTATGAAGACTGATCTTCAAGGATGATAAACTATGGAGATTTGAGGCTCAAGGGAAGTGGTTCCAAAAGTCTCCAAGTGTAATCTCACCTAGAGATTACCAATGTGTTGAACAGTTGAAGTTTTATTCAGTATTTTGGTATTTTGTTTGCAGGAGGGTTTCAAGAATTAAAAGTGTGATATTTGGGGTTTGAGTGTTTTATTTGTTGTAAAATTTTATGATAGATTTGTGGATGTGGGTTTACTGATATTTCATGGTATTTAATGTTATTTTATTAGAATAAACCTTGGTGTGGAGTTTGGAGAGTTTCCTTGCAAGTTGGGTAAAGTTCAGTGTGTGTTTGGGCTTCATATTTTCTCTTTGTTTTGAGCATAGTTGTAGTAGATGTATATTACTATTAGTAGCTATATAAGACAACAATAATAATGTATTTCCATATTAAAAATTTGTAAAATTCATCTTCTTTTGAAATTTATGTTCTTGTGGTAATTGCAGTGGTTTCCTTATGGTTTGTGCACTCGTTTGGAGAGATTTGAATGTATTTTGCAATAGATATAAATTTCAGTTACCAGATGTATTTAACAACAAAAATGATGTAAAAACCATATGCAAATCAATAAAAAAACATTCTTTTTGGTTTCATCAAGTTTTTGGTTATTTAATGGTGTTTTTGAAGCAATTTTTTGAATACTCAATTTCTTGGTTTGATCATATTTGCAATTATGATATAGTTATTTGGAGAACTATTATATCTGATTTAATTTGCAAAAAGGGACATTATAGTGATATCAGAGCTGTGATCTTACAACCTGTAGGGTAAATTTAGTTATTGGATGATTGATGTGAATCATGGGTTTCTTCAAATCAATGTTTAAGAGTGGGAGATTGATACAATCAGACAATGCAAAAGAGGTTTCCAAATGGTATAAAGAGTACATATTTCTAACAAAATATGAAAATAAGTCTTAAATTTTTTGAGTATTTAGAAGTCAAAGGAAGAATTATGTCTCGAGATAAGATGATCATCAAATTCTTTGAGGAGTTCTAGAGTTTTTTTGAAGATTTTAGGACTAAAAATCATTTAATGAGTTTTTCATATGGGCTAGAGAGGAGGAAGAACTAGAGCAAGAGGAAAAATTAAATTTAGAAGTCACCAAGGAAGAGATCAAGGAGCAAAGAGTTGAACCAGAAGAACAAATAAAAGTTGAGATTTAGGACATCTTTGATCCAAAAAAAGAGGAAGAACAAAAAGATTGCATCCATCATATTGGAGGTAAAAATCTCTTGGTTGAAAATATCAATTAAAATTATAATAATCATATATTTCAGTCTAACATTGTTAAAGATCAAGATGGGAAAAACAATTTGCAAGAAAAGATGGAGTAGGGAGATGAATAGATTGTCCTTTCAGAAGTTTCAGTAAAAGAGCTTGATGATTCCAAAAGTGAAGACAAAATGATTGCTTTGGATAGCCTTATGCTGGAAGCTTGGAGTCACAAGAATGAAGGTATTGAGGTTCTTTTAACCATACATCTAATGGGAAAGATGGATGAACATGTTTATTGCAGCCCAAGGTATGATTTAATTTATCCTACTATGTCTCTACAAGATTTATATATCGTTTTGGAAAATGTTCTAAAGAGAAAGATATGAACAAAGATGTGATTTGAAGCATAGAGAATATGAGTCCATTAATCCCAAGTCAAGATTATCTTTGTATATGGGATCCAAGTGATAGTTTATCCATATATGATACAAATCATTTTTTTATAGTTGACTTATTCATGCATGATGGTATGGGACCCTGGTTCCTTTTCCAATGAATCACAGAGGGGTAACATTCAAATTCATTTGAAGGTTGAAATAATTGATGGGTTTGATACCATAGTCACAAAAAAAATCCATTCTATGAACATGGATAGATAAAGGGTTGATTATAACTTTGAACAAGGGTAAAAACTTCTATATTACGAGTCTAGGAGCTACAATATTTTTGAGGTTGAAATATTTTTTGGGTGATAGACCTTTCATACTTAACAAGGATCCATATTCTTGACATGCATTGGAATGTAATACTTGTGGCATTTGACAGTTCTGTGGAGGTAATCAACTCATGTTTTGTTGTTTACATTTTTTATTTCTCACATCAATGTGTAGAAGAGTATGGTAATATAGGAGAATTTAAGTGGGAAACAAATTTTTTGTTGATTAAGAGTATGCAAGTTTTGATTTCCTTTGATGACCATCATAGATCTCTATTCACCAATTCACTACTTCTAAATCAGCACAAGGGAGTTTCCAAATATATGCTTCTAGGTTAATCTTTAGAGTGGACTATCCAACATGCCATTGAATACACACACTCTAACTTTGTCATATATTTTGATTTGGTAATATGCTACTCTTAGTCATCCATTTGCAGGAAGCATGTGAAGTACAAGATCTTGCCTTAAAATTTGATTTTGCAATTCATGGAGAATTGGGTGAGAAATTTTAATTTCATTGGTGATGATAATATTTTAACTTCCAATAAGGATTGGGAAGATGCTTTGGAAAATGTGGATAGATATATTGATGTATAGCAACAACAAGAGTCCTTTAATAAGGTACATTTTTGGGAGATTGGCATCACACTCTTCACTCATGTTTTTGGAGCTCAAAGCATGCTCAAAGGGATTTCATAAGAGGAGTGGGAAGAAGATGAAAAGGTAACTAATTCTCTACATGAAGCTAATATTTCATATTTTTCACGTGGATCTACTATATTCTGTGGTGCTACAAGAAAGAGAACTAATTGGATCTTAATGCAAAGATGGGAATTTGAGGAACTTGATTACATGAAGTTCAAAGTTTCAGAGGATAGCTTGTTAAGGTATGATAAAAGGTTTAAAACTAGTCTTTCTTTGAACATATTCAAACATTAATCAACTCTTGATAGTCGTGTGAAGGAGTATTTTGGATGGAGGATTTCTTTGTTTTGGTATTATGGGTTTGATGAGCTACAAAACTGGTCATTTCAAAGGATGGTGATAGTTGACTTTTTCAGAAAGATTGTTTCATGGAATTCTCTTATTTTTCATAGAGGTCACAATATTTCCATCATGTTATATTTTTTTGAGGATGCATTTGTCTCTAACATTCTACAAGTATTTGTGAAGGAAGTCAAGTATATGCAAATTCATGATTCCAGAGAGTTAATCATCTTCCTACAAGATAAGTTGTTTATCATTTGGGTTTTTAGAGTGCCATGGAATGAATGTTGTTGTTGTATGAACACTTTATTACTATATTTTAGATCATATAGATTAGTCCATGAGACTGAAAATATCTTCTCTAATTGAGGTAAAGTTTGGGTCTTTGGTTATGTATTTTTCGTGATATATATCTCAACAATGTAGAGGTGAATAGAAGATTTGTTTCCAAAATGTATAATGGTTGTGATAGAAGATGTAATGGATATTATGACAATCTTAATAGCATCAAAAATCAGACCCATTACATAAGAAAATGTTTCAGAAGTTTTAAATTCAAGTTGCCTATTGACAGTGCACTTCCAACTAGAGAACCTAGACACTATTTGACATGTAGATATGTGCTAGTTGGAGGACTCAGGAAGAGCACATTTTATCATTAGAAGATCCTACAATTTTCAAAATCAATTTTCAATTTTTGGTGGAGTATTTGGTGTTGTTATATGATGAAATTTTTTGTTATTCATATGTTCTATTATTGTTCCAAATCATATCCTAAAGTTGCATCAAGTAATCTTCTAGCAGAGGCAAAGTTGAAGCAGTTTGTGATGTATCTTGCAAGGAATGTCCCCATAACTCCAAGGTAAAAGAGGTGATTTTTTTCGAGTTGTATATTCACTTTAATGAAGGGTTTATTTTTTATTTTAACCCTCTTATAGGCTACAATAATCAGATTTATATATTTGAGAAAGATTGCATGAGCTTCTGGTCTAGTTCCCTTGGTGACAATACACATACATAGTTCCAAGGAGTTGACAAGAGAAGGTTATTGATTCAAAAATATGAAAGAATACTACAAGACCTTAGGTGATATGGAATAAGAGGTTGTACAATCCATACCATCTTCACAATATTCTAGAGAAAATGTATTCTTTCTTTTTTAACATGCTTGAGAGGAAGATGCAATTTCACATAGGCACAAGATCACACTCTATTTTGTAGAATGAAATGTTTGGTCATTTTGGGCATCATTATTTTGGAGCATCATCATTGCAATTGCTTGAGGACAAGAAATTTTAGGAAGGGAGGACTTGTCATGTCCCTTTTTCAATTTTTTTTAAAAATAGTAAGTCGTCAGGCTCAAAATAACAAATCAAGAGCACTTGATAGATTTGAAAATAAAATAAAATTTGGTGACTTGGTCATGAATAGAATATTATTTTATAACCAAATATATTTTAAATTAATATTTATCTCTTCTTGGGCGTGGGATCTTCTTCTTGCTTGTTTTTGGCATTTAGTGGCTTATGACAAGCCAGGACAAGTGGCAACTTGTATTGGAGTGGAAGAAATCAATGGACACTTGGCACCAGAGGTTACATGCACTACATGCAAAAGAGACTCTCTCCTTGGTTGTGACTTTTGGGTGCCTAATTTGGAAATTGAATTTTTCAAGAAAACATGAATTTGGGCTTCATTTTGGGGGATTCTTGTTGCAGATCTTGGCTGAGCATTTGCTCTTCTTTAGAGGCCGGTAAACCTGTGAAGACTAATCTTCAAGGCTGATAAATCATGGAGATTTGAGGCTCAAGGGCAGTGGTTCCAAAAGTCTCCAAGTGTAATCTCATCCAAAGATTACCAATGTGTTGAACAAATGAAGTTTTATTCATTATTTTGGTATTTTGTTTGTAGGAGGGTTTCAATAATTAGAAGTGTGATATTTGGGGTTTGAGTGCTTTATTTGTTGCAAAAGTTTATTAAAGATTTTGGACGTAGTTTTTCTGATATTTCATGGCATATGATGTTATCTAATCATTTTAAACCTTGGTGTGGAGTTTGGAGAGTTTCCTTGCAAGTTGGGTAAAGCTCAGTGTGTGTTCGGGCTTCAAATTTGCTCTTTGTTTTGAGCATAGTTGCAGCAGATGTATATTACTATTAGCAACTATATAAGAAAACAATAATAATGTATTTCCATATTAAAAATATGTAAAATTCATCTTCTTTCAGTTTGTGAAGTTGTGGTAATTGCAATGGTTTCCTTATGGTTTGTGCACCTGTTTGGAGAAACTTTAATGTATTTTGCAATGGATATAAATTTTGGTTACCAGATGTATTTAACAAAAAAAATGATGTAAAAACCATATGAAAATCAGTAAAAAATATTCTCTTTGGTTGTATCAAGTTTCTGGTTATTTAATGGTGTTTTGAAGCAATTTTTTGAATACTCGATTTCTTGGTTTGATCATATTTGCAATCCTCATATAGTTATTTGGAGAAGTGTTAAATCTGATTTAATTTGCAACAAGAGACATTATATTGTTTGCAAGGACTTAATCAAGATCCATCTTCACATATAATCATGAGTGGAACATGCAAAATGAATAGAAATTGAAGAGGGCATTGGATCACATTTGTGTATGGATGTTGATAGAGTTTATTCAAGGGAAATTGTATTTTTTTGGGTTGTATTTGACATGATTTTGTTTAACCCTCCAAATCCCTTGCCCCAATCGTTGCTCCTATTTTTACAAATGATATTTCAGTGTCTTTGTGATTATAAAAAATGCAAAAATATCCACAATCCATTCCATTGTTGTGGTGACCTTTCAAACATCTAATCACACAAATTGCCTCAATTTTTCTCTTGCTTTGATGCACTGATGCCTAACCTTGTTAAAATTACATGCAAAATTCAAGAAGGTTGGTGATTCCAAAGAAACAAATCTTGCCTCTTTTTTCCCATATTCAATGGTGTTTTTGGCAGAAGATTCATGGAATGCTCAAATCCAATTATCCTAAACAAATAAATATTTGATTAATTATTAAATATGAAATACAACATGAATATGCACACATAACAACAAACTAAAATTAAGAAACAAACACAACCATAGATGTGTGTGGAAAAACCCTTTTGGGAAAAACACTCCTCCACCAAAGAGACATTGAGCTTGTATTAATCATAATGAAAGTTTTACATCAATACAGTCTATTCCACTCTCTAATCCAATAGCATTCCAACAATGTAACAGTAGTTGACCTACAATACATCATTGAACATCCATTTAGTGCCTTCAATATGTACATAAATGGGAGAGGGAAAACCACAAATGATTTCTCAAAACCAAGTGCCACCAAAACCATGGTTTAAGGCAAAAACCATTGCCTAGACAATGCATTTACTTAACCACTCAAGATAGATAACCACCAAGGGCATCTCTGACATCATAACTCCCAATAGACACCACTCCTAAGCCTAGTGCTTCAACATGAAGCCACTATCTCAAGTGGACTCCACTCATTGTTTCAAGATTTTCCACTCTACACAAAAAGTAACTCCCTAGTGCTTAAGAAGGGAGAAGTCAATTTGCATTAAAAAATGACAATCATAACTCCCATTGGTGACCTGCCAACTACAACTTTGTTATTGAATGCCATTACAACAATATTATGAGTATCCTAAAGAAAAATAATAAAATAATATCTCACAACTCCTAATGGCTATTTAAGCACCTATTCCAAGAAAATTGGAGACATGAACATAATAACATTAGGATTGAAATTTGTTATCATACTTTGATAATATAAACATCAATAAAGAAAAAAAAAAGTGTTTTGTTTACCTTCATATATGACAACAAAGGATTTTGTAAGTTTAGCGCCCCCCTATTCAACACATGTATCAATAAAAAATATTTAGTATATAAAATTTAACATATTCACAATTTAGTATATAAAATTTAAAATATTCTCATAATGAAATTTATTTATATATTTATTATTTTTAATTTATTATAATAAATTATTTCTTACATTAAAATAATTTTTTGAAAATATATATTAGCAAAGTTTAATCATGATTTTTTTTTAATTTTATTTTTATTTAACTTAATATGAATTTTATCTTTAGCGAGCTTGAAAATGAACATGGACCCTATGACATATATCTTAAATAAGATAAGCTCAAATAAGACATACGTATTTGTTGCAAAGATTAGACAAATTTCTAAAAGGCTTGTTGAGACTATCAAATTCAATGACCAATGTAAGATTCACAAGTCCTACCATATAAACTTGAAAGTCTAGTAGATCCCCATAATAGTAAAAAATACAAGTACAAAAAACTATCATCTTAAGCCTTATAAAGTAAAAATCTAAAACTTGATGCCAAAATTAATCTTTTTAGTCATTAGAATCCTAGTTATTGGGACCTAAGGTCAAATGATTAATTAATTAATTAATTAATTTATTTATGGAACATTTATACTCAACCTTTTTGTCCTTTTGCATATGGATTTTGCCTTAATTTAAAGAGGTTTTGTCTTTTGCAAGGTATCTAAGGTTATTATTATTTTGTTCTATTAATTTAGACTATCCTATATCATATTTGTCTTTTAGCTAAGATTCTTTTGAGTGTAACTCTTTTCTTAGGTATTACTATATTCTTTATAAAGAATATTGACATTACCTCATATTTTGGGTATACATGTACACATATTTTTGTTACGAAGAATATTACACATAAGGACACACTAATTTAAGGTGGAAAACATATAGCCTTGGAGTTACATGCATTACTCATCTTTTCACCTTTATAAAATAAAGGTTCTTTCGTTTCTTCCATGGTGGTACTTACTCATTTTTTTTTTTTATGGTGGAGAGATTGTAGACATTATAAAATTTCAAGTTTTCCCTTTTCAATAATGGATGTGAGATTTTCTTCCTTTAAGTAATTTCGCCTTTAAAAATCTTGTCTCACCTTTGTTGTGTTGTGATTGTATGTTAATTTATTTTATTTTTAACCTATGATTTACTATAAAAAGTATTTAAACTTGGAATATTTTTTTAGCATTTAAACTTGAATAAAAAGAAAAAGACATGACTTACAAGCAAAAACAAAAGAAAAATGCATCATAGAAAATGTAATTGAAAAACTAGAATTAATAATAACTTGGATGGCCCAATTTTTTTAAAAATTGACAACTCGACAAATCTATAGAATAAAGAATACATAAATTTATAATTTCTTATTTCAAAAATATGTATATTACCGAATTTGGAACATAGTATTAATTTTCTTCACATATAGATCAAAGTTAGCATTCAATACACATCAAAGACAAAAAAAAAATAGTTATATAATATGCATTTCAAATTTTAATATAAATAAAAATTGCAAATCATAAATTTCTTCTGTGACTAAAACTTATAAATTTTGTCACCACTATGTGGGTGTCCCCCACATTAGATGATATAGCTATATCATCTTCTCCAAATAAACTATCTTATCAACACTAAATAATGGATCGACATCATTAACAACCAAATCTAAATATGGATCAATATCATTGAGGTCAAGCACATGATGTGTCTCCTACCCCTCTATGTTCTTTGCAATCAATTGAAGATTATATTACTAAAAGAAAAGGTCATTCAAGTGCTTTTGAGTCAATCTATTGTGTTTCTTTGTGTGAATGGCCTCAATCAGTGTCCAATTTCACTATAGAGCTAGGAAATTAGTGAAATAAAAATCCCCCTCTGATCGATTGTATACAAAGAATTCATGGAATTAGATGAGAGAAGAAAAATATATAGACATGGTAAGACACATAATATGATAAAATATATCATCGTATCATAAACATGGGGTAAGTGCAAAATAATGGATCCACATTGAGGAGAAAAAATGTAGGGCCACAAGTCATTGCATGAAACATATATTAGCTCACTAAAACTCATATATGAACTTTCAAGAAACAAGTACTCGATATGGATTGAAGTTCCAAGCTTAAGTGGATATCCATTACAAATGGAGTCTTGTTCATAATAAATATACATTTAGTAGCATGTGTTTGTTGTGTAAAAGTATATCTTTTTTCTTTGCACATGCATATAGGCATTTTTTATTGTGTCCATGACAAGTATATGTTACATAAACCGTATATCTAATATAAAGCTAATAAGTATTCATTTATAGTAGATATATGATACATTTAAATTAAAAAAATTCCCCTCATGCTCTTGCCTTTGTTTTAGGCTTCAAAATTGGACCCTAAGACTTGGACCTACAAGTACAATATTGTGGTAGCATCTATTATTAAAATTAACTTTAACAATATGATTGATAATTTTTTTTCCATATATTTTGATAAAATTAAAATATGTTATAGATGAGAATGTCTAGTTTTAAACTTTAAACTTTTTTTTCTATTTCTTATTAATTTTTTAAACACAAAGTCTCATTGAAATAATATATATTACTATTTTTTAATACTTTTGATTTTGAAATTTATTTAAAAAATTATGTGTGACCAATCTAGATATAATTCTCTACACACTAAATTTATTTATATTACAATTATTCAGGTTAAATTATTTGGACTATAAAAGAGAGGTTTTATAACTATACCTTGAACCTACTCAATAATTAAGTACAATAAATATTTAATAACAATTATAAAAATATCTAAACCAAACTTCAACATTATATGCATCTATCTGCAAAATAATTTTAAAAAATACTTTCCTTTAGTACTTTTTAGATGGGCTATGCATGCACATTTTTTGGCCTTCAAGATATTTTAAAAAATTCACTTTTACACATCCTTTACTTAACCAACTTTTATCATTAGGTATTAGAATAAATTATATATTTAAAAAGTAAAAATAAAATTATACATTTCATATTTTTACACAATGTTAATATATCATCTAGAAGTGCTTCAAAACTTTACCCCAAGTATAAGTAAACTCTAGTTTTCAAGGAAAAAAGACTTACTGACCATTCTCTACCCATATTACCTTGCACTTACCCTTTCAAAATATGCATAATACTTGGCATGATCCATCATTGAACTTAGGTACATTAGAAGAAATGTCTTCCTTCACCTCTTTTAGCTCTTTAATAAAACATATCTTGTCCTCTGCTAAGTTTGGCCATTCATTTGGATCTTTCTCTTAACATATTCCATACACCTCTTCCAATTGTTTCTCTTTCTTCCTCCTCTTATGAGTTTTAACCCACCACTAGCCATCCACCTCCATCAAATGCTTCTCTCTCCCCTTCTCTCTTTGATTATGGGATTTGACCCACCATTATCTATCTACCTTCACCAAAAGTTTCTCCTCCTTTCTCCACTCATCATTTCACCTACACATAAATCAACACCAACAATATTATGGAAAGTAAAAGTCCCCATAAGCACCTCCACATCCTCTTTTTCTTATACAATCAGTTGCACCACATCCACCAAGACCTTAATGTCTTCTTAGAAACATAATATTATTGCACTCTCTCGACTCATGATTCTACTTATCAATTCCTCTTCTTCTAGTGCAAAATCTTCTTCCAAAATCAACTCTCTTTGTATGGTGGATTTAAAAAATTTCTCCATTAGTTTTAATTTATTCTTCTATCTATCTCCCTTTATTAACATTATTGCTAGAATAACACAAAGACTTAATCCTTCTCCAAACATCCCTTGTTTTATGTCTCTACAATCCATGCATTGCCTCTACCTGTGGATTTGTCTTCTACACATTCATGACCATCTCCATGTCCTCCAAAGGGTAAATTGTTGTTGCATTCTCTTGAAACAATTTGTTTCTCCAGATCCTCTATGATGAGGATCTCTTCTTCAACAACCCACACACATCCTCCCTTATCTTATGATCATTGACATTTATTTTTATCACACTCATCTCTCCTAAAGGTAAGAGATGACCTTCAATTCTTATTAGATCAAGAATTCACACCTCCATATCTTCTACTACCATATTTTTCTTTTCTCTTCTCTTCTCTTCTCTTACTAATACCAACTTCCTACCCCTTAGGAACATTTATCCTTTCTCTTAATGTTCCAACATCTCAAGCTCTCCACACAAACTCTCTCTAATCTCTAAATGAAAACCTCATAGGCCTCCTCAAGACCATCTTGGTTCTTCTTGTTGAAGACATCTACATGACCAATCTCACATACTCTTTGCCCCACAACTAGCTTTCCTTACAATTAGTCTACATACACCCTCTACCCAACACTTTTTAGTACAAGATGTAAACTCTCGAACCGCCTCTACCCACTATCCACTCAATAGAGGACATTCTTACACCTTCTACCTAGTATTGGTTGCTTGGAGGACATTCAAACATGCTCCTAGAAAAGACACACCCTCATTAATACCATTTGATGTATCGTGCCTTTCCTCTCACAACTCTTTGTAATTGCAAGATTTCGTCATACTTGCAACATATTTAATAGAGGCCTCATTAAACATGAAACTACAAGAAAAGTCTTACTTTAGTATCATTTGGTGCAATCTAGGAAGATGTGGTCCAATGAAAGATAGCCAAACCGATTAGTCACACAAGTCAACAACCAAATCACACACCAAGTAGAAGTCAAAATAATGATGTCATCATTTAAATATTAAATTTTTCTTCATAGGCCATAATAGATTGAAAATAAACCTTTGGTGCAATGAGGCACTCTGCTCTTGCCTTTTTAAAACCCACTCCTCCCTTTAACGACGATCTCCATAGTGCACACAGAGATCTCCATGCCCGTAATGAAGACAAATGAGGTGCCCCTTGGTGTAAGGGCTCGAGTATGCTACTTTCCAAATGAACTTCAAGGATGCTTTCAAGGGAAATGCTAGGGTTTATGCTTCACAATTAGGGCATGAGGGTAATCCAAATCCTCAATGTCAACCCTTAAACCAATGGTGCTATGATAGTTTGGGGTTACGACATGACATGAAAAACATGATTCGTGATAGGGATCCCCATCCTTGCCCACAATTGGACTCTCACCATGCCGTCACCTCTAATAATGGCATTGTAGTCAAACAAAGTTCTCATTTTCCTATTTTGCCCTCTTCAACAACCCCTAAAGTCTACTTGGATAATTTGGTTATGGATTGGGAGGATTTTCTATTCGAGCATGCCCTAATCTTCCATTTCACAAAGTTATGGCCAAAGTTATGTGACTTACATGCTTGGGTTACAGAGAAATGGAAAGAATATATGGAAGGGGAAATAAGCATTTAACCTTGTGCTAAGGGGTTTTTTAATTTTAGAGTTTGATTCTCAGGAAGACAAGGAGTTGGTGCTAGAAAACAAACCTTCGATCTACCAAGGAGATTTTTTATGCATGAAACCCTAGTTTCTTGAATTTGACTTGCGTAGAAAAATTTTCACCACTACATTTCTGTGGGTAAGGCTACCATATCTTCCCATCTAGTTCTGGGAACTAGACTACTTGACGACCATTAGAAACATCCTAGGAAGGTATCATTGCTCCTCCAAGGAAATTATCAACTATCAAAATTTTGTGTGCTTGAATTTATGTTGAAATGGATTTAGCTAATGGCCTTCCCATCGAGATATTGCTAAAGGTGGGAAACATATGTTGGAGGTAACCTATTAACTATGAAAAAATTGCTTTTAGATGCATGAAGTGTTTCTCAATGAACATTTTTCTTCCCAATGTCATATGCAACGAGATTTGGGGAGCCAAGCATCGAGTAAACCAACATGGTGGATTGGAGCTGAATCTCAACACTATGCCATTCCACCCAATCCCATCAAGGATTGCGAAATCCTTCTTGTTGCTTTGATGGATAACACAACCTCCTCCCCCCTAGGGCTCAACATCTGGTCTCGTTTGACATCAACTCAGAGAAGGTAAAGGATGCAACTTCTACAGATTTTAGACAATACTCCAAGGGAAGTGAAGCCTTCATGATTTCATATTATTCTACAACTTCTCTGTGCTTTCGAAAGCCTAATGGACTAAGTTCCAAGGGAAAAGCTTAGATCGGCTATGTAAAATCTGGGGAATTGGAGGGGAAGAACCCCTTAGTAGATGCAGACCAAAATACGTTGGCTTCTCCTCATAGTGAGAATGATTGGACAAAGGTTAAGAGGAGGAAACTCTCTTCGAGAAAACACCATATGTTGCTCAGATTAGCCACAAAAGAGGGAAATTATGGTCAAAGTGGAAACCTCTCAGAGAAGGGGCTTTTTGAGAACACAATAATTTAATTTTGTTGTAATTTTGGTCCAACCTTTTGAGTGCTGTCTTTTTTTGAGCAACCCTTGAGGTAAGGGCATGCATTGATGTACTTTCTTTCTTATCAATAAAAAAACCACCTCTTATGTATCAAAATAAATAAATAATAGATTAAAAATAGCCTAAATTCATTACACACATAAATAAGAAAATGGGCTACTCAATGCCTTGGATGAGTGAAATCTCCTATATGCTCTTCCAACTATGGCTTACAACAACTATCAACATCATAAAATGTCCACACAAAGATGCTATGAAAGCCACAATTGTCAAAGTTGTCATAGGCTATTGTTGAAGATGACAATGCTGTCAAAGATGAAACAAACTATTGCTAAACATGATAATGTTGTTGAAGATGAAACAAACTAGATGCAATTGTATTTTTTGTTACTATGGAACTAACTAGAATTTTTCTATCTTCATGACTCATCCAAGCATACCATTTCTACAAAAAAAAATGTACATAAAAAATAAAATCTTCTTAACCATCCTTTATTCTTTTTTTAAGTGGTACAAGACTATTCATAAACCTAGATGCTCCTACATCATATAAAATCATAAGACATTTATGGAAAAATATACTAGTTACAAACTAAATGCTACATCAAACACAATTTGATTAAAGTGGACCCAAAAATATAGAAGGAAAGAACATGTGTATACAATTTTAACCATTACTAAGTTGTAGTAACTTTAAAAACATATGTAATGAATATTAAAAACTTTCATTTTTTCAATTTTGATGTCTTGGAGATTAGACAATCTACAAGACCTTAGAGTTGAACTATGTAGAAGCCAACAAAATTTCCAACCAACAAACCACAAATTGTCTCTTAGTTCTTGCTATGTATGGTTCTTCAACTATGGACTTTAATCAAGTACTCTATTGTTTTTGCTATTCATTCCTCCTCAAACAAAGTTGTTAAAGATTCTACTTTTAGAGTATTAGCACAATTGATTAATATGTCCTCATATGCCCTACACTTCATGTTGTAATGCTATTCCATTTCCACGATTCTAATGTGTGGAGATGACAAACCTTGTCAACCCACTCCTTTTTGGGTGTTTTTCACCTTCCTATTTTGCATATGAGATGGTGTGAGCTAATTTTTAGTTGGGCTATCAGCATTTTAACTTTTTATTTTATATCTGCCTCCTATATAGTGCTTTTGTTCGTGTTCACATATAAGATTGAATTGCTTGATATAATATTTGTGTTTTTTGTTCTAATTATTTAATCTACATGACTACTTTGACTTTCTCTTTTACATACCTTTTAATTTCAATATTTGTGTTTTAAATACTGTGGCATTTTAATTCCCTATTTATTCATCCATTTAATATCAGTTCATCCACAATATTTTTTATTTTATTTTTATTTTTAATTGACTTTTCCTCCACTAGTCTTTTGAGCTAGGTGCGTCCTTCCATATTCTATTCAATTAGAAGCAAACAAGTTGCAAGCTCACCTGTTTCCTTCATAAAAAAGAGAAAGCCAACAAGTTGCAAGCTCAATTGTTTCATTTAATTCCAATATCGGTAAAATAGACTTCTTTTGTTTAATAACACCCACGCGCCACTTCTCTGGCAGTGGACAAAAAACCTGGACATTCCATGGTTTTAGTAATTAGACCACAGAAAGCTGGAAGTTTATCTGGATCTCCGGCTTTTTCAAATTTAATGGAGTTTTTGGGGTTTCCAGTGGTATTTGCTCTGCTTTTGGGGACGGTTCTTTCTTTCGTGTTCACACTGCGCAGGAAAATGAATTCAAGAGCAACAACTTTAACAATGCATATTCAGAGCGCCCTGCTTAGTGAGAGTGACAGTGAAGGGAAGAATGAAACAGATGTTATTATTGTTGGTGCAGGCGTCGCGGGATCGGCTCTCGCTTACACTCTTGGCAAGGCAATCCTTCTCTTTTCCAATAATTTTATTTGAAAAGCTTTTTAATTTTTTTTTGTTTACCCTAATTTAAATTACTTGTAGTGTGCGATCCGAGTTAATGTACTAATAATTCTAACAAAATTGAAAATAATTATTTTCTTTTTTAAATTAAAATTGATAAAATCTCCTCGTGGATAGTCCAATTTAGATGCTAGAAGGAGGGTGTCTTTTCCAGGCATTGCACTATGCAAACGCAGAGTGATGTACCAGCTGAACCGAAAATAAAGAATTCATTGAAACTGAAATTATTTTTATTTAGGTTCACAGGAGATCCTTTAGGATTTAGAGGACGAAAGAGGTTTCTAACGTCAATTTTTGTTGTCGCTTGGTTGACATTTGCTAGACTTGTGTAAACATCGTAGATATAACTGCTTGCTTCTCTAAATGGCCCTCTCAACAAGCTTTACAATATATATAAATTGCTGTTTTCAAGGTTCCTGAACTCGACTGTTTTTGAGAATCTTTATGATGTAATAATTGTCGCTAGTAATTTTACAAGTTGAAACTAGAGAGTTATGTAGCTTGCCTTGGATCTGAAAAAGTTTTATCCCAAATCTGCAAAAATGCCCTTTATACAACTGCGCAAATGCGGGTGATTGGTGTTTGCATCGTCTGCTAAATATTTGACATTATCAACCGTTGATAGTCAGATTTATTGTTGAGGCTTTTCTAGATTAACTGTGTAGAAGTTTTCAAGATTTTGTCCTATGTTTCAAGCCAGCTACCTCATTCTGAAAATTTTCTGAGTAAAAGTTCTTACAAGTGTAGAATGGTAGGTATTATTTTTTGTTTCAAACATTAACCTTATATATAGATTTTATATTTGAGGGAAACCATTGAATTAGTACTAAAAGTTTAAAACTAGTAAATTTTCAAACATTCTACGTAAAATTTTGGGGATTTTTTTGAAAAATGAATTGATTGACAAATATAATTTTTGAAAGATTAGCCAATTGATGAAAAATAACCCATAAGAAATATCCTTGTCACTCATCTTCAGGGAAACACAGTTTGGTCCTATGGGTTTGCTTTTTCTTGGGGCATTAACCACTGACTATCTCTTTCACTCACACACATGTAGGAAAGAAAATTGATTCTGAAAAATGAATTTCAACTATTTGTTAACCAAAACAAAATACTGCCTATGATAATATATGCATACAGAGTCGTAAGATTTGTCTACTATATGACACTTCATTTGTCCAAAAGTGAGCAACATCCATTCTGCTAAATTTGTTTCTAATTTCTTGGGATTTTTCAGAACAGCTTTCTGGAATTGGAAGTCAGTAAAATTTATAAAGTTTATGGAATATTCTTTCACAAGCAACTTATGTTTTGCCCAAGCTAGAAACTATGCTGCATAAAGAGCTTTTAAATTGATTGCTATATCCATGTAATGAATGAAATCAAAGATTTGCTATATATCCATGTAATGAGTGAAATCAAAGATTTGCTATATATCCATGTTATATCTATTTCATGATGCAGCCCATTTGAAAAATATATTTTTTAAAATTGATTGCCTAAGTTACCGGTTCTGGTATGGGTACTAGAACCCAGTATAGCAGTATACCAATCTTTTTTCCTTGGGTACAGGTACGGGTATGGGAATATATGTGTGTGTGTGTGTGTGTTCAAAATTATAAATTATAAGAATAGTGATACTCATAATCGCCAATAAATAGAATATTTAAATACCTCATATTTATAATTTGCAAAAATGAAAATACTCAAGTCTCAAAATGTTATTACACAATGAAAATTCAAAATTACAATGAATATATAATAGTTTTCACATTCTTCTTCATCAAAAGCATCACGGTCAACATTTGGTTCAATTTCATTTGAACCACAATCAATTGAAGTGCCACTCTCACTAGTTGTGTCACATGCAAAAGCTGCCTCATCTATAGAGACTTTGACAAGTTGTGCAACTGTAGCATCTAAATCAGGACACTCACGACTTAGATCCCAATTATTTGTGACACTCTCATTGTATTTAGGTGTCTTATGTGACAAGAAACGAAGGTTGGAGTGTACATAGACCAAATCTTCTAACTTTTTTGCATCTAACTGTTGCGCTTAATTGAGTGGATGGAGTATGTACTCCAATTCCGCTCAGTTGAAGAAGAACTCAGAATCTGTTGAATTTGCATACAAAACAAATTATAAAATTATATTATTATAAAGTATAATATATAGCATAATAGCATCGAATGAAAAACGAGAAAAATAAAAAATAAAAGATACATACTTGGGAGAGAATTTTAGTTGCAAGAGGTTGCAGGTAAATGAAGCCCTGACCATGTAGATAGTGATACCACCAATCATGAGCATCTTTCTATTATTTGTCTCGAAGAACAGAAACATTATGATTCTTTGAAGATATGGAGTGGCCAAACTCGCTCAAGACAACACTTTGGATATCTTCATCTAGAAAAATCCTTGTAAATGCAGCCTTGTAGCCAGTAGCAATCTCCTCATCCCTATATGGTGGCACCCTCCTCAACAATGAAAGTTTCTCTTTGCTATAATACTTTGGCAACAAAGCAAATGTTACGAGATATAAGAGGGTGGTCATCTTGTTCCAACGATCAATGATAATCTTTTGCACACTTTTTGAAAAATGTATCCGTTGGGTCATGTACCTTGGTTTCTATTATATTTCTTATTTTCTCTAGTATGGAGTCCATGCCATCATAAATTTCACCCAAACATGGATGATCAGTATTAGCATACCTAATCAAGCTGATGATGGGCTTAGTGGAATTCAAAACATATTCCACATGAGCCCACCACTCATCATCTAGAATCAATGCTTTTACTTTTTGGGCTCTTTTTGTGCTTGATTGCCTCCATACACCTTACAGGCTGTTGATGATAATAGAACTCAAGGCCTCTTGCACCTTCACAAGTTGTTGATGATCATGTAAATTGAGTTTTGACAACCTAACATGGTATAAAAAATACATGTTACATATTAAAAAAAAATAAAAAAAATAATATTAAAAATAAAATTTGTATTACCTACAATAACTCCAACTTGGAGAAGGTCTTGAAGATGCCTTGTGACATATGATGATTAGTCACAAACATTTGGATTTCCTTGCCCTTCATGTAGATTTGTTTGACCCGCTCAATTTGTGTGCCAATCTTTTGCAATATCAAATTGAGTGAGTGGATTGCACATGGTGTCTAAAAAATGTGACCATATGTACCCTCCACTATAGACCTAGCTATCCAACAATTTTTAGCATTGTCCATTATGTCTTGGACAACATTTCAGGGCCTACCATTTCAATGGCTTCTATGAGGATATTAGCAATGAAAGTTGCATCTTTCACTTGCCCCTCAAAATCCATTGCCTTCAAAACCATCATCCCTTTAGGGGATATGTTGGCAATAAGTGTTGTCATTGAGTCATTGATGTCAACCCTATTTGGGTTGTCATTGATATCAAAGATGTGTTATTGAAGTATGTACATACTCTGGAGTTAGTGCATAAGTAGATGTAAGTTGAGGCATGTCTGCAGAATAGTATAAGGAAGAATGGTGATCTAAGTATGTTGTGGAGGATGATACTCATGTCCTAATGTGTCTACAATATGTCTACCTTGATATCATTTTGGATTCATGTACCGCATGTTGAGATAGGTTGTAGAAGTTTGGCTAAGGCACTAACTGTGTATACTGTATACCTTAAGGCCGTATCATGTTCTTTTGGTCTGCATCCATTCGCTGTGCAAGCTTCTGTCTTGCGGTTGAAATGAAATGATGGCCATGCTATGAAGATATTATATCCAAAAACTGCAGTCAAAGTTATAGTTGAAAGTGTTCCGGTTTGTGCCCTAACAGTGTAATGCAATAATAAAGGCTGGTTGAAATGCTCTGCATTCCTTCGGAAATGCAGGTTTGGTCTTGCGGCTTTGAGAACTTGATCAGTAGTGATCAATACACATTATCTAACAGTATCAAGAGTGTTGGAGATTCGCAAGCTCAATTTTTCAATTAATAGTGTGTTATAGTTGTTCTGGAATGCTCTGTTTCTACATTTTCAGTAAGCTTCTTCAGCTGTGCCAACATTTAATGATCAAATCTTTCTGGAAGAGGTTGTAGGGATATGGTAGATTACCTACATTGTTCATATCTTGATCCGCATGATGTTTTTGACATCTCCTCGGTGGTGTAAAGTCATGCAGTAACAATATTGATGGTATTTGTACTAATCGGGGCGACATGACTTGTTTTCTTCATTTGCGGTTGATCTTGATTAGTTAATATTATTTTGGAGAATGTGTGGAAGTGCTCTGAAGACCTCAACATAGTGTGTGCTGATCCAAAATCAAAGTTCTTTCTCTTTGGATATGTTTTGGAGCTGACCCATGCAATATCAATTGTTTCATCCAATGGTCATCTTGAAGCCGACTTCATTGTAGGATATATATAGAAGATCAAAATCATTTTTGAAGTGTGATGTGATGTGTTATCTGCATATGGGAATGTTCTAATTTTAAATGTAAGCTGATTACCCCCCCCCCCACCCCCCCCCGCCTCTCAGCTTTGCTTTGTGTTCAACAGGATATTGCTATAACATTGATCAATGGTCTATTTTTGCAATCTTTCCATCCATCATAAAGGATGGACACATTGGTTTTTGGCCATGTATCCTTGATTGTTCTCAATGATGCCTCTACGGAAGCTTTCTTCTTTGCCAATAAGGTGGTTCACACCTTTTCATACCCAAGGATAACATAACCAAAAGGTGTATTGGAAATTGTGATCTAACAAGGTTGAAATGAAGTCAATTGAGCAATGCTTTGATTTGCAATCTTCCTCACGTCATTCTTGAAGGCCTTCTCCAATGGGCCTCTTTTTTCGTGAAACCGAAACATTCTCTTCTTCAGAAGACAGTGGCATTGGCATGAAAGGATGTGAGCCAGCCTGTTGTGATAAGCAACTAGGAGGGTTGTACAAGCTTTTCTTGGCAAGAGGATGTGTAAGAGCCAATATTTGTTGCTTTGACAACCCTTTTTTATTTGGCCTAGGACAAAATATTATTCCCTACAAAGGAATAGCACAAAAATGAGCTTTCACTTGAAAGTATGAGCTCTTAACTCTTTTCCACTTTGGATACAATGCCAAAGATAACCCCCACCACTAAGAAGTTGTTGAATTATTATTGTATGTCACCAAAAAGGTGACAATGCATCAAATTTAAGTGAACTCTCTACATTTGGGGCAACTTGAACTAGAACTAGGAGCCATTTTGTATGAACCTCAAATAAAAAAAACATTACAAACTAACAACATTGCAACTGAAAAAATAAAAAAAAATGGCATTATAAGCCCTTATTACGCATAAAAAGTTCAAAACTTACCAATTTTTTTTTGAAAAGTCCTTAAAAAAATTATTGAAAACTTGAAAAATTTGAAATATTTACTCACCTTTGATGGTTAAATCTTCTTTTTGCAGCTATTTTTGACATGTTGGTGTAGGTTTAACTCCCCCATAGTTCTCACCTTCAAAAAAATTGAACCAACCTTCAAAACCCAACAATGATAGCTTCGAGGAAGAAATGCATGTTTTAAGCTTTTGTGTTTGTCAAATGAGTTGCAAACTTGTTAAAACCCTCACTTTAGGGCAATCAATGATAATGGGAAGTGTGTTTGTTTTAAAAGATGATTTTTTTGTTTGTTTGTTTGTTTTAAAATATTTTTAAGCCCCATAGGCTGTGGGTATGTCGGGACTTTTTTGGGTATGCCCAGGGTACCACTCGAGCGCCTCGGGTTCCTTGTGGCTTCTTCACCCAGGCGATACCCGTGGGTGGACCCGTAAAGGACTTGGACCTGTACTGGATCCACATGGGTACAACGGGCAAAACAGAGGGGCCTAGTAACACAGTTGAAGGCTATATCCATGTAAATGACCTTTCTATGGATTGATTCTATCTTTGGCATACATAGCTGCATAATTACATTGAAGCAAGGTTTAAGAAAGGTGGAGATTTTGCAATTTGTTAGAGAGTAATGTAAAAATCTTAAGACATTTTTGGAAGATTGAATTAGTTGAGAGCACTTAAATGAAAATTGATGGAATGATGGTTTGCATGTTACTTTCTCATTTTTTGCTATCCAATGCAATACAGGATGGAAGACACGTTCATCTTCTTGAGAGAGATTTGACCGAACCTGATAGAATTGTAGGGGAGCTTTTACAGCCAGGTGGTTACTTGAAACTTGTTGAGCTCGGTCTTCAAGGTAAGTCTTTTGGATCAATTATTTTATGCAGCTTGTCATTCCTCTTTATGGCTTACCTTGGCAACAGGTTGTTGTGTATGAAAGATGATTCCTTTTTTTGCTATTTGGGCATTTGACTTCATTTCTAAGGTACTGGAACCCGTTTGATGAGAATATATGATCAAATAATTTTTTTATCTGCTCTACCATTGAGGCCTGTCTGAAATGTTGTTTACTATATGGCAAGCATTTGGTGCTGATATTTCTATTTGTTATTTAGGCTTGGGATGAACTGTGCTTTGTTAGGATTCTCTTATTATCTAATACCTTTCTTATAACTTCTCTCATGTGTAGATTGTGTTGATGGAATTGATGCCCAACATGTATTGGGATATGGATTGTTTAAGGAAGGAAAACACACCAAAGTGTCTTATCCATTAGAAGGACACCGTGCAGATGTGGCTGGGCGTAGCTTCCACAATGGACGCTTCATTCAGCGCCTACGGGAAAAGGCTTCTTCTCTGCCAACGTACACACAATATCATTTTTTTTTATTTGTATTTTCATAATTTAATGTTTTGGACCTTTGGTATCATTTTGTTATTTGGTCTAAAGCTGGTCCCTTTATTGGAAGTTGCAGAAGATGTATAAAGTTATATGCATGGTTAAATTCTACCATAGATATATATATATATATATATATTCTTTCTCAACTTTCTCAACTAAGAGTATGTGATTTAATATCAATTAAAAATTATATTATAATACATATTATGTACATAATGCTTGCATAATACCAGATTGATAGCATGGCATCATCCTGGAACTGGATGCTCCTATATGATTATGGTGTGATCTACAATAGTCAATAAAATGAATCGGACATTATCTTGACCCTCAACATCTATGTAATTTTGTTTTTTATAGGAGTTATATCACTAGATGTTATAGCACTAGGCAGGATCCTATTTTTGTTAAATTACACGGTGAAAACTATTTGAAACTGAACCCTGTAATTGATGATATGGGCCTACTTGTGTATCCACCTAAGGTGCTGGATATGAGGCCCAAGCAGGCCTCCTTTTATATAGACGAGCCAGTTCTGTAGGTTGCACAAAGTCCCACCTTCAGTCGACAGTTAGAGAAGCCACTTGGCAATTTGTTTTCTGAATTTGAAGTCAATAAGGCTGATGCATATCAAAATCTTTTTGTTGTCTTGTCCATGTATATGGACCTAAATGGAGACCAGTTATCATCAGAATGACAAATGTTATATTTTCCATTGTTTTCATCTTGGAATAGTATGAAATTATGAATTAGCTTGATTTCCCAATTTTCTTCATGTAAGTCTTATTTTCACGATTTAAAGCTAAAAGCAATCATCAACCTTGTCTGATGCAATTAAGGGAAATCTGATGCTTAGGAGACAACAACCTGCAAGAGAGTTCAGAGCTTGCAAATCTTAGTCTCAGAGTTTGGAACTCTTATTCTCTGAGTGTGGAAATACTTGACGAGTAATTTAGGTACTCTTCAAGTCAGTCAAGAATGGTTGGTGGTGATTTTGACCTGCTTGTTTTCCTGGGTTGGACGACACATGTTTAGGATGTCTCGAGCGACACAAACTTTTAGTTTAGTTAATTGAATAATTCAGTTTATCAAAATCCATATTTGGTTAACACTAGTAAAGTTATAAAAAATTCCAAGCCTTTATCCTTGTTTTGATTTGGAAAATTTCTGCCAATTGACATTGAAGTGAGAATCATGAACATATAACCTTTTTTCAATGATATTGCTGCTACTATTACAATGGCATGTGTTTCTTATTCTCACATATATATTGCTTTAAAGTTTCTTATATGAGCAAAATGGAAGCTGAAGTTCATATCAAATCGAAATATACGTGATTGCAGGGTTCATTTGGAGCAAGGAACTGTACTTTCTTTGATTGAGATGAATGGAATTGTGAAGGGTGTAAGGTACAGGTCTACAGCTGGTGAGGAACATGAAGCATTGGCTCCTCTTACTATTGTCTGTGATGGATGCTTTTCAAATTTAAGGCGTTCCCTTTGTAATCCAAAGGTGCTGATCACAACTTTTTGCTGAGGACTGTTATTTTTTTACCATATAGTAAAATTTAGAATATTGGGAACAATTCATTTTCAGGTACATGACATTTTTTAATATTAAGCAAGGGAAACGCATCAGTTGGTGTGAGTTATGCTAGCAGGCATGTCAAGTATTTGTGTCTATTGACAAGGACTGTGGAAACACAAACTACAAAATAGTTCTTTTACTTTTTCATTCAGTTGTTGAAACTCGAACCTAGGAACACAATTCCAAATCTCAGTAATAACAAGTTACAAAACTGATGGCTTTGTGAGAGCTTTCAGAAGGACCTTTATGCAGTTCATTTCTTCTACATTTAAAACTTTTAATATTGTTTCATACCATAATTTAAAAAAAAAAAAACCTATATTAGAAAGAAAACTTGGAACCTTCAAAAATCAATATCTCTTGTGATGGAATAAACTCGAGCAGGCTGCAGGGAGTCATTTATCATTTATATGCGGTCACATTTATCTGATAGTTGTTACTTAGATTGACTTAGCTCAAGTAGCCTTCCACCCTTGATGATTTTATTATTGGTATGCCATGTCACTTGGTGCCTAGAAGTTTCCAAGCTACTCAGAATAACCCAAAAAGCTGTTGCAAATTCAAAATAAGTTATTTCTAAATCACAAAGTGGCAATAACAGAGATGATTTTAAAATATTTGGTATATTAACATTGAAGAGGGAAACGCTCTTCATATAGAGATTACATACAGATGTTTTTTAAATTTACAGAAGTCGTAAGTTTCTAAAATAGAAACAAAGCAGATAAAGAATGGAAAGAAACTAAAATACAATATTACATATTGAGCATTAATGTAGTAAACAAATAATAATTTAATACCCTCCCTTAATGCTCAATCTATCAACTACACCAAGGTACCCCCTAAATTTGACAAACTTATCCGGGCTCAGAGACTTGGTGAGAATATCAGTAGTCTAATCCTCTGTCGGAACATATTGCAATACCACTGATCCATCTTCGACAAGCTGGCGGATGAAATGACAGTGAAGTTCAACATGCTTTGTCCTTTCATGGAAGACTAGATTTTTGGTGAGTTTCAGTACCCCTTGATTGTCATAGTACAAGGGGGAAGGCCTTGCTTGAGACATTTGCATGTCCAAAAGCACCCTTCGAAGCCAAACCGCCTCACAAGCTGCTTTAACAATTCCTCGATATTCAACTTCAGTTGAGGAAAGAGCCATTTCTTGCTGCTTGTTGTTGGTCCATGTAACTGCACCTATACCCAAATTGAATGCATACCCTGAAGTAACTATTGGAGAACCAGACTCCGCCCCATTATTAGACCTAAGAGTAACTATTGGAGAACCAAACTCTTTTTCAACTAAGGCCTTATAATGTTGAAATATACCAAACACATCTGATTTGTTTTTCAAAAAATGCACCCACATTTTTCTGCTGAAATCATCAACAAATAATAAAAAATACATGCAGCCAGTAATTGAAGGAGTATTCATTGGACCACATAAATCAGTGTGAACCAATTGCAATACCTTGGAAGCTCGCCATGAATCACCACCTGAGAATGGAGTTTGGTGCTGCTTTTTAGCCTGACAAGCCTCACAAACTCCATGCTTTTGAGTCTGAATTGCAGGGAGGCCACCAACCAAATCATCATGAGCTAACTAAGAGAGATACTGCATGTTTAGGTGCCCATAACGCTGATGCTAGAGATTGCTGATGGATGTACTCCTGGCAGCAATAGTATGCTCTTGAGAATCACCAGAGTCAATGAGTCTATAAAGACCATAATCCTCAAGGTCTTGAACAACTGTGGTGCATGTCTCTCTGTCAACAATGCTGCATGTGTGTATGCTGAAAACAATATCCAACTGAGGAGAGTGTGTCATAATCTGACTGACAGAAAGAAGGTTCAACTCCATGCCAGGTACGAAGTATACATCGAGAAAAAATAAATTTCTCCCTCGAGAATGAATTTGCACGTTGCCCTTTTCGACAATAGTATACTCCTTGCCTCCTCCAAAGATAATAGTCTTTGTAGGGTGTGTATTCAATGAACCAGTCCCGACGATGAGTGAAATGTCGAGAAGCACCTGAATCAATGTACTAGGCAGAGGATTTCATAAGATTTGCTGAACTCTTGGCCATGAAGGCATAGAACACAGACTCCTTCTGCTTAGTGTGCTTTGCAACATTAGCTTTAGGCTTAGACTCTCCTTGTTTGTTTTGTTCAGAAGCCAAGTGTTTCTGGCAATCTTTCTTCATGTGACCAAACTTATGACAGTAGTTGCACTGAACATTCTTCTTTTTGGAAGAATCTGAAGATTGCGCTTGACTAGTCTGCTGAGAGGGCTGATTTTTTCCCTTATTCTTCTGAACGGTCTTGGCAGGAAATGCCTGCTCAGTGGAGGACGAACTAGCACTGCTATCGAATCGTTGTTTCCAATGCTCTTGCTGTAGAAGTATGGTGCAAAGATCTGAAAACTTCAAATTAACATTAGCTGAAGTAATGTTGAGGGTCTCAATAAAGTGCTCGTAAGATTTTGGTAGACTTTTCAGAGTGATGACTACCATATCTTCTTCCTCCATTTCCCAACCAATAGCCTCAAGTTGATCACAAATGTCCTTGATTTTTGTCAAGTGCGCCTACAGAGTTGTCTTCTCATCCATCATGATGGAAAACATGTTCTTCAAGAAGAACACACAAATTTTGTCGAATGTTTCATGAAGATCTTTTAGATGATCCCATTTCTTTCGCTGATTTGCTGGATGGAACCTGAGGCAACTGATCATTGGTGACAGATAGTTTAATGAGCATCACTGCTTCACGATTTTGCTCATCAAACTTTTCTTGATCTTTATCTCCCGATGCAGATCGTGTCTTTTTGCCCAGAATGATTTGATCAAGGTAGCGATATTCGAAGATAGTCATCATTCGTTGCTTCTAGGTGTTGTAGTTGCAACTGTTGAACTTTTGACTTCCCTCCAGCATGATATGAGATAAAGAGGCCATTTTTGCTTAGACAAATTCTGACAGAGATAACATAAATCTGACAGAATAAAAATGGCGCAAAATTCGAGGTAGTTGGAACCAAAAAAGAAAAGACTTGAATTGCACTAAAAACCGAGCACCAGACCCTCACATGACCTATAAAAAACAAAGCACCAGAAGAAATCCGGTAGCATGAAAAGTCACAGGCAGGAAAACAAATCGCATGCACTGATCAAACCGACTCCCTTTGATTTCCAAACTGCACCCTTTGCACATAGTTCGCAGATCCTCCACCAGTAGAGGCAACTCAGAGAAAAGTCAAAAATCCTGACCAACACCTACAGGACGGATATGTGTAAAGACGGATTGAAGAGGATCCAAGTTACGCCCAGAAAGCTCATGCAAGAGAAAACAACGCCAGTATAAAACCAGACGACCACAACAACTAGAATGAAGATTGTGTGCACAATGAAGGAGGCGCAACTTCACAACCATGTCAACGACAGATGAAGAGATGCGATTTTTTTGTGGCTTGAGTACAAAACTTCCGAGCTCACGAATCCCGTGTAGAAAGATCACGAACAAAAAGAAATGCCAAAGATATTCGTGACAAAGATCAAGAAAATTTTCTAGGAATGACCCCTTTGAATGCAAACACGAAGAAATCATGAGCAGATGGTTAAAAGAAAAATGCCAGACCGAAAAACGAATCCCATTCAAAGAGAATGTGCGCCAATAGAAGATTTGTTGTCAAGAAAAGAAAATCACAATTTTCAGAAGAATATACACATCTAAAAGCAAAAAATCATGATTTTCTCAAACGAATCTCAAAAAAACAAAAATGGCGCTGAAAAAGAAAACTTTTCCCGCTCACCCGCTTTGGTACCATGAAACGGAGAGAAATGGAGATGACTTTAAAATATTTGGTATATTAACATTGAAGAGGGAAACGCTCTTCATATAGAGATTACATATAGATGTTTCTAAATTTACAGAAGTCGTAAGTTTCTAAAATAGAAACAAAGCAGATAAAGAATGGAAAGAAACTAAACTACATTATTACATATTGAGCATTAATATAGTAAACAAATAATTATTTAATAATTCCTAACAGTCAGAGACATCTTAAAAAATCGCAGTTGCACTTTAGGGTTATAAGTACCTCAACAGATTATCACTGGTGACTTGAGTCTTGGACTTTGTCTCCTTTGATGTTAACAACCTTCACATTTGGAGCAAGAGGATTTAACATCCTGTGTTTCCATAATGCAAACTATGCTATGGGATTTTCCTATATTGGGATTTGTCACCAAACCAAATGGGAGCAGGATGGTTATGGCATGGCCTCACTCTACAACCCTGAGTACACTGCAGTCATACCCATAGGGTACCTGGGGCAGCAGGGCTGTGCTCAGAGCTGTCCAGAAGAAAAAGCGGCCAATCTAAGAAAGACAAAATTTTAAAATTATCTGTTTAGATGTGGATTTTGATGCCTTGCCTGCACATCCACCACAATATGGTGTAAAATCTAGATCATGCAGAGCATTCATAGTACCTGCTGCATTGCTTACAAGCTTTTTCTTCACACTCTGTGGGAGAGGGACCAATCATTTATTTAAAGGGAAAAGTCATGTCAGTTACAGCTTCTCGAGTCAAGACATTTATGTTGGGTGTTCACTAAAGTTGCACAAATTTCCAAACATCAAGGTACAGATTCAATCCAGAGCAAAATATAGTAAGGGTCAGTGTTCATTTACTACAGGCTCTATGGAATGCACTCTAAGTTCTATGGATTGAATCTACACCTTTTACGTTTGGAAATTTGCACAATATTAGTGAACACCATTTAAAGACAGCTTCTAAACTAGGATCATCTGTAGCTACATCACATTTACATATGTACTATTTTAATATATTTATATTTCATTTATCTTATGATTTTAAATTTATTTATTTGTAAATACAATTTGAGTTTGCATTTCAGAGACTAGGTTATTTTAATTTTTTATAATTATAATATTTTATAATCCTAAGGGCTCTTCTGGCATCCATATTTTAAAATAAATTAACAAAAGTTTTAACAAATGCTTAGAGACATTGTCCGTTGAATGTACCAACTAGAAAAGCCAAGTATCAAATGTGTTTTCAATTCTGCATATCCTTTTTTGCAAATTATGGGTATATATATATATTAAACCTGGGAAATTTTTTTGCCATTCTGGCATACCCAAACCTATTTAAATATAAGAGTTGCATCCTGTGGAGATGAGTATGTTGGACTCAATTTAAAGCTTCCATATAGGTACAAGAAGTAAAGTCTTACTTTACAATGAGAACTTATGCCTGATACAAGAGAATTAGAAAAAATAAAATCTCTTTTCTTTTGATGAACCATATGCCTGTTTTTTATAATTTCTTGTGATGGATTTTAGACCATGCACTTATTCCAACCAATATTTTTGCTGAATTTATATGCAGGTAGATGTTCCTTCATGTTTTGTTGGTCTTGTGCTGGAAAACTGTGAGCTTCCGTATCCTAATCATGGACATGTCATATTAGCAGATCCTTCTCCTATTTTATTCTATCCAATTAGCAGCACAGAGGTTCGTTGCTTAGTTGATATACCAGGACAAAAGGTTCCATCCATTGCCAGTGGAGAAATGGCAAAGTATTTACAAACTGTGGTGGCTCCTCAGGTATCAGATAGAAGTTGGAAACAATTCTTTTTGTTTCTCAAGCTTGGCTTGTATTTATTTGGACACACTAGATACTGAATAGGACAAAATAATTGACAGAACCTGTTTTTATTAAGTATTCTTTCTTAAGATGGTGAGAGGTGTTGTATGAGAATTCTCTAAATTTGTTATGCAATGTATCAGCTTCCAAAGCAACTACAAACACCATTCTTAGCCGCTATTGAAAGTGGGAACATACGAACCATGCCAAACAAGATCATGCCAGCCTCACCATTGCCTAGGCCTGGAGCTCTTCTATTGGGGGATGCTTTCAATATGAGACATCCATTAACTGGTGGAGGAATGACTGTTGCATTATCTGACATTGTGGTTCTTGAGAGGCTTTTTAAACCTCTTTGTAATCTTCACGATGCCTCAGCGCTCTGTGAATATGTGGAATCATTTTACACTCTTCGCAAGGTCTGTACTTCTGATAGCTGGACTATTTTTTTCCATACAAATAATATGAAGAATTATTTTGTGTAAAAAAATGCTGTTGCAATTTTATAAATACAAAAAGGCTGTTAATCTTACAGTATTCTCCAAGACTATGAGCTTTTCATTAAAGTACTCATGCATCTAGCCTCATTCTTTATATAAATATTCTTTTTTTTTTTTTATTTGTTTCTGTTATTTGGTACTAATTCCAGGCAGTTTTCATCACATCTTTTGTAGCCTGTCGCATCAACTATAAATACTTTGGCAGGTGCTCTGTATAAGGTCTTCTGTGCTTCACCTGATCAGGCAATGAAAGAGATGCAGCAAGCTTGTTTTGACTATTTAAGTTTGGGAGGTGTGTTTTCAACTGGACCTGTGGCCCTGCTGTCTGGCCTCAATCCACAACCGCTGAGTTTAGTTGTACACTTCTTTGCAGTGGCTGTATATGGTGTCGGTCATCTATTGTACCCTTTTCCTTCACCAAAACAATTCTGGCTTGGAGCCCGGCTGATTTTTGTAAGTGCATGATTGTTCTATGGACATGTTATGAACTTGTTAATGCTGATCTTTTGAGTGTGTACTTTATGACCAAAGAAAGGTTATTTCTTGGTTTAAATTCTCCAAATTTAGTTCCCTCCCTAAAATAATCAAACTACAAATATGGCTGATCTTTTTCATTAGGATTCATCATTCTGCCATTTTTTGATTGGAGATAAAATGTTGTGTCAATAATGCAAGAAAAAAACCAATGATGTTTCCCAGAAGAGCTGCTTGTGAAGATTATTTACTATCTAAATGTGCTTGGCTAAATACATATTCTGCCTATTATGTCCAAAGCCTAATACCTGATTTTTCTTATTATCTTGTCTTGTTGATTAGCAAACTTTTCTAAGAAGCTTTTTTCAATTTTCTCTAGCCATTCTTTCATATGTTTTTTTCATGCCTGCTCAATATCATTTTGAAATGAAATGAAATACTTATCAATGTGCTTTTGTAAATTGTAACTAATAAGCACTCAGAGTATAGACAAAATACATTGGTGGGAAGAACAAATGAGTGCTGTGCACAATTTTACTACATTAGGTACATAAGCATAGGGAGATGCAAGAATTACCCAAAGTGAATGAGAAAGGTCAACATTGGAGCTCCAAATTGTCTGTTGAACTCTTGAAATGGAAATTAAGGAAGGAGGCATTAGTTAAAACTTAAAATGGCAGCCAGGCCAGGACAATGATATCCACTTGTAATATTCAAAAAGTTTAAGAAAAACTGTTCATGACAATTGTTCAGCTGCTCTAGTGTTGTTCCTGTGTGGTGTCCCTTGTAACTGAATGATGGTGATTGAGTTGATTATGGTGATGCTAGAGGCTGTCTTGTATATGCTATAAAAAGATGATGTGATGAGAGAACCATAAGACCTATGAGTAGGCAACCTATTGAGAATGTCTGTCCTATGTTGAGTCAACTCTTGAATGAAGGTATACAAGCCCATATGATCTCTATAATGAATTAAGTGCGACAGTAAACATTTTAGTCTCTTAAAATTAGTGACTTGTGCATCTTGGAGATAATCTTCATCTTGAGATTGGAGTTAAAGTGAGAAAATTAATCTTTGAAGAGTGTTCTTGGGCTACTGTAAAATTTGTAGTTGATTTTGATGAACCTGCTTGATATTAGATTAATGTTGTTGATTAAAGGAGTAGAAGGGTTGTCATTAAATAGGAAAAAATGCAGCATCTTCATTATAGTTTGATATTATATATATTCATGACCACCAGATGTTACATATGTCACCAATATGTAATCACTTTTTTTGAGCTCTCATGACACTTATCTATTCAGTAATTTTAAACTAAATATAGCAAACCTTGCATAATCTGCTAACTCTAAATGAAAATCTTGGAACTGAGGACACATAGAAAGAACTTGTCAATCAAAGAGGACTGCATATAATTGCCTTCTACTTCCTCTAAATTTTCCCCATTTCTAACTTTCAACCAAATTGCTTTCCTGGGCACATTAGGATATACTGTCCTGTGAAGCATTGCATCAGGCCCTGATTTACGCTGGTGAGATATTTTAAATGTGGTTTGCATCATTCTTTCTGCTGTTTTCGGCTTTGATTTATGCCACCATTTGCTCTTATGTTTTCTTTTTGCCACGAGCTTTTTCTTCTTCAAAATTGGTTTATTCTCTGCTTTGTATCCATTGTTCTTTCTGCAATAAATAACCTGAAATCTTCTCAAAATCCCATTTTGCTGGAAATGACAAAGTTTCTGCTGTTCCCTCTTAAGCTTCACGCAAATTGTTTAATGAAATGTGGTTGAATAGTTAATTTTTAATGTTTTCCCTACTCTTGTAAGCTGAGTTCCAATTTCCTTCAATTTCTGTAGATGATCACTAATCAATCCACTTTTGTGTAATTTTGGAGCATAAAGTTTGTTTTCAAATAAAGTATCCAGGTGTCAATTGAGTAAGAATAAAGAGAAGCTAATTGCAGGAACAATTGAGGGGAGAATATCATGTTTGACAAAGTTAACAACATACAATTTTACAATTTTACAATTCAGTCAAAGGTATACCACAAGATTCGTAACTTGAAGGGCCTGATAAGGTGGGTTTTATTTACTGGAGCATCTCTGCAAAAAACACAACTTAAAAGGGTCCAAAGAAAGGTGGGTAGCATTCACTTGGCAAGTTCATTCTCCAACATCCACCTATGCCTCCTAAAAGAGGAATCATGGTGAAAGATGTCAATAGAGAAAGATAATGTTATTCTAACATTTCTTCTCAATGGAAACTTTTCCAATCTAAAAGATATTGATGAGTCAAAAAGCTGAAACCAACTGTGGATCAAGCAAAAGGTGATCTCTAATCAATCGCAAGATCTGCTCAAGACTTACAATCCTCAAGCCATCCATTCCTACCAGTCACTAGAAGAATGATGATTATGGCCAAAAATATTGAAGTCAATTTGAATGAAACAAAAGTCGATGACTAAATTCTCATAGTTGTAGGATTTGCTTGAACCACTCTAACAATGGGTTTGCAGCCTTAAACCTTGGAACTACTTATCTGAGTAAGTTTTGACTAAATTGATAAAGCTATTTGTGAATCGAACACCAAATTCAATTGTTACAACTTACAAGCTACCAACCATATGCATGAGCTTCAAAACTGGCGTGCTTAAAAAAATATGTGGGCAAAACCTGAAACCAAGTACTTGAAACATGCCATTTATTCAAATGAAAACCTGAGGCTCTGCTGAGTGAACACCTAAAAATTCTAGTCTTCAATGCAGCACTGCAGGTCAAAGACCCTAAAATGGCACAGACAACACAAAAGTGACTTGGGCAAATAAAAGAGTAGAGAGGCATTCCTGCAAATGAAGAAGGATTATGATGAAGCTACAATGATGGAAGTAGAACCAACTCTAGCAAGCAAAGTTGTGGATGCTAGGTATGACCGAGTTAAGGCCACTGTAGATAAAAGGTTTGAAGAGGCCAAATCCAATTTGTTGTATGATTGCAGTGAGTACAAAAACTGAAAGCCTGGTTAAGTAGGTGAAAACTGTTAGAATATTATATTCCTATTGTTAATGGTCAATGTTTTAGTTTAGTTATACTGTTTCTACAATATCAGTTGGTAGATAGTAGGTAGATATTTAATATCTACAGTTTTTTGTAACTTTTTTATAATGTAACCTTTTATTTCTGTTAATGTAAGAATACTTTTAAACATTCACATGGTATCAAAGCCTTAGGAACGAAAAAAAACCCTAAAAAAGTTCGTGGGCTTTACCAAAAGTCATAATTCAAATTTTTTCCATGCTAGGGTTTCTGGGCCTCAAAATTGCGTCTCTTTTATTGAAGAAAATCGAGGGTTTCCCGTTTTTGATTTTTTTCTTCTAAAAAATGTGATTTCTTCATTCACTTCTGATATTGGTGGAGTTCGCGTGTTTTTTTGTGCCTAGTTCTTGGTGACGTCTCGTGACTTCTTTTGCCCTAGTTTCTGGACGCGTTTTGTTCTTTCTCAGTCGCGTTTTTTGTGTTATTTGCGCGCGTTTTTTTGTTTGTATTTGGGTGCGATTTGGAAGTCTTTTCTTTGCGTTTTTCGGCTTTGTTCAGGTCGCGTTTTGAAGCTTCTTAAACCCGCGTTTTTGAAGGTTTGGCTGAATGCATTTTTTCGTTTTTTTTAGATGTGATTCTTTCTTCTTAAGGCCGCAATTTGTTGCTGCATATGGTCGCCTTCACATTGCCCTAGTGTGATGTGAATCTTAGCTCTCGGAGTTTTCCAGAAGTTTTCTGCAACTTTCGAAGCTTCCATGGCCGCCTAGGGCATTCTGCAACTTCGGATGGGGTTTTGACCCTTCAGTTCAAGTTGATTTTTTTTTGATTGTAGATTCCTTGTGGGTTTTTCGCGATCTCAACTGGGTTGTCATTAAATTTTTTTGGGTGTCTTGTTTTTTGTGCCTCAAAATTTGTGCAAGTGGGTGTTGACAAATTTTTTTGCGTATTCATAATTTTTTTTTGGGTTTTCAGCAACTTTTTTTGGGTACTCTTCAGATCTTCTGGTTTTGTCTTCAAAGTGCCTCGAAATCTGTGCTGTTTCTATTTTCGTTTTGCCTTCACCAGTTTGACCTCAGTGTACGTGATGGCATCTTTGACAAATATAAGGCTCGAAAGCAGCGAGAAGTTCAACGGGAAGAATTACAACACCTGGAAGTAGCGCATGATTACGATCTTTGAATATTGGTGCCTCAATCTGGTCGTTTTGGGGAACTCAACCCGTCCCAATGTAGCCGGAAAGGATCAAGACAAATGGGATGAGCGCAACTGGGAAGCCGTTATGCTCATCAAGCTTTCAGTCACTGACGACTAGCTGCCACAAGTGTCGTCAGGCAAAACAACTGCCGAGGTCTGGACGAACCTGAAGGATCTCCATGAAACATCAGATAAGAGTCGTGCGTTCTTTCTTAAGAACATGCTCTTTTCGATAATGATGGATGAGAAGACCACTCTCCAAGAGCATCTGACAAAGATAAAGGACATTTGTGACCATCTGGAAGCTATTGGTCGAAAGATGGAAGAAGAGGACATGGTCGTCATTACTTTGAAAAGTTTGCCAAAATCTTATGAGCATTTCATTGAGATGCTCAATATTACTTCAACAAATGTTGACTTGAAGTTTCCGGACTTGTGTAACAAACTTCTACAACAAGATCGTTGGAGACAGCAGTTTGGAAGCAGTACCAGTTCCACCTCCACAGAGCAAGGATTGTCTGCCAAATCTTCTGCTAAGAACAAAGGGAAGGCACAAACTTCTCAGCCAAAAGGCTTTGGTTCTTCTCAGGACAGCAAGAAGAAAAAGAACGTTTAGTGCAATTACTACCATAAATACGGTCACATAAAGGCTGACTGTCGCATTCGGCTGACTTCTAAACAAAAGAAGCAGGGAGGGTCTCAACAAAAGGAAAATGTCGCGAGCACACTGAGTAGAAAGAATCTGCATTCTATGCGTTTATGGCCAAGCGAACAGCAGATACAATACAATCTTCTGCTTGCTATATTGATTCCGGGGCTTCGCGGCATTTTACTTATCGTCGGGATTGGTTCACCAAATATGAACCATTCACTGATTCAGTGATCTTTGGAGGCGGCGAAGAGTACACAGTTGCTAGTAAAGGCACTGCCCAGATTTACTCAGGAGGAAGAAATTTACTCTTTCTCGATGTCTACTGTGTTCCAGGTATGGAACATAATCTTCTCTCCCTTAGTTAGATCATGCGGCATTCTCCCCAATTGGATGTTGTTTTCAGTTCGTCCACCTGTAGCATCGTTGTTAGGGAGACTTGTACTACAATCGCTATGGGACTTGAGGATCACGGTCTGTACAGACTTGCTGATTCCGGTGATTCTCAGGAGCACGCTCTGGCAGCTAGGAGTACAACCATCAGCAAACTTTGGCATCAGCGTTATGGGCTCTTGAATGTGCACTATCTCTCTCAACTGTCTCGGGAGGGTTTGGTTGCTAGTTTACCTAAGATCCAAACTCAAAATCATGGAGTTTGTGGAGCCTGTGAAGCTGGGAAGCAGCATCGGACACCATTCTCGGATGGTGATTCTTGGCGAGCCTCCAAGGTACTTTAATTGGTTCACGTTGATGTATGTGGACCAATGAACACTCCATCTATTACTAGGTCTAGGTACTTTTTATTATTTGTTGATGATTTCAGTCGAAAAATGTGGGTGTATTTCTTGAAACATAAATCAGATGTGTTCAGTACATTTTAGCAGTTTAAGGCCTTAGTTGAGAAGGAATCAAGTTCTCAGATTGTCACTCTAAGGTTAGATAATGGGGGGGAGTTTTGTTCAACTGACTTCTCTACTTTTTGTGCTACACATGGCATTAATCGCCAACTTACCACACCATACACCCCTCAGCAGAATGGTGTCATTGAACGTAGGAATCGCACCATTACTGAAATGGCTTGTTCTATGCTAGAGTACAAAAATGTACCTAAGAAATACTGGGCTGAAGCAGTTTATATTGCAGTCTACCTCCTGAATCGGTCACCTACACAGGCCATTAAGAAGATGACTCCAGAAGAAGCCTAGTCAGAACGTAAGCCTAAGGTGGGCCATCTGAAAGTATTTGGTTGTACAGCTCATGTATGGATTCCAGACGCCAAGCGTGCCAAGTTGGACTCCAAGAGCCAGACACTTATGTTTACTGGTTACAACGACAATCACAAGGCATATAGGTTGATTGATGTGGAGACAAATCGTCTCATATTCAGTCGTGATGTTGTGATTGATGAGACTATTGGTCCATTTATTTCTACCATCAGTCTTGCGGATCAGCCTATAAAGGTTCCCGATGAGGGTGTTCGTCTTCCTATTGGTTCCCCTGATGGGAGGGCTTTAGAGCATTCTGACTTCGAAGATGAGGAGTCTACCAGTCATGACATTGCACCACCTGATTTTCCTCAGGACTCACATCCAGATAACTTTGTTCCAGAAATTCTAGGAGATGCTGCTTCTCCTATTTCAGATGTTGGTACTTCTACTCGTCGACCTAAATGGTGGCTCAGGACTATCGGAGATCTTCACGATGATGAACTCATTGAGGGTAGATTAGCTCGCAGAAAGAGCAAGCAACAAAACACCGTCAATTTTGCTCTTATGGCCAACATCCACAGCATCTCTGAGCCTCATACATATTTAGAGGCTAAAGGAATTCCAGAGTGGGAAAAGGCTATGGCGACAAAATATCATAGTCTTCTGAAGAATCTCACTTGGGTTCTTTCTGATCTTCCTCTTGGGAAGAAACCTATCAACTGCAAATGGGTTTATAAGGTCAAGTATCATGCCGATGGTACTCTGGATAAATATAAGGCCAGATTAGTTGCTTGGGGATTCACATAGCGGGAAGGCATTGACTATGAAGAGACTTTTGCTCCTACTGCCAAGATGAGCACAATTCGTCTTCTTCTCGCTATTGCAGCCCAATTTGGATGGACAGTTCATCAAATGGATGTCAAGAGTGCCTTCCTCAACGATGAGTTGCAGGAAGAAGTCTACATGACGTAGCCTCCTGGTTTCAAGGTTGCTGGCAAAGAGCATCATGTATGTAGGCTCATGAAAGCACTCTATGGACTGAAACAGGCTCCTCGTGCATGGTATATCAAGATTGATCAATACTTGGTTGATCATGGTTTTCAGCGCAACCCTTCTGACAGTAATCTGTATGTGAAACACTCCGGTGATGATATTATGTTTCTTGTGATCTATGTTGATGACTTGATCATTACTGACAGTTCAACACATTTGATTGCAGCAATCAAACAGGATTTGTGTCAGGCTTTTGACATGACAGATTTGGGGCTTCTCCATTATTGTTTGGGTATTGAGGTTTGGCAGACAACTGATAGTATTTTTATCTCTTAGTCTAAATATGCCAGAAGTCTGCTTGACAAATTTCGGATGCAGGGCTGCAAACCTGCCTCCACACCTATGGAGAAGGAGCTGAAGTTGTCAGCCAACTCTGATTCACCTCCGGTCGATGAAACGACATTCAGGCAACTAGTGGGAAGTCTCATCTACCTCACTGCCACTAGACCTGACATCAGTTTTGGAGTGAGCTACATTTCTTGCTTCATGACAACTCCAAAAGCTGATCATTGGATTGCAGCAAAGTGAGTGCTGAGATATGTTAAGGGCACTTCTGACTATGGCATTCTGTATGGCAGATGCAAGGATCCCAAACTGATTGGTTATACAGACTCCAATTGGGTAGGTTTAGTGGATGACAAAAAATCCACTTCTAGGTATGTATTCAGTTTGGGTACAGGTGCTGTAACATGGACTAGCAAGAAGCAACAGGCAGTGGCTCTTTCCTCAACTGAAGCAGAGTATCGAGAAATAGTTAAAGCAGCATGTGAGGCAGTTTGGCTCCGCAGGATGCTTTCTGACATGCACATGTCACAAGTAGGACCTTCTCCCTTGTACACTGATAATCAAGGGGTGCTCAAACTGGCCAAAAATCTAGTCTTCCATGAACGTACCAAGCATGTCGAGCTTCATTGTCACTACATCCGCAAGTTGGTAGAAGACAGATCAATTCAACTCATTGTAACAGGACTCACCCGGACTCGGCAAGTCTCGAGCCAAGCACCCCTGGCCGAGCCTTGGGAGCTCGGAATTTGACGCGGCCGAGTCTAACCGCGTCTAGGCCGGACTCGCCGAACGTGCTGGACGTGCCACGTCCAGGAGAGTCTTGAGCCCTGGACGCGACCGGCGGCAGCAAGTGAAAAAGCCAATACAACCTAAACCCTAAAAGCAACCTCATTTCATTCATTTGGCAAAATAGGAGGAGAAGAGAGAGTTGTGAAGAAAAATAGGAGGAGAAGAGAGGGCAACCAACAAGCTATTGAAGACAAATCCAGGGTCATATATCATTTGGGAAGCTTCATACCGGCAAGGAGGTGCATTGAGAGCTCATTACCAGTGATTGGGAGGAGTTTGCATTGTATTCCAAGCCAAATCTAAGAGGTAAGTTCGATTTTAATTGGTTTTTTTGTGCTTTTTTAACAAATAATTCATTGTAATTTGTAAAATCATTGTTTTTTTGAGTTTGCATTTTTTTTTACAAACCCTACTTGCAACTTAAATAATTTTAGAATCCCTACTTGTTATTGCAGCCACATTCATTTGCAAATCAAACCATATTATTATTTTCACAATGTCTCAAACCCCAGTCAGAAAAGACCCTGCTTGGAAACATGCTGAAATCTTTCCCGGAATGAAAAAAGGAGAAGCAAAATGTAAATACTGCGAAACAATATATCATGGAGGCATAAATAGATTAAAATACCATATTGCACGCATACCCATCCATGATGCAGTGGGCTGCACTATAGCACCTCCTAAGGTTGTTTGTGAAGTGCAGGTGCAATTAGAAACTTTTGAAATGCAAAAAGAAATGAAAAAGAGACAGAGGCAGGAGTTGGCGAGTGTTGGAGTTGGACAGGGACTTGGTGTTGTTGGAGATGCTTCTTCCATGCCTCCATACCGTCCTAGTGCTAGTGCTTCTGCTTCTGCGCCAACTATGCCTATGCGTACTCCTAGTGCTGGTGGCGCTGCTACTGCTAGTGGTAGTGGTAGTATTAGCATTGGCCCTAGAGTTCGTAAATCTAGGGTGGACTCATATTTTGTACCATGCACTGCTCCTGGTTCCCAACCGTCGCTTGAGAGCATGGGTTGGAACAAGGACGCACATGATGCAGCAAAAAAGACAATTGCATACTTTTGGTACTACTGCACTATTCCCTTCCATGTAGCCAGGTAATTCTTTTTCGTTTAATTGTTTTAAAATTTATATTTAAATTTTATTATTTTAGAATCTAGATGTATCTCATTATCGAATTCAAATTTAAAGTTAAAAACTTAAAACTTTTCATTTTACAATACTTATGTAACTTATTAATTTATTTATGACATGTTTTAGGTCACCTTTTTGGCAAAACATGGTTGATGCCATAACCATATGTGGGGCGGGGTTCAAAGCCCCTAGTGAAGATGAATTAAAGGGCCCACTTTTGACTCAAAAGGTGGCGGATGTGAAAGCACAATTAGAGGAGCGGTGTGTGCAGTGGAGGAGGATTGGTTGCACCATCATGACTGATGGTTGGACTGATAGGAGAAATAGGACATTGCTTAATTTCCTAGTTTCCTCCGGAGGTAATTGTACTTCCCTCAATGCATTGAAATTTGAATTTGATTTAGTGATTAATAATTTAATATGGCTGATTTATGTTTTTTAATTTATTGAATAATTGGTTTTGCTTATTTTTTCAGGTGAAACCGTCTTCATGAAGCCCATTGATGCTTCTGCCCAATTCAAAAATGCCACATACCTATGTGAGGCTATAGAGGAGGTGATAGCTGATGTGGGGGAAGAGAATGTAGTGCAAGTGGTGACAGATAATGCAGCGAATTATGTTGCTGTTGGTAAATTATTGATGGAGAGGCACCCTACTATATTTTGGACTCCATGTGCCGCCCATTGCATTGACCTCATGATGGAGCATCTTGGCAAGCTCCCATGGATCAAAACATGTGTGGATGCAGCAAAAAACATTTGCAAATTTGTATACAATCACACATAGGTGCTTAACCTTATGAGGCAATACACGGGGTTGAGGGAGTTGTCTCGTCCTGGCATCACTAGCTTTGCAACAATTTTTATTACGTTGCAATCCTTGATTCGGTCAAAGGTAGCTTTAAGGCTCATGTTTACTAGTGAGTGGTCTTCCTCATCCTTTTCTACAAGCACTGCAGGGATTGCTGTGGCTGATTGCATTTTTGATGAGCAAGGGTTTTGGACACCAGTGGACGAGATTGTGAAGGTAAAATTTAATTCTTTATTATGTTTTAATTTTTAATCATATCTTACTTTTATTTGTTTATTTTCGTTCAGACTTATTTGTGAAACATGTTTGCACTTTGTAGTTTATTCAGCTCTTGCTAGTTCTCCTACGAGTTGCAGATGGGGAGAAGCCCACAATGGGCTACATATATGAGGGCATGGATAGGGCCAAAGAGGCCATTAGATTAGTCTATGGTGGAGTTGAGGAGAAGTATCGTCCCATTTGGGATATCATTGATAGGAGATGGCAAAACCAACTTCATAGGCCCATCCATGCAGCCGCATGTTTCCTAAATCTGGCCTTCCAATTCCGTCGTGATTTCCGTGCAAATAGAGAAATTCTTAGTGGGCTCTACTCGACGATAGAGCGGATGTTGCCTGCTGTTACTACATAGATAGTGCACGAGATAGATGCCTTCACTAAGGCACGAGGAGACTTCTTTGCACGTCAAATGTGCAAAGATAGTAGGACAACATTACTGCCAGGTAAAAATATATTTAAGGGCATAATTTTCATCTTTTTATATTATAATTTATTATTAAATGTTGAACTTGAACTTGAAACTTGAAATGAAATTGATTTTGTTTCTTTTTCTCATCTCAAATAGATGTGGGAGATGTTTGGTTCTGATACACCGAACTTGCAAAATATTGCCATTCGTATATTGAGCCAGCCATGCAGTTCATCTGGTTGTGAGCGCAATTGGAGTATGTTTGAGCACATACACTCCAAGAAGCGCAATAGATTGATAGTGGAGAAGATGAATGACTTGGTATATGTTCATTACAACTTTTGGCTCAGATATAGGAAGCTTTTTGACCACGACAACACCCCAATCAGTCTAGAGGAGGTTGATCCACAGTCTGAGTGGATCATTGAGGCTACAGATGCAGTCTTTAGTGACGAGGACCTTGATTGGGTGGACCAGGCAGAGAGAGAGGCTGAGGTTGTAGCCATGGCTGAGGAGGAGGCTAGAGCACGAGGAGACATAGCTGCTGTTGGTGAGAGTGGCATGGAGAGTCAGACACAGGCAAAGACTATGGCTGCAACTGCAACATCATCCAGGACCCTTAGACGCCTTCGTAGGAAGGATGCTGGCTCCACTATGCCATAGAGTCATAGACTTATAGCTATTGTTTTGATATTTCATATTTGTATGGAACATTTGATGTCATGGATTTCATATTCCATGAGTTTTGTATACATTTGACTAATTTTATATATCTAAGTATGCTATTTCCTTCAACAACACAACTACAATTTGTGTACTTTATACTTATGTGATCGTTGTATACTTGTGTATGTGATCAAATTTGCTTTTATTTGTGTTGTATTCAATAAAGGGTGCTTGAAACAAGTTTTAAATCCTTAAAAATCTCTAAATTTCTAGGGTTTTTTCAACTTTTTTTCATTTTGCCGAGTCTGCGTAGAGTCCGAGTCCCGAGTCGCCAAGTCGAGTCACCCTCGCCGAGTCCAAGCCGAGTCTGAGTCTCGTAACTATGGTTCAACTGCTGTATGTTCCAACAGTGGATCAGATTGCAAATATTCTCACCAAGTCTTTGAGCCCGGATAAGTTTGTCAAATTCAGGGGGCAACTTGGTGTTGTTGACGAATTGACCATTAAGGGTGTTAGAATATTATATTCCTATTGTTAATGGTCAATGTTTTAGTTTAGTTATATTGTTTCTATAGTATTAGTAGGTAGATAGTAGGTAGATATTTAATATCTACAGTTTTTTGTAACTTCTTTATAATGTAACCTTTTATTTCTGTTAATGTAAGAATGCTTTTAAACATTCACAAAAACATGTGAAGAATTATCGAAAGTAGTGGGGAAGGAATTGATAATTGTATAGGCGTGAATTTGCACCCCCCTTGCAAGTGCCCCTTTTACACCCTTCACCTTAGAAAAATTAAACTTGACAATGTAATTCCACATCCTTTGTCCATACTCCATCCACTTGGCGCTTGTCTGTAGTGTCGGTGGGGGAATTCTGTCAGGGACATGTGTGCGGCACGTGGACATTTTTGCGGCGCATTGCCATCCTGATAGGATTCTTGCCTCTGGAATTTGTAGAGGCGTTACGTTCGCCATTGGGGCCGAAGCGTAACGTATCTGCACTTCCCAGTTGACCTTTGAACGACTCTTTCCCTCCTAAATCATCTTCAAATGCCTATCTTTCCTATTCATTCCAACGTCTTCACATTCTTGACAATTTTCCCATGTTTCTACACAACTTTTGAGCATATTCTTGCAACTTCTTGGCTACTTGCTGCACTATCAACTCTTCCATTCCAACATCACAACATTCTTCACATCTACCACTGAAGCTGCAACTTGGTGTCTTGCAAGACTTCCTTCGGCATCACTGTGGCCACATCGACTTTGCCACGGTTGTAAGCTTGCATTCCTCTCTCATTGGCCTTGAGTGCCTTTGGTCGAGGGTGCTATTGTTCATTTACTATTGCATTGTTGTTGGATTTGAGTAGCATAGTGCTCTTCGTAGTGTATGACATTCTTCTTTTCCATACTTTCTTGCACTTCTATTTCTCTATCAATTTGGCTGTCCGTGGAGGTGGAAACACCAAAACGGGGGTTTGACTGCGGCAAGCCTCGAAACAACTCCAACATCTTTCCCCGATCTGCTGTGTGTAGGTACTTGTTCCTGTAGAGCTTGTGGGAGAATTGGATCTTTCGCGAGTTGAACTCTTACCTTTCTCGTTTTTGTCATTTCTTATAGCATCTCTCTTAGTATTTCAGTTATTCTATCATTCCTTGCTTTCATCATCAGTTCAAGCTTAAGTAGGTAAGCTGTTAGTAGGTTTTTAGTACCTTTGACTGTTCTTTTCCATTGTCTGTCCATATGGACGACAACACACTAGTGAGATGCCAACGCGCCGCGTTGTCGTCCCTGTCGCACGTTGCTGTCCTCTGGCAGAGAGTTGATAGAGGCGCAGTTTAGGTTCTAGAAACCTATTCGCTTAGTCCAAATATAACTTTCTGGTTAGTAGATTGAAAGAAGCTTTGAGAGTGCTCTTCATTCTCTACCCTTATCATCAAGCACTATCCTAAACACTTGTCTAACTTGAGGTAGATTAGGGCAGCCTTTTGCTCTTGGCTCTCTGTGACTTGGAGCCTTGGAGTGGTTGGTCCCCCTCTTTACAATAATGATTGTTGGTGACATACAACAAATGGAAACAATTGGGAGGCTTTGGATGACCCAATTGGAATACAAAGCCAAGAGCAAGTTATGGATGGGATATGTGGTGGCAATCATTTTTCACAACTTTCCAAAGTTAATAACCTAATCACATATGTTATCCTCTAGGATGGACAAAACAATAGACTGGGGGAATTATTGGCATGAAAAAAAGATGGCATTATCCATAGTTGAAAAACTCGCCAAGCCCGGAAAATACGGTATGGAAAAAAATCAGAAAAACCTCGGTAAAAATTCGGAAAAAACTCGGAAAAAAACTCAGCAATTTAAAAAATTGCTTAAACTTCATTAAAAACACTTTTTTTTTTGCAAAATTCAAAGATAAGATGCATCCAATGAGTCAATAAAATGAGTACATAGAAGAAACAAGCTGAATCTAGTTATATTTGATTGATTTGAAAGAAAATTAGATACAAAATTGCATCCCCATGTGGAATGCTCAATACGCTGATACTGATAGTCTGAAACAAAATGAAAATAGCAAATAGTTTTTGTAAAACTGAAAGTAAATACAACATTAATATATTTCAGCTTTTACAAATTCACATCTTCCTCTTCCCATGTCTAGTACTTCTCACTACGGGAGAGGGTGTAGTCGTAGGCATCTGCTGTGGCTGCTCAACCTCCATCCTGGATGTAGAGGCTACTGCTGGTGGCTCTGGCACTGCCAATGACTCCTCCTCAGGGATCATCCTCAATGTCATCCAATGAGAATGCAAATCCACCCCCCTCCTCCATTGCCTGTCGCTCAAAGTCATAGATCTCATCCTCGGAAAACAATGAAGGTCGCTCATCTTGCCCTGTCCAATCATTGTATGGATCTATCTCATCCAAATCAATTGGATCATCTGATATTTCCTTAACCTGTTTTGTGCGCAGCCGAAGATTATATTGCACATATACAAGGTCATTCAGGCGTTTTTGAGCTAGTTTGTTCCTTTTCTTTGTATGGATGGCCTCAAACAAACTCCAATTACGCTCACAATTGGACGAACTACAAGGCTGTGATAAGACACGGAGGGCAAATTGTTGGAGATGTGGGGTATTTCCACCCCAATTTGACCACCAAACATCTACAAAAAACAAATTAAGAGTTACAAGAGAACTTAGAAACTTAGAAAGGAAAGTCAAAACTCAAAAGTTGAAAACATATTTTATCAAATTATCAATATTTGTAACTTGTAAATTTCAAATTTTATACCTGGTGGCTGATTGTGTATTGCTCTCTTTGCTAGCTCTAAAGAGAAGAGTGCACCCCTTTTTTCTCTATAACTTTGGATTTCATTAACAATGAGGTCTCCCGCATCAAGGTCAGGTGACATCCTTTGAATGCACTTCATGAGGCCCTCCATAACCTCTCCAGTAGGATCTGAGTAGGTGCTTGAATGGA